>JAOXOE010000784.1:10885106-10936407 GCA_028565055.1 Phoeniculus purpureus | reverse complement strand
TCCTGACACCCACCCTTCCCATATTGATCAACATCCATGGGGTCACCCCTCAGGCTCCTTTTTCCCAGCTCAAGAGCTCCAGCTCCCTCAGCCTGTCCTCAGCAGGGAGATGCTCGCCTCCCTCCACCATCTCAGTGGCTCTGCGCTGGGCTCTCTCCAGCAGCTCTGGGTCCTTCTGGAGCTGAGGGGCCCAGCACTGGACACAAGATCCCAGCTGTGGTCTCCCCAGGGCAGAGTAGAGGGGGAGGAGAACCTCTCTCTATCTACCAACCACCCCCCTTCTGACCCACCCCAGGATGCCATTGGCCGCCTTGGCCACCAAGGCCCATTGCTGGCTCCTGGCTGCCCTACTGGCCAACAGCACTACCAGGTCCTTTTGTCCTACACAGCTCAATCTCCAGGGCTAGTGGATGGGGTGAGCACAGGCAGGGCGGATGCTGGGCCAGGCCAGGGGCTGTCGATGCCCAGGAGCACCTTGTGTGCTCCCAGTGCTACTGCTCACCCAGCACCACTGACCAGCACTGCTCACCCACAGAGCTCTGTCAGGGAGCCACTGGCCATTCCTGCCCAAGACAGGTCTCCAGAACCTGTCCAGGGTCCCTAGTGAGGGCCATGAGCCTGGGGTCACCCCCCGAAGTACCCAGTGCCCTGCAGAGCAGCCTGGCTCCCGCAGGGATTGCTGTGGATGTTGCTGTGAGAGCAGCAAATGGCAGCGTCAGCCCCAGACCCCTTATTCCAGGGGTGATCACTGTGGTGTCCCCTCCAGCAGTGGGAGAGAGAGAGACCTACCAGCTCCTGGAGCCCCTTGCAGACCACTGAGGATGAGGAAGAGATGCTCATGGCTGGTGAGATGATGGTGGTGGCCCAGCAGCCTCCACTGCCACCAGCACATCCCAATGCCAGCCCTCTTCCAGCTGCACTCCACATCTGGCAGCCAGCTCCGATGCCCCCTGTGCCCGTGTCCTCTGCCTACTGTGCCCGCGGGGTGGTCTCAGCCGCCGCTTGGGCGCTGCTGCTCCGTGCGGGATCCGCTTGTTCACAGCCCAGCTCGCCCATCACAAACCATTAAGGCAGAGAAACAGCTACATCGACTCCCCCGGAGAAGTGGATTCCCGAGTAAATCAGCTGCTTTGAAGATTGCCCTGAGCAGGAACAGTCACCTCTCAAACCTGCACAGGCACAGATGCTCCTGGGCATCCGGCACCATCCCGCTGGGGGAAACACAGACAGGAGCCAGGAACAGGACGGTCAGAGCCGAGCCTGCACCTGCACCTTCAGAGCCCTTCTGGTAGCTGCACCAGGCTGCCGTGTGCTGCAGCCTCCTGCAGCCCCTGCTCGGCTGTGCAGGTGCCAGCCAGGAAATCCCTGTGCTGGGAGAGCCCCATCCCACATAGATGCTTGGGGAGCCCTCCCCATGACCCGGAAGCTGCTCAGAAGAGGCTGCACTGTTTGATGTTCTGGGTGGCATGAAGAGGCCCCTCATCTCGGGGGGCTGCTGGCACTGCTGGCATCGCAGCCTAGACGCGCGAGAGCCACCCCCGTGCAGTGCGGCCATGCTGGGAACCTGCAGGAAATGCAGCCCTCAAGCGTGGGGTGCTGACTGGGGCCTCGGGATGAGATCTGGCTCTGCGGCGCCAGCTCCGTGCCCAGCTCAGCCCAGCAAGAACCTCTGGTTTATAAAATCAAACAATAACTTTGAGAACAGTCTGCTCAGGCCATAAACAGCTGAAAGAAAATCCATCTCCTCTCCATGCAAAAGCCCTGATGAGTTCGTGAACTGCGCTGGGCCATAAATCAGGGCGGCTGGTGCAGGAGAGCCGGGCGGGTTTAGGTTCCTAATAGGCTCCCTGACAACGTGATTGCTCCATATTTCTTTGTCGCTGTCACCTTTGCGGGGCTGTCAATGCTCCTCATCTTTTCTCATTGCGATGTCAAGTTTTGGTAAGTGAGGAGGTGGGAGGTGGGATGGGATGTGAGTGACAGCGGGACCAGCTCCTCGGGTGCCTTGGCCGCGCCGGCAGGAGTCCACCCACAGGCTGTTGGAAGGGCTTTCAGGTGGCTGCAGCACCAGCATGTGCCGCAAGGTTCCCACCGTTCCCCATCACCTACCGACCGCCCCACCGTGCCCTCGCCCTCACCCACCCCATCCTCTGCCCTCTCCCCACCTAGCAGAGCCCGAGCCGCAGGAGCGCTGCTCCGGGCACCGGCAGCTCCGAGCCGCTGACGCGCACGTGGAACACGCTCAGCATTCAGCACCTGGGCAGCAATAAAAACCGGGAGCAGGAAGGCGGTGGCGGCAGTGACCTCGGCGTGCACGGAGGTTTATTTATACGTGGCTCCGGATTCATAAACACGAGGGAGCGCGTCCCCGGGAGCAAAGAGACGCAATCCCCCAGCGGTGCCTCTGGGGTGCTCCTGGCTGCCCCAGTTCCCATCCGGGGACACCCGGCCCCAGCCTCTTCTGGTGCTACAGATATGACATCCACATCACACCGAGCTCCAGCCGAGCTCCAACCCAGCCCAACCCACAAAAGCCAGGTTAGAAGAGTCAGTGCTGCCCACGTGGCCAGACCCAGCGTTTCACTAGCCTGAGTTCCACCAGCCGCCACCTGCCCTTCGCAGCTCCTCCTCTGCTTCTCCCCGTGACAGGGGCCGGTGCACATCACCAGCTCCTACCGCTTCCCAGCCTTCGCTGGAACCCGCCAGGAGCTTTTGTGAAGCCCGACTCGCCAGCAGAGCGAAAACACGAGCGAGGAGAAAAGAAGCCGAGGCCTCGAGTGGCCGCTGAGGCGCCGTGGCCGGAGCGGTCTGTGCCCGGCGGCCCCGCGCCCCGCGTGCGGCGGCTCTCTAGTAAAACGGGCCGAGATCCGCTGATGCTTATCCGCTGAAGCAAAGTCGATGCGAGGCGTCAATCCCGCCGCTCGCAGGAGCCGTCGGAGGTCAAGCCGCTTCCTGGCTGTGATGGCCGTATCGCAGATGTGTCAGGCGCGCGGTAACTGCTTCCGCAGGAATCGCGGCTGCCGATCAGACACGAGGCCAGATAAGCCCCGCAGAGGGGCCGCGGCTGAGCTGTGCTCTGCCAGACGGGGCTCGCGAGGGCCCAGGGGGCCTCTACAGCCTCACACCTGGCCAGGGTGGCAACGGCTGAGGGTGGCCTGGGCGCATCGGGGTGATGAGTCGGGAGAGCCCCACGGGTGCCACCACGTTCGCTGGGAGCTCTCTGCGGGACGAGCACCTGCTGGCTGCACCGAGCGGAGCTGCGAGAGGAGAAGTCACGAGAAGTTGGTTTAATGAAGTCTCCGCCAAGACTTACGCAGCGTTCTCTGCCCACCATAAATATGAACGAGGAGCGAGCAGCGGCGCCGTGCGGCCGGCGCTGCGGAGCCACGAAGGGAGGTTAATGCCGGGCTCTGCGAGGTGGACTAAGCGCGACACTGGGCCTCTCCGGTCTGGGGTCTGCCTCGGGCCTAAGAGTTGACGAACACGAAGGGGGATTCAGTGGGCAGTAAAGCGTCAGCGAGGGCGGGACTCAGACCCCAGCACCCACGCCGTGTGTTTCGCGATTGCCAAGCTGACTAACGGAAGTGCCGCCGCAGGAGCCCGCTCGCCAGGGCCGGGCACGCGCCAGCGGCAGTGTCCGCGTAGCTGGACCGGCAGGGGCGGGATACGGGGCTGCTGCAACGCAGGTCCGTGGGAGCAGCAGAGGAGAGCCCCGGGACGGGGCGCGGGAGCGCTCAGGGCCACCCTGTGCCCTGCCCACCCCGCAGGCAGCTCTGGAAGGTGACAGCCAGTCTCGGCAAGGACTCGCAGCGCCCACTAAATCTCTCCCATCCCTTAAATAAAACTTTATACTGGCTAATAAATTTTAATGCCACTTGTCAGAGCTTGATAACTGCCATCATTCACCGGGGGAGGAGAAAGCGCAGTGCTGGAGCGCGGTGCTGTGCTGCGCAGTACCTGCAGCGCTGCACCTCTCAGCAGCTGCTCTGTGCCTTCCCACAGCGAGCAAACAACTCCTGCCCGCTGCCTCCTTCCCAGTGGCAAATCGGCCCTTCCCGATGGATGCCGAGCACAGACATCTCCGAGGGCTGGGAGACAACTGCAGCCCGAGGAGAGGAGCAAAGGGCTCTGCAGGTGAGGGTCACGCTGGAGCTTAATGACAGCAGCACCAGTGTCGTTACTCACCCGGCCGCGTCTGCCCAGCTGACGTCTTCATTTCCTGACCCCGGGGCTGCCCTGCCTGCCACAGCTACGGTGCCTGCCAGCAGCCCTGGCCAGCTCGCCGCTCACATGCCCAGCTCCGGTGCCGTGCTGGTGCCCGGCTGGGGCAGGAAGTGTGAGACACGGTCCGTGAGGATGAGGGCTGTCCCCCGGCACAACGTGCAGCAGGGGTCTGGCCCTCGAATGCAGCTGCTCAGCCCTGCTGCAATAATCAATAACGAGAACAACGATTACAGGAGCAGCATGAATTTCCTATCAAATTAAATCACACGATGAATAATTTTCATGTTTTATTGAACAAAAGCCTCTCTGTGAATCGGTTTGATGGTGCCACGGTGTCTGTGGTTTGCCATTGCCGAGCACTTGGACAGAGCCGAGCAAAGGGCTCTGGCGGGATGGGGACGTGGGTGCCCTCAGCTTCCCTCTCTGCCTTCCTGTGCCCAGGCGGTGCTCATGGCTTGCACAGCCCTGCTCCGAAGTTCAGGCCTCATTAGCAAGGCTCTAAGCCGGTCTGAATTAAGGTGGTTTTAACCCCCTCATCCTCTGGCCATCTATTTTTAGGAAGTATATAAAGCCAGGGAAAAAATATCCCTTCCTGGCCTCGAGCTGAGCCAGCAACACGTGTGTGTGGGCCCCGCTGCAGGGGATAAGCCCCACGGCTGGGGCTGGTGCTCAGCGGGCTCTGCCTGAGCCAGCCTAGTGCTCAGACCCAGCTGCTGGCCGCAGCAAACCATCGCCCTGGTGTTTTTCATTTGCTGTTTGAACTCAGAACGAGGAGAGTAAGAAGCAGCTCAGACCACCTCGCACCTGCGACTGCCAGTGTGTCTGAGGACAGACAATAAGGGCATTCGCCGTCGGGAGCCTGCAAGGCTGCGGATGGGATTTGGGGCTGCACTGTGAAGAAGAACCCAAGTGCTCCGTTTCCAGAAAATCCCTTCTGAGGCCAACAGATCCAACAACCCGGGATCCGCTTCAAAACTTCACTGCGGGCACTGTGGGCTCAGACTTAACCCAAGAGACCAGCTCTCAGTCTCCTCCTGCAGATGTGAGAGGCCACCGGGATCTGGCAGCACGGCCAAGGGACTGTCTGCTGCCGGGGGTGGCCGATGTCACCAGAGCCCCACGTGTCGCCCTGTTGCCGGGGTCTCGCTCAGGGGGTATTTGGTGCCGCCTGTGCTGCTCAGCGCAGTGTGGCCACAGCCAGTGTCTGCAGGGCCTGCCCAGCCAGACCCAGCGAGAGGAGCCACCGCGGACTGAGGGTGCCCAGGGGGAACCACCCGGATCCACCGGGGTGGACAGGAGCAGGGTGCCGGCAGGAGATGGGGTGCAGGGGATCAGCTCGCTCTGCATACTGGCAGCTCCTTCTCCGCCCGCCTCGCCTGCCGCACAGCTGCACACTGAGATCTCATGTAATTTTGTTTTAGTGCAGAATTTAATGTTAAGTTTAAATATGTAATTATCTTTAATTGAAATTACATCCATGCTTTTCATTAACAAGATGCACAGAGTGAGCAGTGCCACGCGGGGATGGGGATCCAGGTTGTGGCTCTGCTGCGACTGTGGCCCGGGCCCAGTCCCGACCACCATCCCAACAAGTTTCGCAGGTGGGTTTGCCAAGGTGCCCCAGAGCTGGTGGTGTTGGGATCCCCATGCCCAGCCTTGGCTGCACCCTGGCACCCACTGCCTGTGTCCACAGGGTGCTCATGCCTCAACCCCCCTTGCACCCTGAGGCACCACCCCCACCCTCCACCCCATCCCTGGGTGAAGACAGACCCCATCGTGGAGGTCAGCATGAACCAACCGATTCCTCCAGCAGCGAGAAGCGCCAGGGACCGCAGAGAAGGAGCCGATCCCCAACAGCTACCGCCCTCCCTGGGGTCCTTGGGGACCACCAGTGCGGGGGGGATCGCTGGGAGCATCGCTGGGATGGGGATCTCGGGGAGCAGCAGCGCTGTGGGGGATCGCGGAGCATCCGCGGGCTGCGGGCGCCAGGGGGTAGCAGCGGTTCGGCGCTGCCTCCCGCAACCGGGAGCCGCCGCGCCCTGACCCCGCAGCTCCGGGGCCGTCGGTGCGGGGCGGCCCCCGCGACCCCATTTCCGTACGTGAGGGCACAACCGCACTCGGAGGCGACCGCGGCCCCTCCGTCGGGGCGGATGGCGAAACCCACCCGTTTCCACACCGAGCTCTCCGGCAGACGCGAAACTCACGCAGCGAGACGGTGGCTCTGCGGGAACCCGCGCGGCGCCTGCGGAGCTCCTGCTCCCCCGGGGTGCCAGCCCCGTCCTGCCCCCAGGCTGGCATCGCCGAGGGGCCACGGGCAGGAAAAGGTCTGTGGGAGCCATATCTCAGCAGCCAGCAGTGGCCCCAGTTCAGGCTGGGAAAAGCATCCTGCGTTAGGGCTGTAACGTCGCCTGATTTTGCACCCAACAACCCATAAATTTCGGCAGAACGAGCCCATAAAGGGTTGGCTTGAGGAGAAAAGGACAGATTGCTGGCGGCTGCAGCTCTGCCGGGCAAGAGGCCTTTAAAGAAGCTCTTGACAAACAGCAAAAGCGGCACCGCAGATGCACGGGGGGCTGGGGCTCAGCACAGGGATGGACCCTCAGGCTGTGCCAGCGCCCAGACGATGCTGGGACACTCCTGCAGAGCAAAGCCAGCCCAGACACCGCACAGGAGCTTTCTGGGCAGAGAGCAGAGCTGAGCACATGGCTGGGAAACGGCTCTGAGGGCACCTCTCTTACCCCTCCTCAACAGTGACATTCTAATGCCTCTACACAATCATTTTCAGAGCAGGGAGAGAGACCTCTGGGTGTGAGAGACGACAGAGCACCATGAACTCAGCTCTTTGTGGCCACCAAAGTACTTCCAGTACCTCCAGCCTGTGCAGGTCCCATGGATTTATACTAAGTGCCCTTCGAACTTGTTAGCAGCAGTCAGCGAGGCGATTAGCACACGCTACAGTCCCGCTCTGACAGAACAATCAATTAAATATCAATTAATCAGTTAATCAGTACAGAGAATATGCAGAGCAATGCCAAGGATGGCTACTGCCTAACCCAGAGCAGGTCCTGCCAGCTCCATGTGTGTGTGTGACAGCTCCATCACGAAGGAGTGTTGGAGAGGGGGTTCAGTCCCAGGGCAGAGCTGGACCAGCACTGCAAACGCTTTTCCTATGGGTTAGAGCAGTGAGACAACCCCATCCTCCACATGACCCGAGTCTGCATCTTCTGCTGTGGCCAGGGTTAGCCAACTCCCTTCCAAGAGATTTAGTGATGCTCCTGAAAAGCATTTTCTAAACTCAAATGCCCAGATACCCCAGTAACTGCCCAGCAGACCACTGGGGTGAGGCTCAGACACACAGTTGTAATAAATCCGTGTCCCTGCTGTTACTTGTGGGAGTAATGGGAAACAAACGTGCCCTGCAGAACTCAGCACCCGTCAGGAACTGCCACTGCTGGCCTTACACGTCACTGGTCACAGCGAACTTTGAAAAAAATGATATTGAAGAATTTAGGGATTTGCTTCTACACGCGGAGAAATGAACCTGCACGGCAGCTGCCCCAGGTTCCTCTTCCAGCCGTGGAGACCGGGAAGGTGCCAAGACCCTGCGGTGCTGAGCTGCAGCTCCGCCGCACATGCGTTTCTCATGTGCACTGTGAAGCTGGAGGACTTGGCAATCTCCACCCCAGCACCCCACTTCCCTCTTGGGGACTTGCTCTAGCCCTGGGAGCAGCCACCTCAGGGGTGAGTGCTGGGTCTCCTCCATCTCTCCTGCCAGCTGAGATGGCTCCTCCTGGCCTGGGGGGGCCAGTGAGGGTGTGGATGTGGAACGGTCCCTCAGCACAGACTCCAGGGAGCTGCCTGACAGGTTCTCTGTCCAGAGCACCTCCTCCCTTTTGTCTCCGCTCACCCTAGAAAGTCTCCCCATCTGCAGCCTTTCCACAGCAAAGCCAGCACAGGTGGCCCCGGAGACCTTTTCACCTCAAACATGCCCTGCCTGTGCCGTAACCTGATTTGGACGCGTGTGTACTGTGAGTGATACACCCACCCGGAGCCCGAGACCTCCAGAAGCCACTGCTCGTTTCCATAGCCCCCCATAACTGGATAACTGGCTCTTTTAATCTTGTTACTACATTGTAATGGAATTATCCCTCTAATCCTTTGGAGCAAGAGCAGGACTCAGCCACCAACCCCACCTTAAAAAAGCCCCCGCAGTAACGGTGCGTCGCAGAGGTATTTGCGCTGTGCTGCTCCCCGACAGGCCGCACGCAGCGCTTCATTCCCGAGCAGTAAAGCCGCGCAGCGCACGTCGCGGCTGCACCCTGATCAAGTGCGTTTTACTCTGCGGGCGTGCCGCGGTGCGGCGCTTTCCCAGCACGGCTCCCTCCGTGCCAGACTCGCTATTCATGGCGTTACCGGCTTATCGGGAAGAGGCAGAATTACCCAGCTCCGGGAGGTTTTCGCTCTGATCTGCTTAGAACCCTGGGCCATTTCAGGGCAGGGAGGGCTCAGGGACCGTAAGCCTGTTTCCTGCTCAGGACCATGTGCCCCTCGCTGCTCCATTTTCTCACAAGGAACTTTCTAGCTGGTAAATCTGTTCAGAGTGACTGGCTCCTGCTGCTGCTCTGTCTGTCTGCCTCACCATGGGCAGTGGCTGGGTGATGCCAGGGCAGGCAGCCAGCACACAGGTCAGCGAGTGCCCAGTGGCACAGGCTGCCTGGACACAGTCACAGTGAGCACAGAAACCGTGAGGTGGAGAAAATCCCTGGCTGGAGGACGGGGAAGTGCAGTTTGCTCCAGAGCCTGGGGTACCTGGTGCCATCAGGAAAAGGCAGCTGGTGCTGCCATGGTGCAGAGCATGGAACCCCCCCTCCTCACATTCCTGCTGCAGCATCCTCTCCTCAGCAGCATTTTGCTCTGACAGATTCATTCCTCCTCAACCCAGCTCCCAAATCCAGACTCTATGAGGCTGTGTTGAAGCAGGGGTGAGGACTAGGGCAGTGGAGGCTGCAGTCAGGACAAGCAGAGCTTGGAGACAAGAGCTTTGCTTCAGGCAGCACAACCAGAGTGTCACAGGGGCACCAAGGCAAATCATTTGGCTGATGCTAAAGCATGCCCTGGCAACAGATGAGGCTTCTGATAGAAAGGGGGTGGGGGGTGGGTCACAGCAGGTTTGCGCAATGTGAAGGAAGAAACATCCACGCGAGGGACCTCCAGTCACAGCTCGCCCAGTGCCTGGCACATGGGCAAGGCAGGGAGCGAGCAGGGAAGGGGTTAGGGAGGTGCTCACATCCTGTCACAAAGCATTTGCTGACCTTTCTGTAAAGACTCCTCAGAAAAGGCTAAATGCCCGGGTCAGTTCAGAGGGTGCTGTGCTGTGATCAGCACTTCGCCGCGGGCCACGGCCACGGCCGCCTTTGACAAATAGCAGTTGACCTGAGCCACTGCGGGCGCAGGCAGCCATGCGGTGCGGGGGCAAACCCGGCTTGCAGCTCGCTGCCGGCTGCAGCAGCGACGCATGCGCCCACTGCTTCGCAGGGCTTGGCATCAGCTCACGGGCAGAGGATGTTTGAAGGAAAACAATGCAGTTTAGCCCTAAATAAAATGAACATCGCACAACACGAGACGCTTCTGAATCGCTGCCTCTCAGCCACTGCCTTTGTCTGGGTTTTCTAATCCCACGTTCCAGAGGCCTCCTCCAGCCTCGTTGCCAACTCCAGGCGTGGAGTGGGAAGGGTCATTTCATGGAAGGTCCTATCAGCTGACCTAAACCAGAACCATACGAGGGCAAAACAAAGGGTTTCACAGGCGCGATTTCAAACGTGGAAGGTGCTCCTTCCGCTTTTGTCCTCTGATGGCACAAACAGTGATGGAACCACAAGAAAACCAAACCTTGGAGATCCAGGCAGTGGGGGCCTCGTACGGCAGCCCCCGGCAAACACTGTGCTGCTGCAAGCAAACGGCTGGAGAAGCGCCCACCCTGCAAGCACTGTCAGAGGGCATTCTGTCAGCTCCAGCAGCCCTCCAAAGCCTGCCCTGCTTTCTCACAGCAGTTCAACCCCGGACCCCATTGCACCAGCTCACGTCGGTGAAAATGAAGCCGATGTGGTGGAACCTGGTGCCAAATCTGCACAACAGCGCCCGAGCACAGGAGGGACACGTTGGGCTGGAGCGGAGCATCTGTGCCGAGCTGCCCCAGTCTGCCCGAAGAGAGAGGGGAAGGCGCTGTCCCTTGAGCCCTCAGCTCCCCACGCCTGATAGGCACCTGCGTCCCCAGCTGTCTCCACCCTGCTCTGACCCTAACACTGCCTGCAGCCACAAGCGGCTGTCCCCTGCTTGCGCTCACCTCCACCACCAACTCCATCCCGCTACTGGAGACAGGCAGTTTGCTGAAGGGGGTGTCAGAAGTTCAGCCTCCCCGTGGCATCCAGAATGCTGGAGCTTGGCACAAGCACTGAGGGCTCAAGGTGCCTCCTCGCTCGAGCACCAGCAGCTCTGCAAGCGCGTGGGCACAGCTGTGCCGAGCTGTTCCCTTGGGGCTGTGCAGGGCTGATCCCGAGGGGTGAGCCCAGGAGTGTGTGTGTGTGTGGGGCGGAGGGGGATGCCTCAGGCCGCCAGCCCGCAGAGGTTTACGTACGCGCTTAACTCGTAGCAGACGAGAAACCCACTGAGACCGTGCACGTGCTACAGGTTAAAGACAGGCATCAAGCTTTGAGGAGCCCGACTCTCAGATGACAAAGATGACAGATCCAGGAGGACAAGGAGAGCCTGCCTGCACAGCAGCAGTGTCCTGCAGAGGAGGGGCAGCTCTGGCCGCGGTTGCGGCACCTCACCCTCACCCCTTTGCACCAGCACGGAGGGACTGTGTTGGCAGGCCAAGGGAGTACCCGGGCAGGCTGGTGGTCACAGCGCAGGCAGCAGGGGAACATAACCCTCAGCACACTAGTTTCCGCAGCTCAGAGGAAGGGAATGCAATGAGAAACAGATGACCTGACCATTGCTCTGTCAGCACCGGAGCTGCTCCACTCAGAAACGTGACCGTGGAGCGAGTCACAGGCTGCTGGTGATGCTTGTCCAGGACTGCCAGGCGTCAGTGATCCTGCCAGGCCTCGGCCCCTCTCCTGCTGCCTTAGCTCGGCGCAGGGAGCTGACGCGGCCAGAACCAAACGCACCCAGCGGGATGTGTGCGAGCTTTGCCAGCACAGCCGCACTCAGCTGAGGCAGACGCAGGGGTCCCACGGGCCAGCAGCCACCCGTCCCTGTGACGCTGCGGCACAGGGGTTGCACCAGCCACCCGGCTCTGCTCGGTCTAACTTCAAACAGCCAGGCCAAGAGGAAACTATGTCCTGCTGCTCTGTATTTTAATTCACGTTTTCAGAGCTCTGCCTGTCCTAGATCCCGAGCAGATGGTGCAACTCAGCCCATCTCCTCAGCCGGGCTGATCCCCAGGGCCTCCCCGCAGAGTGCACGTTTCAAGGGATCATTCCACAAGCGCTTCTTACCCTGATCCGGAGCCTTCCGAGCAGCCAGGTACCCCACCGCTCTTCACACGGCGCTGCCCCTGCCTCGCACCAGCTTCCACCGGGGCGCTCTTCTCCCTCGTGAGAGGGGAGCGGAGTCTCCAGCTCCCAGATGCAGCCATGAAACACCAGAACCCACCGAACAAACGGAAAGAGAAGGAGAATCCCTTTATGACTTGTCTGATTTATGCTGAAACATGGGACCTGTCCCTCTGCCCTCAGAGCACAGAACTGACCCCAGCCCGGTCTCTGGGGATGGCCCAGCCCTCTGCAGAGCCCGCACCCCGTTTGTGCTCCTGGAGCAGCTCTGCACCAACAGACCTCCTCTGATGATTGTGTTGCAAAAGCCTCTCCCTGAATATTTAATAGAATTATTGCTGGTTATCAGCACAAGGAGGTGATAAATCACCCGCCAGCTCCCCAACACCAGCCAGAGCTATCAGGGGGCTTCAATCAGCTCCCCCCTGCCCCCATGTCAGGATGACCATGAATTAACCAGAAGAACAAACAGGCAGCCTGTCCCTACCTCCCGGGTTCCTGTGGGGAAAGCAGCCGTTAGGGGCTCCGGCCAGGGCCCCGCTGTCCCCACAGCCCAAGTGCTGGGGTCCCCTCGGCCCCCGCAGCAGAGCCCCTCGGCGCGTGTGAGCGGGGGGCGATCTTTTAGCTGCCCTTTGTCTTGGAAAAAAATTAATTCTCATTTGCATTACCTCGACTAAATGTCACCCACCGATATTTTGTTAGACATTAGCGATGCTGGCAGCGAGGGCCACGGGATAATTGCGCTCTGCCGAGCGCTGGGATTTGCATAATTTCAGACAGCAATTAAAGAATCCCTGGGAATCTTTTTTCCGGGGTTCTTCTTCCCTCCCAACCTCTCCCACAAAGGCAGTGTTGGTTTACATTAAGCGCTCAGCTCCTCGCTGTTCATTTGCATAAAATTAAAGGTTTTTGTGTTCGGGAACAGCAGGGTAACATTTAAAATTCCCTTTCAAAGAGCTCACCTTAGAATAATCAAACGTTAATATCACTTCGCGGGCTGGAGAAGGTTGCCAGCTGCCTTTCACTTCAGACTTGTACCCAGCACTAACTGCTCGGGCGGGCGAGGGCAGCCGTCGCTCTCTGCCGAGACAGAAACTTCCCCGAAGCAGAGCGGGGCCGCGGGCGCCTGCCGGTGGGTCTCCGCAGGGCGACTCGGCAGCAGAACGTTTGTTTACTCCGTAGTTTTCAGTTAAAAAATCATGCAAAGGAGCAGCGGTGGGACAGGAGCGGTTCTAATGTGCCGCCGTCCTCCAGACCGCGAGAGGAAACGCAATTCGGATCAGACCCCTTCATTTGCTGCCACGGAGATGGGAGCGATGCAGCCGAGACTCACAGGATCATCCAGCTTGGAAAGGACCCCTGCGATCATCAGTCAAGCCCAACCATCAACCCTACTCTGCTTCCCCAGCACCACATCTCAGCGACTTTTAAACTCATCCAGGGATGGGGACTCAACCACCACCCTGGGCAGCCCAGCCCAGGGCCTCACCAGAACCTCCACCAAGAGATGGAGCTTCCACGCCCAGGCGGGGCTGGTGCCAGGCAGTGAGGGCAGCATCAGGGAAGAGCAGCCTGGACCCAGACCCTCGTCCCCAAGGCTGGTGAGGTCCCCCCAGACCCTCCCCTGCTGTAGGCTCCCCTGGAGCCCAATGCGGTGGAAGCGCTGATGAGGAGCACTCTCACACAGCTCCTGGCACTCCGGTGCCCACCCACCCACTCACCAGCACTGCCGGCAGGGACCATAGAGCCCCTCGCTGCGTGGGAAAGAGGGGGAGCAGAGCTGGAGATCCCCAGCCATCGCAGCCTCTGTTCTGGGCACTGTGTCAGCACCAGATTCTTTTTTCTGGGTTTTTTCCCCAAGTGACATTTCCACTTGGAGCCGACACTGTGGAGGGCCCTGAACGACCTTTCACTGTCACCAGGGTCTCCTGTGCCCAGGAGCTGCCGGCAGCACTGCCTGTCCCCAGCACTAAGCCCAGAGCCGCCACTGAGGTGCACCGGGAGAGGACAAATCATGGGGAGCCCCTTCGTTGCACCACAGGTCCCACACGGGCTGGAAATCCAGTCCAGGGGGAGGCCCTGGTCTGGGTCCAACCCCACTTCTGGCTTCACTGGCCACGCACGGCACAGCGACAGCACCATGGCCCTGTCCTGCCCTCCTGCAGGGGTGAGGAGGTCCCTGCTGCTCCCACATCTGCTCTCCTTCCCCTTGTCAACCTCGACCTCCGGTTGCTCACGGTCACGGACCCTGCTCCTCTGCAGCCCCACCAGCCCCCTGTCCTCACACCCCCACCAGTGACCCTCCCCACCATCACCAGAGCCTTCCCTATCAGAGCCGCTCTGCAGCAGCTGAGATCCTCCACCCGGCAGCCCTCTGATCCGCCACCATTTGGGGCTGCTGTAGGATTGTTGCAGAAGGAGCTTCATTAAAAATGAACCCGAATCGCAGCGCAGCCGCTTGCTGCCAGCCTGGCTCACAGGCAGGAGAACTCCGAGCACAGGCTCTGGCCCCTGGCGACCTGCTTGACTCCTGCTCCAGTCTCCAGGCCACTGCAGCCCCTGCCCACTGGCCAACAAGGGCCAGTTCTCTCTAGAGATTTCGGCAGGGAATCTGCTCCTCTGCAGCTGCATCAGACAGAGCCAGGTCCGTGCACACCCAGCTCAGCATTGCTTGGGCTCTGGAAGCGAGAACTGTCCATGTATCCCCGGGAAAAGGAACTTAAACCAGGGTCAGCGGGCTGTGCCCTTCGCAGGGGACAAGAGCAAAACATGTGCCAGGCTGGTGCCAGCCAGCGTCATCATCACCCCCTTCACCTCACCTGCCAGGACGCAGCCCCAGTCAGGGCTTTCGGGGGCCCCTTCAGCCAACACCTGACTGCTGGGGGTCAGCAGAGGAGGCAGCAAAGCAGAGAGTGGAAAGGAAACTGCTCTACCCACAGGAAAAGCAGAGTGACCCAGTGCCTCCAGTTCCAAACAGGCGGGGGCCAGGCAGAGACCCCAAAGAGCAGGAGCCGCACCGCAGAGACGGGGACCACGCACCTCTCTGACACCCAGCTGCTGCCGCTAACGGGCCCAGGGGGGTTCATTCACAAAGGAAAACACCGGTGTTTTCTGTCCTCGTGCTCTTAACACCCCGAGCATCTTCCACACCCACTGCGCTGGGCCTGGCGGTTCCCTGCCCAAAGCGACCCGCCGAGGCACATCCCACCCCGGGAACAGGAGGGAGCATCGCCTGTGCCCTGCAGCGGGGGGCCCAGACTCGCAGTCTGCAAATGAAACAAGCGTCTTCAAGACGGGAACCGACCCACGTGCCCGGGAATCCTCTCCCTTAGGAAAAAGGCAGCGATCCCACTTGAGAACCTCTCGGCTCAGAATTGGTTTCCCTTGCTCTCCCGTCACTTGCTGACATCAGCAGCGGCGCACGACGCGCCCTGTCACAGCCTGTCAAGCCACGATGGCAGCACGAGCGCCTAGCGTCGCCTGTCCCCCGGCACCACCCCAATGTCCCGCTGCCGGCTTTGCCAAACTCGTTACCGCGCAGACAGGAGACGCGGGGCTCTAGAGGACGAGTTGTACAGGAGCTGCCTCCAGTAAGTGAGGTGCTTCCCTTTGCCACTGTGTTTGTGCGAGCTCGAAACGTCTGCACGGAAATCGCTAACGCCAGCTCCCGCTACCTGCTGCTGTGGGTCACCCCGTTAAACAACAGGGCAGAAAAACCAGAACAGCCCAGGCACCATTTTCAGCTGGAAACTCTCTCAGCTCTCCCTCACAAACAGCTCTGGAACCTGCCCAGGGCAGTGGTGGAGTCCCCATGGCTGCAGGGGCTGAGAAGCCCAGGAGATGCGGAGTGAGGGTCAGGGGTTAGTGGCCGTGCTGGGCCTAACCCTACCCTACCCAGCTCTGACATTCCAAGCAGAAGAACCTTTCAGAGAAGGGTCCCCAGTGGCTCTGCAGTGTTTGTGGAGCAGCAGCACCGGCGCCTCCCAGCGCTGCACTGTGCTTGGCTGTGCCCCGCGCGCCCACCTCCCCGTGGCCCTGCCCGCTCTGCCAGAGCACCCCCTCTGCACTCAGCCTGAGCCCCCCGGGGTTTCTAATTGACTCGACACGTTATAAAGGGCCCAGGCGGGCTCTGATTGCTGAGAAGGATGGTACTTTGAAGGACTCCATAGCTGTGCGCCTCCCTTTGATAAACACGGGCTCGCTGAGCTTAGATCTTATTTATTTACCCTTGGAGCAGGTTCATTACTATGTATTAGGTAGATATGACATGTTTATGGAAATATGGGGGCCCTTGGTGGAATATATTAAGATTAAATAAATCATTGACTATGTGGTCAAGAGCTACAGCAATCCTGATGAATGAGTCCACGAGCTTTTCTGGATCCTGGTAGAATTGTAAGAGCCGCCCTCTTTGTCTTCCTGGGCTCCAGCAGAATTTCCCACATCAAACCTACTGGGATGTGCTCCTCTGCTTGGGACAGGAGCTCCAGGTCCCTAGGCCCTGGCAGAGGGCCCAGGGGAAAGCAGCTGGGAGACCCCAAGGTGTGCAGACACCCAAACCCTGGGAAGCTGCTTAGTGAGCTGAGCAATGGTTGGCGTTTGTAACCCCACGTCACCGATCCGCTGCCTGCACCCGCTGGCCAATGAATTTCCACATCTAATGGTGCTCTTGCTCAAATTAGTGGTAATTAACACTTAAAACAGCTGTTTTGATACTGATCGATGAGGGCCACAGCTAATGACAAGTGCCCATCCCCTGGCCTCAATGCAGCCATCTGGGGCGACACAGAGAACAGACTGCGGAGCAGCAGCACAGTGTCACCCACTGACCCAGCGCTGAAGAGAAGGGACACCAAAGGCTTTGGGGCCACCCACCGGCCCATGAGGTTTGGGTTCAGTACAAAACCTGCTATCCCAGCACCACAGAGGCTGAGCCCTGACCAAACTCCTGCTGGATCAGCACCTCTGGTCAGAGCCCACTGGGCACTCACCTGGGCCGGTGCCCGCTGCTGGATCACCTCCTGGATCAGGCACCTTTGTTCTTCACCACCTTTCTTCCCATCAGACACCTACTGCTGTGCTGCTGGTGTTCTCAGCAGGGTTCCCGGGAGCGGGCAGCAGCCAGAGCAGCTCTGCAGGGCACACGGTGTTTTCCTTGTGGTGCAGACAACTAGCAGCTGCCTGCAGATACGGGGGTGTTCCTAAGGGCGGTGAAGTAGCCAGCTGTGTGTTGATGGCAAATTCTGCCGGCTCCTCACAGACCTCCAATCTACCTACTGCCCAGCAAAAGGAACTGGGCTTCTGCTTCCTAAATTGTTCTAATCTCTGGCAGAAAGCCAGCAGCAGAGCCCCTCAGCTGGAAAATAGGAAATGGGTCTGAAACAACAGGCAAACGTGAGGAGTACAGAGCTCGGAGAGCCTCATCTTGGCCTGGGGAAGTGACGATTCAGCAGATTCCTCAACTCACCTGAGTGTGACCGCCTGGGAGCAGAGAGCCTGTCCTAGGGAGGACCAGGCAGCACTGTGTGTGCAGGCGGATGAGCAGAGATGTGTCACCCTCTGGGAAAAGGGGATACGGTGCTGCTGTGACAAGCACAGGCAGATGCCCAGGACACCAGGGACAGACACAGTGCCTTGGGCTTCAGCAGCCTGCCCCGGGCCTTCTGGCACCTTCCAGCACCCTCTGGAGCCAGCAGAAGGCTTTTGGGCCAGATGCTACATCTCTTCTAACCACCTCTCCCGCGAGGATGCTGCCCTGGGCACTGGAGGAAATGCTCCTTCCGTCTCACAACGTGAAACAATTCAAACCAGGGAAACCTTGATAAAAGTTTAATTAGGAAAACGGGCTCCATCTGCAACGCCCCCCCCCATGTATTAACCCTTTTGCCATAAATCTGCCACCCTTGAAGAAACCTGCCTTCCTCACAGAACCTACTCCAGGCTCACATTATTTTAATCAGTTAGAGGGGTTTAATACATTATTGATTTTTAGGAGGATTGAAAAAGCTCCCGTATTAAGTCCAGGTTGCTTATTCTTTCCATGTATGACATTCAGGTACTTGTGAAAAATTATACCAATTATGAAATCAGCCATTTACTGCTTCAAAGTGCAATCAGTTGTCACACTGGAAAGCACTTGCTCCTGAATATTATTAGTTGGGCTATGTGCACAGGAAAGTGCTGAGAGGAAAGACTTTAACCAAAGGGCAATTGCATGAAATTTACTTAGAAATAGCTATTTATCACCCTTGGATTTCCTACTGTTCAAATCCACTGCAGACACTTTATGGAATGAAACAGCCATCTCACCAACGTAACTCAGCCGACTGAGGGGGCTTTTTCCTCGCTGACATTAAATGAAAAATTTAGAAGTCATTGTAACAGCTTAAAGATGCATTATCCCTTTTGATGGGCAATTTCAGCTTCAGATCAGGAGCCATATAAAATAACCCCCGCACAAACACCAAAAAGGGAACTTGCAAAAGTTTTATGACACGTAGTTCATCTTACCTTTTATGCCTCTCACAGGCTCCGCTTCTCCCGCTGCTCGCAGGGACCGCCGCGTGATTACCGCGATGGGGGAGAAAATACTGCCGTCGCAGCGGCGCAACCGGCTGAAGGACGGATTAGTCTCTGGAGCCTGCGGAAGGGAGGGGGAGAAGCTGAGCACCACAAGCCCAGCAAATTCCTCCAAAAGCCAGAGCGCGGCGGAACTGTGGGAGAGCTGCCCATTAGAGGAGCCTTGGGTTGTGTCACGAGCTGCCACCATTAATGGGTTTTGCTGCAGGCAACCAAGTGAGAGGGAACATAAATTAAAGGGGGTACGGTCAAGAGACATCTCTAGCTCAGGAAAGATGTCTTGTCCGCTTGTTTGCCAGAGTGGAAAGGAGTCTCAGGAGGCAAGGTCAACTCCTCAAAGTCAGGACGAAGCAGCCTAGTGGTGCTGGCACAGCACCGTTATCAGGACTAACTCACACTGGTAGATGAGACTGGGTCAGAGACAGAAGGTCTCTCCCAGCTCCTCTCTGGAACAGGTCAAACCTACGGATTTCCCATCAAACAAGCAAAGTCTCAAAACAGAGCCAGACTCACCCCCACATCTCCTACCAGGCAGGTTAGGGACCTGCTGGTCACACCAGTGAGGGCTGGACACCCCCCATTTGTTCTCTGAGCCAGGCTGGCGTCGCCCAGGGAGCACAGGGATCACCCCAGCAGCCTGGGCCAGCACACACAGCACCTGCTGTCAGATGGGCTCCTGCGAGCTCAGCCACCCCAGCCTGGGGAAGTTCTGCTCTCCACACTTCCAGAGCCGCTGAGCCTGGTGCCTAGAACCTTCAGCCCTTCCCTACAGGGCCTGGGCACCAGCCACCTTCCTGTAAGCAGCCAGACAACAGTGAAAGCCCAGGTTTGTGCTACCTGCCCCAGGCTGCAGGAAACAGCAACTTCTCAATTATTCCACTCCAGAATTTCAGGTGCAAACCAAGAGCGGGGAGAGGAGATGCTGAAACCAGCAGCATCCCACTGCCCCTCAGCCTGGTGAGAGGGCGCAGACACCTAAGACAGACCATTAGAACCAACAGCAGTCTCAACAGGTGATGGCAACCGCGATCTAACAGTCTGCTCTGCAGCACCAGAGAAATGCAAACCTAGAGCTCTCGCTATATTTTAACTTGGCAAAGGGATTGTTATAAACCCATTTAATTTAATAAATAGTCAAGTATTTATAAATGAACCATTTCAGGAAGTGTTCCCAATCTCTCCACACACAATAATACGATTTGCACAAGCGCTTGTCCTTGAGGCAATAGACATTTTCTTTGCAAATCAATCCTTACAAGGGTTGTAATTAGTATCTGCTCCGGCAGCCCGCGGTACCTGTAGCTCTGTTTCTCCCATAAAAGCCCTGATTGCTGTGAGCTCTCACACAAAGCCACCGGCGCAGGAGGAAAAGGCACCCGGTGTCTAGACTACTCATTTTAATCAGGCAGGAGAGATTTTGTGTGGCCCATTTGATGTGACTTTTACACAAGATACAACCTCGCTCCGCAGGGGCTGGAGGAAAAGGTCAACACCGCAGTATGAAAATACACTGAAAGGAGTTTAGAAAAGCAAACCTCCAGATACAGGACCAGCAGGGCTCAGGCAGGGCTGCAGGGGACACACTAGTGGTTCCTGAGGCGCTGAGAAACCTACCTGCTTAGTTTAAACACCAACATTGAAAGCACAGGGCTTTACCCTGTTACCACCTTTCCTCAACAGTGGGTGCAGAGACTTGCGGTAAGATGGCACACAGTCAGGTCAAGGTGGCACTGAGCACATACAGGCCCCTCGGTAAAGGTTGTAACCCAAAAGCAAGCCCAGCAGGAGTCCTGCCCCTCGCCCAGCATGGTGAGGCAGGATCTCGGCTGCTCTCCAGGTACCACCCAACAGCAGAGCAGAGGCAGCATCGTCCTGTGATCAGGGGCCAAGATCCCAGGTTTAGGTCCGTGTTCCAGCATTAATCATCATCCTCACCCGCAGCCACTCTGCTCCCTGTCTCGAAGGCAGCAGCAGGACAGGGGCTGACACACGTTGCTCTTGTCTGCCTCCAAAGGAGCTGAGCCCCCACACCGGTAAGGTCATTGATCCGGAGCCCTTCCTGTCCTCCTGAGCAAGGAGGGAGTTAATTTCTCACGGGATAGAGAAAATCCAATCTTAAAGTTCCCTGCTTGTTCTTATTTAACAAAATCCTACCCCATTTGCTAAGTCCCGCTCTGAGGGCTCAGCAGCCCAGCACAGGCTGCCTGTCTTCCAGGCAGAGCCCCAGCACCTGGAACCAAACTGTCCTCCCTGCACCCCCTGCTGCAGACACCAAAGAGCTGCCAGCTCTGCCCAGGTGGGGGGATCCAACACCACAGCAGAGCAGATTCTGGGTGCTCACACTCTCCAAGGGGTGTTAGTCTGCACAGGGAGGTGCCTCAGGGTGTCAGGACCCTCCCACTGCTGCCAGGAGTGACACCTCCCAGACTACTGGGGTATTCAGGTCTTCAAACCAGGCAGCTTCCGCTCAGTGTCCCTGGGAGTACTGGGCAGGAGGGTGCTGCTGCAGCTGGGTGCTACAGGGGCAAGGTGTGCCCATGCCAGGGAGCTGTGCTGCAGAACAAAGAGCATGACAAGGTTTCGAGTGCCAGCTGGGGCCCCACCAGCACGTGACTGATCAAACACTCCTGACAGAAAGCCCAGCTCAGCCCAGCCAACCCTGACCAAGGCTCAGAGGGCAGTGCAATACCTCTGACACAGCTGTGCTGAAGACACCGCTGCCAAACAGGTAATTGCTGGGGCATGGTCCTGCAAGCCCCTTTGCATGGGCTGAGGGAGCACCCTGGGCCTGACCCCACCATGCTGTGGAGAGCAAGGGCAGGCCAGCCCCACACCCACATCCCACCGGAGCTGCAGGTGCTGCTGCACCAGGAGCTCCAGGGAGCAAGAACAGCCAAGTTCATCACAAAGCTGGCTGGGAGGCTGCCCAGAGAGCTCCTTGGCATGCTCCAGGTTGTGGGAGGGGAAGATTAATCTTAATTACTGTCCTCAGCTCGCCTGGTCCCATCCAAGTTTAGGCTTCCCTGGACATGATGCCTGTGCAGATCTCCCCACACAGCCCAGCCTCCTCTCTCCCAGGCAGGGCTGTGCTGGGGAGCTGTGCCCAGCCTGCAGAGAAGACCCACAGCCTGCCTGCCAGGCTCAGTGGCACCTCAAGGCTTTTCCCCTGCTGTCCAGAGTCACCGGAGTGGGGAGAGCGATACAGCACGCTGCCGCCAAGACCGACAAGCTGGGGCCTCTCCCAGAGCTGCTGTGCTGGTATTAAACAGACAAGACAAGCCTGCAGTCAGTTATCGGCCAAGAAAATAATGAAGGAACAAGTCGGCAGAGCAAAGCCGAGTCACCCAGCCCAGCCAAGTGGAGAATCTAATTTCGCGCCGGTTCCCCAGCAGCGAAGGGTCTCCGTGCCGTGACCCTGCACATGCCAACAGCTCCGACCCAGCAGCCGCTCCATCGCCTGTGGGCTGAGGGGAGCCGGTACGTGCCCAGGGCACACGGAGCCCATGGAGAAGGGGCCTCATTCCCTGGTGCGTGGCTCAGGCACCACAGGAGACAGCTCTGCCAGACACAGTTGTCAGAGGGTGACAGTCACCCAACACTGCAGCAGAGCAGCTGTGCAGCAACTGGGGTGCATCAGGGAGCTGGAGCCCTGTGCCCCAGGCAGAAAAGACCTGGTCACCCAGTCCTGAAGTCATCACTAAGAGAGTGAAAGTTCACAGGAAATTAAGCTGTAAAGAGATCCTGTTGCCAGCAGAGCTGCCTGGACAATTTGGGCTCCTTCCATTTGAGTGTCTGTCCATTCCTTTGCTTCCAAATTCCACTTCTGGGAACTCAGCCCTGATGCCAGTGCTCTGCCCCTGCTGTCACAGGCAAGTCTGGAAAAGCACTCAGTGGTCTGGGACAGCCCTGACACTAAACCACACACAGAAGCAGAGGGAATAAATCAGCTGGCAGAGAGGGTTAGCACAGTCTGCTGGGGCAGGCAAGTGCAGAGGTGCCCATCTCCTTAGTTACTCATCCTTGGGGCAGAGCTACACACCAGCTGGGAATTTGCTTCAGACTCTCAGATTTCAGCACAACCTGAAGAATTTGTCCTTTTGGGCTTGTTTTCCTTCTCATTATCTGGATCCCTTTCTTGCTGAGAAAGCCTCCAGAACTGGGTGTGCAGAGAGCATCAGGATACCACAGCCTAGCTAAACACGAACCTCTCAGGGCTGACAAGCTGATTTCAGACCCGTTTCTGGAAGCACACTGAGGTTTACTGTTGTGAAAGGGAAAGAGACAAGATGCCCTAAGCAAAACAGATCTTTCAAGACTCGGGAATGTTAAACTGAAGCTTGTAACAACTCAGCTGCAGAAGGTCAAGGCTCCCCTCCTCAGCACGGAGGGGCTTAGCTCTGCACTGCAGACAGCACCTGGACAAAGTGACTCTAACAAATGAGCTGAACCAGCTGGTTTCTGCCTGGGAGAAATCACGCAACAATTTTCAGCTCCACACACCAACATTTACAGCCAAGTTATAAACTCCTGGAAACCTCTGACAGACCCTTCAGCACAGCCACACTAGCAGATGCCCCGTAATGAACGTGTTGAACGACCTACCGAGCAAAGTTATTGAGGCAAAAACCACTGCAGTCATTGGACAAACAATTAGAGAGTGTCCTGATGAGGACAGAATGCTAACGAGGGATGGAGCCTAAAAAGCTGAGCAAGCACCTTGCCTGTCCCCCAAATTCCTCCCCTTCCCAGCCTAGGCACTGATCTATCACAGGACTCACTGGAGCTCCAATAAAGCTTCTGAGATTGTTATGCTGAATGAGAAGAGAAGTAATTGCTTTTCCCCATCTAGAACTCCAGATATATAACTTGGAGAAATATAATTAGCTGCTAACTTCAAAGATGCATTGGAATTTTTGCAGTGGGCATTGAGACCTTGCATTAAGATCAGCTGAAAGAAAAATGATCCACCCACCCCTCCTTGCAAATGGAATAAGACTTAAAGGTTTTAATTAGGATTCGCTCTGCATCTGCAGCCAGGAAAACAAGACAAATACCCTGGTAGTGTCTCACTGCTTGAAAAGCCCACGGTGGGTAAGGAGGTCTCTGCAAAGGCAATTGACCGGAGAGACGTGTTTTTGTCACCTGAGCAATCATCAGCTGGTATTGAGGATGAACTGAGGCTTTACTGGAAGAGGAATTGCTTGAAACAAGAAGATGTCTTTGGAACAAGGCCCTGGGATGGGGCACCAGTCCCAGCAAGTTCAGGCAGCACTTGATGCTCTTGTATCACCCCACGAGTGCAGGATGGGCAGCTGGGAGCTTCTCAGAGGTTCTTGCTCAGCCCCAGGGACCCCACAGACCTGCCCACAGCAGCAGTCCTTTCTAGAAAGCTGCCTGTACAGCAAAGGTGGTGGCCCAGGGACACAGGATGAGCTGCAGAAAGGTGTTACCTCAGCCAGCTGGGGAAGGAAATCAGAGACCCTTCAGTCTCCTCAGTGGGGACCAGAAAGGCCCCATAAACAGCATCTAACACCTCTGGTTTAGTTGTGTGGGGCCAGCCGAGAGCTGGAGACTCAGCACAACCTTCTCTTGGTGGCTTGGGGGTACCCGCACCCTGCCAGCGCCCCAGGGCACAACTGGGAGGGGACTTCACGTCTTCCAGGCTGCCCTGGGGGGAACAAGCTGAGAGCCCCGTTAGGGAGCCCTGCGGGGGAGCCCTGAGGGGGAGCCCTGCGGGGGAGCCCTGCGGGGGAGTCCTGCGGTGGATCCCTGCGGGGGAGCCCTGCGGGGGAGCCCTGAGGGGGAGCCCTGAGGGGGAGCCCTGCGGGGGAGCCCTGCGGGGGAGCCCTGAGGGGGAGCCCTGTGGGGGAGCCCTGCGGGGGAGCCCTGCGGTGGATCCCTGCGGGGGAGCCCTGAGGGGGAGCCCTGAGGGGGAGCCCTGCGGGGGAGCCCTGCAGGGGAGCCCTGCGGTGTCTTCTGCTTTTGTGTCGTTTCTCGGGGCTGTGTCGGAAAACGTGGCGTGTTTGGTGGTCGTTGCTCTCTGTGTAGTTTGAAAAACGTGTGTTTTCCGATAAAATGCCGTTTTCTGAGGAGCAGCCCTGCCGGACCTTGGGGCAGAATCTGGAGTCTGCCCAGAGTTGGGGGCAGTCGGCGAGGGCTGAGCTGGGGCTGGAGAAACCTATGGAACCAAATGACAAAGCAAACTTCTTTTCCCCTGCTGCCTGACTATTAAATCTTTTCCCTTGTAGGCCCTGGGTAGGCTAACTCTCGATTTACTGCCTGGGCTGTGGTAACTGGAGCACATCACTCATCCCAGTGTCACTGCTCTGACTCAACTTGCAGAAGAGCTCTGAGGCTTCTCCTGATTTGGAGATGGAGCTGGCAAAGGTGTGTGTCTGCATTTGGAGGAGCAGAGGCTGCTTTTGTTGCCTAGCCTTTGCCAGAAACAGCCTAAGGGAGCTGGGCAGTGGGGCCTCCAGTCCCAGTGGGGACTCCAGAACTGGAGGAGGGACTCAAGTGAGGGGACCAGTGAAGTTTATTTGCTGGTGAGGGAAAAAGCACTTGGGGAGGTCACTTTCGAGTGTTCTGGTGGAGACACAACAGCATCTTCCCCCTCAGCTCACTATAGTGCTACCAGCCCAGCAACAGACTGGCACTGGGAGGTGAAGCCTCTTGTGAGAGGCTGGCAGGTCCTCCCTGTGCCCTCTTGCCCTGGGACAGCCCCAGCACACGAGGGAAGGGCTGGTGCGGTGTGGGAGCGAGCTCTGCTGCAGGGGTTCTGCCAAGGTGTGGTTTAGTCTTTGATGCTGTGGATTATGCTGCAGGTGCTGCGATGCTACGGATGGTTTATTCCTCGATGGTACGGATTATAATTTGTCCTGTGCTTGGCCTCTTGATGGACTGTGCCACGATGGGTTGTTGATCAACTGTGATGCAGGCTGCTGCCTTCAATGAGTTTTTGTGGTGCAGAGGGACCATTTGTGCTCCTGGGAGCTGGGAGAAGAGAGGCCAGGGCTGCTCACACGGCGGAGGGGCACTGCTGGCTTTTGTGAGCCTGAGCCACTCTTTTATTTTCTAAAGAGAATTCCCGGTACCTGTTTTCTTCTCTGCAGTAACAAATTCCTGCTCGATTTGTTCCTTGCATAATGCTAACCACAAGCTCAGCTCTAATCTGACCTACACGGGAGCTCATCACCACACAGCTCCAGAAGCCTCTGCTGTGCATGCATGGCCGAGCACATTATAAATACAGGACTTGGCCATAACTCCCTGCTGCCTGACAGCCCACTGGGGCTGGCTGCTGGGTGGTGTTAAGGCAGCACTCACCTCTGGGCAGCCTGCCCCTGTGCAGGGTCCTAGTAGCTCTTCCACCCTATTCTGCACAAAGCTGCCTTGGCTCAGAGCTCTGCACTTGCCTGTTAGAGCAAAAGGAGGAAGCTGGTTTGTTAGATAAGAAATCCTTGTGCTGCCTCTCTGATGTTGTTGTACTGCTTGGTCAGGTGGCTCAGGTGCTTGGGACCTCTCTGGTCAGGATCTCTGTTTCCAGTTCTCCTGGGTAGTTGTGGCTCTCCAGAGCTGCTTGCCCATGTGCCCCATTCTTTGCCCCTCCTGTGCCACTCACCCTTGGGGAGCTGAGTGCCATCCCAGCCCTTTGGTACCCAGAACCAGGTTCCCCCTGTTTCTAACAGAGCTACGAGGAAGCACCGGGCTGGTGGCTAGGTACCCCTAGGCTCAAGACTGGCTCCAGCACAAACATGGCTGCATGAGGTGTCAGACCTTTGTCAGCAACTGCAGATACAGTGGGGTTGGGGAGCCATGCAGGGCCTGGGACAGGCAGCATGACAGTGCCTAGGCTCTGGCAGTGCTCTGTACATCTGTTTTTCCCCCACTAACCAGGGTGTGACAATGCAAGCAGCTGCTGAAGTGTGAGGGGGTGGCTAGGAGGGACAGGCTGGCACAGGGCTCTGCTGCCTGGGGCCAGCAGCACTTCCCACACCACACTCTGCTTCTGAAACCTGGCTCTATCTGCTATTAAGTGCTTTTGTTAAGATATTGGATTTCTCCATGTAGTCCCCATCATGTAGGTTGTTGCCAGAGCTGGATGAGGCAGGCAGCAGGGTGATGGCTGCAGGGTGGTGGTGCTTTGGGCTGGGCTTTGGCTGGTGAGATGGCTGCTGGTCCTGGCAGCTGCAGCTTGGTACCATGGCACAGCAGGTCCGGCAGTGATGTGTAAATGGGGCTGTTTGTGCCCAGTCTGAGCTGAGTGCCTTCCTGAGGGAAGTCTCCCACCCACCAGTGTTGAGGGGAGCTGTTCCCCGGCAGTGCTGGCAAGGAGCTGCTGCCCATCTGTGCGGTGTGGAGGACACTGTGCTGAGCACCGGTAATACAATTTATTTCCACTAGTGAGTGAATTGCCCATAATTCATGACAAGTAGAGCCTCGAGTGATGATGAAGGTCAGCCCATCAGATCTGGAAATAAATTGTATCCTATTACAGCCTCCTATTAGGGGTCTATCTATAGCGAGGGTTTGCAAACTCAGGGAACTTTGGAGGGGGTTTTGGGGGGTTTTGCGTTTTGCTTGGCTGGTGGTGGTGTGAGGACTTGGAAAACTGCGGTGTGAGAGCCAGCCCCTGTCCAGATGTGCTGTGCTGGGATGGGTGGGGTGTCAGGGCTGGAGGGGTGGGGGGCAGAGCTGGCTGTTCGCTGAGCCCCGCTGTCAGCGCAGTGCAATGCCTTGCTCCTGTGCTCACCCCTGCTATTTACTGTGCCACGGTAATTCCCTGCTGATCGATAACGTGCAGGATGTCATTTGCCATGGAAACAGAGCCCTGGTTCTTTACATTTTTAAAGAGATTAATATTTCTCAGCATCATTACTCTTGGTACCAGCAGCCCTGAGCTGTGTGCCATCTCCCAGCCTCCGCAGCCCACCCCATGCCCTTCTGGCTGCAGGCAGGGTTAAGCAAAGCCCCCTGGCTCTGGCAGGGCAGGTCACAGCATCTGGTGGTGCTCGACTGTGAAATCTCTGCTCGCCAGCACCTCTGGCTGTCACTGCAGATGGGTGACACCGCCGTGTTGCTCACAGTCCTCCACATGAGCAGAGAAGGAAATTCCCACAGGCTGAGCTGGCAAGGTCTCTTGCTCCCATTTGGACCGCAGTGTTTTGGCAGGAAGCAGTGGAGATCACCCAGTGAATGCAAAAGGATCTCACTGCTGGCAAACGAGAGAAGTTGTGGGGCTTGATGTTGTTGTCCTCTGTCTCCCAGAAAAACGGAATTTCCAAAGGAATTTGGGATCAAGGAGAACTGAATTAAATTTAACACTAGTGCAGCTGCTTGGGTACCTGTGGAGGGGGTGTTAGTGGTACAGGAGCCCCGGCTGTGCCCTCAGGGGTGGCTGCAGAGCAGTGTGGAATTGCCTGCTGAGGGCGAGCGGGTGATTCACTGATGCTAGAGCCTGGCTGGAAGGTTAGTACCTTAAAGGTAAAATGAGAAGGCTGTCTCTCTTGCCGTGGAGATTCACGCGGTTTAAGGTTTGGGCAAAACTATGTGTAGCATTTTGCTGTCAGGAACACAAGGCGTTAAGGGCTGTGTGACTGGGTAATTGCTGTGGACTTTTTTCTGACAATAAACATTAAATTTAAAACTGTATTAAAACCAGCTGACACTTTTTGTGCTCTAACAGCTGAGAGCGAAGAATGCTTTTTGCATGTAAAACACTCTCTCTTGTCAGCCTCTAAGACTGTCAGAAATAAATTCATCAGAAAAGATGATATAATTAAAAGTCACCGCTTTTCTTCCCCAGTTTAGTCGGGATTGTTTGTTTGTCACTTGTTCGGCACTAAATTACTGCATTCGGCGACAACTTTCTTTAAGACGACTCTGAAACGTGTGGTTCTTACAAAAGGAGCCCGACTTCCTCCCCTGCTGTTCCTATCCAGTATCACTGCTCAAAGCGCTCCACGGCAGAGCTGTTCTATCCCAGCGATGAGCAGCAGCGGTGATGGAAAGCAGCCAAATGTGGAACTGGTATTTTTATTATTGAGCTGCACAGAATTTATGGAAAATTGCTGAATTAATTTTTTAGCAGAGTAAATTGTTAGCACTTGAAATTGCAGCCTCCTCTCTCAATGTGAGAGCCATACAGGTGTTTAAGAGCTAAAGCAGCGCTATTGATTTTTACGGCCCCCAGGAGAGGGTGTCAGTCTGGCTGCGGAGCCGGGCTCTGATGCAGTAACGGCACTGTCGCTCTGGCTGCAGTGAAAGGGGTGTCCTGTGGGCTCTGGGCTGAGCAGGGGGAACCCTCCGAGCTGTCGTCGGCATCCATCCCCTGCAGAAGGGTGTGCAGGGGTATGCCTTTACCTGCTGCCTCACCCTGTCATTGTGGGACATGTTGTCAATGCTGTCTCTTGGGGGAGGAGGCTGGTGGGGGTAGCCCCTTCCACTGCAGGAAGGGGTGTTGTGGCAGCTCCAGCCCCTCTAACAAATTGCTTTGGCTCTTTAGTGATGAGAAACCGTGAACTTGTCAGAGCTGGGTGGATTTGGGGGTGACTGGATTTTCAAGGCTGGAGGGTGATAATGGCTTATTGATCTGTTGTTAAGTTATTGGAGCCTTAATGGAGGCAATAAACCAATAGTGCTCACTGCTGTCACATGGCTGCATAAGCTGGGAGAGTAATTAAACCTTCCTGGGCTTGTGGTGGCTACCTCTGTGGTGAATCTGGAGCAGAGGAGCCTCTCGTGCTGTTGGTCCTTTGCCTGTGCAGGAACATTTCACACAAGGTGCAGGTGACCAGCAGGTTCCCCTCTGATGGCAGCACCTGGGTACCTGGTAGGTGCAGGGGTTCCTGTGCATGGGGTCCTGCCCTGTGTTACAGTGAGAGCTGCTGCTGCTGAGAATTTCATGGCTCATGTGAATTACAGTCATGTGAAATTACCCTGCTGCTGGCTGAACATGTCCTGCAGGAGCTGTTATTGGCTCCCAAGGAGCATTTGGCTGCATTTTGTGTGGTCTTTAGTGCTCTGCAGGCAAAATGGGCCCTTGCTCAGGAGCCCTGGCAGACACAGGCAGGCAGCTGCTCTAAGAAGGTTAAGGGATGCTGAGTGCTGTGCAGGTCCTGGGATTTGCTGACTTGGTGCTGTTTCTGATCTGATAAATCAGGAAATCAGGATTTATTGAGAGTGATTTAATAAATGATGGGAGGGTTCATGCTAGGATGCACCACAACTGCTGCTTCCCCCGATTTCAATAGGTCCCGCTTGCCTGGGAGGTGATGCTGATCTGCTGGAAGCATCTCCTGGTGTGGTAATGATCGTCTGTGATTAATCCTGCTTGTGCTGAAGAGCTGTGTGAGCCTTTTCCAGAGGGTTCATCTTAGTGTTTGCTTCTGCTGTTCATGCGTAATGCAAATTGACGTGAAGGATTGTTGAAGGGAGATGGATGGAGGTGTCTACACTGAAGAGGTTTTTAATGACAGGCTGGGATGGGCAGAAGATGAAATCCCATGTGGCTGAGGGTCAGGGAGTCTTCCAGCTCCAGGGTGCCTGTGCTGCAGCTACCCTGTGAGAGAAGCTGATGAAATGCAGTGTTCCCTTCATCCTGCTGCCCACTCAGCACTGGTGCTGTGACCATACCAGGGTGCCTCCCTGTACCTGTGAGCATCCCTAACCATCCTGCTGTGGGAGAGGGTGCAGCACCCCTGGAAGGAGGGGTTTGGCCTCAGACCCTCCCTGGCAGGGTCAGAGATCCTGGCCAGAGCACAGCCCTGACAAGCTGCCAGCCACAGCTCCAGAGCTTTGCTGCACCTGGGCTGTTGCTGGGAGCATCTACCCACCACCCTCAGCTGGAAAATCCTCCTTCTGAGGGGAGGTTGTAAGTATTTGGGAAAAGCTGGAGATACCTGTGGAATTCTCTGAACCCGAAATAGCTGCACAGTCACTTCAGCAAGTTCATGCTCCATTAAAAGTAGTTATTTAGTACAATAATCATTCAATTAAAAACCTCTTGAAGCGGCTGCCAGAGCCTATTTGTATCAATACAGTGTTTTAATTGTAAAAAGGCTGAGTATGGACCCGCCAGCTGTGAGTGTCAAGAAAACGGTGCTGGAACCAGTGTGGAGTCTCAGGGAGAAGCTGGCAGTGGAGAAGACCCAGGAGCAGCCTCCCAGCCCCTTGGCTGGGGAGATGCTGGCCATGGCAGAACCCGCCTTCCTGGTACCAAAGGACTTGGGACAAAGGTCCAGCTTCTCCAGGAGGCAGAGTGCTGGTCTTCAAGTGGAGGTTGTGTTGTGTGGGATCAGCCTGTGTGCTGGGATGGCAATGGGTGGGAGAAGCATGTTAGACCAACCACCATGCAGTCAGTGGGGCTTTCTGTGCTTGCTGGGCTCTGCCAGAGAGCCCAGTCCCTGCTGCTCAGGGATCCCCACGCAGTGGGGAAGGCAGGTTGGTTGCCTCAGCGTGGGTTTCCTTGTTACAGCCCCACACCCAGCACTTTGCCTCGCGTGTAGGTGCCATCACATAAATATTCCAGTCACTAGCACTCCCTGTCAGACCCAATTTAGAAAAGTACCTGTCTGTTACAAATATTTTATAGTCCTTGAATATGCAATTGATGTAACATGCCCAGCAAAGGAAATCCATTACCCGCCTTTGTCTGATTGAGATTCTGCTGCCGTCATGGGAGGAAAATAGTAAATTATTCCAGAAAGTTGCAGTCGGGTCTGGAGACCTGAGTGCTCCTCTATGAGAGGAGCCAGTGCTCCCTCAGCAGTGCCAGTGCTGTGCTATGAGCACAAAGCGTCTGGCTCCACTTCCACACTGCCGGAGGAAAACTGAGCAGACTGGATTCCCCAGGCACAAGGGGTGTTTAATTCTGTCCCGCAGCTGTTCTCTGCAGCTCCCCGGCAGCCCCAGGGCGCTGGCCAAGGGCAGGGTGTCCCTAGCAGTAACCAGTGATGTTTCCACCGTACAAGGACTTTTCCTGCTGTCAGCCTTTCTGCTGCCCTGTTGGACCCAGCTGCCTGTCTGCCTTCCCACAGACCTGCCTGGGGTCAGCCCTGCTCCAGGGACAGGTTCTGCTCCAGCAGCAAAATGGTCTTTTTTGAGGCCAAGCTGGATCAGGCAAAACCTGCTGGGCTCTTCAGCAACAGCCTGTGGCAGGCAGCAGTTTTTCTCAGCTGAGGGCTGCCTTGCCCGGTTTCCAGTGCTTTCAGAAGTGCTGGGACCTGTCCAGGGAGGAGCCCGACCTCAGCAGGTCAGTGCCCAGTGTATGGGGGCTGTGGTGTCAGTGAATCCTTGAGCACAGGGTGATGGGCAGAGCAGCTCTGAACCCCAGACTGAGTGTCCTGCATCCTGTCCCACAGCTGGGCAGCAGCTGCAGGAAGGAGCCTGTTCCTCTCCCTGTTCCAAGCAGCTGGAATTGAGGGCAGCTAATGGCTCCCAGGCTGCCACTGAATTCCCATTACTTGTATCTCTGCTTTCAGGTTCATTTACATTTTGCAAAGTTGCTTCTCTTTTACCTTCTCTGATTAGGTCTGTCTGAAGTAAATTACTGGGCTCATTGATCTGAACAGTTTCATTTCAATTGGGAAGAGCTGTGCCCAGTGTGTGGCCTCAGACACATTCCTAGTGTCTCTGCCACAGACCAACCTGCCAAGCTCTGCTGGGAGCTGGCACTGACACCAGTGCTGCTGGGTGGGAGGAGGCTGAGTGGCACTTCTGTGTCATGACAGAGATGCTGTGGTGTTGGGTAGTCCAGGAACTTGGTGTGGCTGATGGGCAACAGCCAGAGCAGCTCAGGAAGGGGCTGTGGTTGTGATGTCTGAGCTCAGAGCAGAGCACTGAAATGTGTTCAACCTTTTGGCAGCATCAACACAACTTGTGTGGTGAGAAGACATACTGTGAGTTAACTCGGGATGAGAGGGACTTTGGGGGATCTCTAGTCAGACCTGCAGCCAGCAGGACTGGTCTGGAGACATTCACTGGGAACTATGGCCATGCAGCCTCAGCCTGGGAGCGTCTCCTCAGTGGGGAGAGATGTGGTGCTGTGGGAAGGCCAGGGAATTGGTATCTGCTCCTGTGGTGAAACACAGCGTGTGTGTTTGGGGAGGGAGGAAAAACCAGGTCAGAGTACAGCTGGGCATTTCCTTCCCCTGGGGTGGTGTGCTCCTCGCAGTGTCTGTCATGGGTGGGGCCGGCCCCATGCGCCTGGGGAGGGTGCCTGGCAGAGCAGCCTGTCCTGTGCTCAGGAGCCATTGCTGCGTTCTCTGGCTCTGACACTTAAATGCGTTTTCCCAGTGCAGCGAGATGAACGTGGTGTCCCTGGAGGGTCACGAAGGGCTCCCGAGCACGGCGGCAGACGGCTGGTTTTAATCTTTAACAGCACAGCAGCCCTCATCCCGTCGGTCCCTTCAGTGGGAGCTGCTGTGCCTTTGGAACCCGGAACGTCAGCCCATTAGTCACTGAGGGCAAAGGAGCAGGGCCAAAGGCATCTTCTGGGCCACCCAGACCTTGTTTGGTCTGACCATGAGAAATCTGGAGGCTGAAGACCTTTGCAGGCTTTGGCCAGTGGGTGGAACACAGGACTGAGGTCAAACCTGCACTCAGGTTTCTATTTTGATTGGTGTGACTCCTACAGGATTTTATGGTTTGTCTCCAAACCAGTAACTGGTAGCACATGATCTCCCTTGGAGGACAGGAGTGAGGAGCTGGTGTGTTACTGGTACCTGAAGATGGAGACCCCCCTCTTAGAGATTGTGTGGACGGTTTACAGCAGGGATTTCTTTAATTGCTCCAGCACAGACAGACCTGGGTGTGTTTCCCTTCTCGCAGAAACAAAGCGAGTCCTGAATTCAAACAACTTGGTGACCTGTGCCCTTGGAATGCATTTCTTACAAGTTAAGGACCCTCCAAGCCTCTGCCCCTCTCAGCTGGTGATTGCCTGTACCCTGAGGGCTGAGTTGTTTCTGTGAATGACTCATGCCCCAGGAAAGACAGATTCCCCCCAAGGGCTGCTGCTGGGGCACAGGAACACACGGGGACCCTGTGACAGGTCTGCATTGCCACAGAAACCCCACCGGGCTGCTGTGTAAGTATTTAGGGCTGCCTGTTACCACCCCGGGCTGGGTTTCTCACACGTGCTGGCAGCAGCACTCAGTGGGGGTTCACATCCTGCTCCAGACCCCTGTGAGCAGACTGGCTGGGCAGCCCTGGGTGAGGACAATAGAAGGCTGGTCCTTGCCCTCCCTTCTGATCCGTGGAAGGAAGCAGAGGATACTCTCGGTGCTGTGATGCAGCAGAGTTCTGCGGGTACCCCAGAGATTAATTTGTCCTTGTGTCTCATGTTCTACTGAGACTACCCGGAGCTTTCATTGTTAAATATTAATGAGTATCAGGAATTCTTCCTCAGGGGAGAAGTCATGGTGGGAATGTAGAACTATCTCCTAGTGTTAACCCTTTGGAAGCTGCCAGTGCAGGTGGTTGTGCCTTCAGCAGGGCACGGATGTGCCCGCAGAACTTCAGGGGATTTTCCTACGTGACCATGGCTTGTGCTGATGTGGGCACAAGGACCAACAGACCTGGGGGCTGACTCCTTCAGGTCAGATAAAGCTGCTGCAGTGCAGAGTAGCTGCCCCATGGCAGGACAGCGACGAGCCTGAGCGTCACTGGTTCAGGTACCTCCTGTCATCAAGGTTTACTTATTTCAGGGAGTTTCTTTGCACTGACTCTCTTCCCTTTTGGAAACATCTGCAGGTTGCAGTTTTCAGAGGGTTTTATCTTGTGGGAAGATTACAGATGAACACGAACAGGCTTTTAATTACCAGATCCTGATTGTTGGTTTACACAGCAATATTTGTTCAGTTAATTGCTAATTAATGCAAAGGAAGCGCCATGTGACTGCAAACATTTGCTCCCGTTTACACGGCAGAAATATTTGGTGTTCCACATAACGACAGTGAGTGAGCTGTGGGAGGGCAGGGGCTCTGGTGTGGAGGGGGCGCTGGGCTGATACTGTCAGGAGGGTCTGAGGGGCTGAACCTACCCTGTCTCTTAGAGCACGTTCAGTCTTTTTGCACCTTTTCTGAAAATGATGATCAATATGGAAAGGTGGGTGTCAGGAGGATGGAGCCAGGCTCAGTGTCATCTAGTGACAGGACAAGGGGCAGTCGGTGTGAGCTGGAACAGAGGAGGTGCCACATCAATATGGGAAGGACCTTCTTCCCAGTGAGGGTGACAGAACTGTAGAAGGGGCTGTGGAGTCTCCTTCTAAGGAGATGTTTCAAACCTGCCTGGACTGTTCCTGTGTGACTGGATCTAGGGGATCCTGCTGTGGCAGGGGGATGGGACTGGGTGACCTTTGGAGGTCCTTCCAATCCCTAATGCTCTGTGATTCTGTGAAAACTGTGAAGCCATCTGGTGAGAATCCTGTTTTGTGCATTGGCCCTAATCATCATCAGCATCTTGGGTTCTCCAGGTTATGCCCTGAGGAAATCCCTCTTGCACAGCGGCCCCTGCCCCGAGCAGGGGATATGACTTGGGAACTTGTCACAAAAGAAGTGGCTCTGCTCAGGTGAGGTGAAGGGTTTGGCTGTGAGGACAGACCAGAGGAGTCCTGAAGCCTGGGAGATGTTTGGTAACAGCTGCAGCACAAAATTACAGGTTTGTCTGGCTTTGCTGAGCTGACCTGCAGCTGCCCTGTTGATACTGAGTGATTTACAGACCTGCTGGAGGGGCTGGATTTATACCCTGACCGTAGGAGAGAAATGCTGAACATAAAATGGGAAGTACCTTTTGCAGCATAAACCTAAATCTTTAATTTTTATAGCAGCTAAGAGAAAAATAAGCTTGCATACAGTACATACAGCTTAACCACGCTGTAAATCCTCATCCTGCAGAGAGCCACTGAGAAGAGCCTGGTGATGCCTGTGTCCAGGCTGTTGGAGAGGGTGGCTCTGGGTGCTGCTTCTCTGCTGCGATGGATCCCCATCCCTGCTGTGCTGGGCGTGATGCAGAGCAGTGCTGAGCCCTTGGCTTCAGGAAGGCACTTCCTAAGGAAATTCAAGAAACACTTGGAATGCTTCTGTCTATTAAAGGGTGACATTTAGTGTTGTACTTTGAAATATGTTTGAAGTACCACACAGCGTAAAGACCCTAAGGGGACCCATGAGCCAAATGAGATTTCCATGTCAGCACCAGTCACGACCTTTCCTTTACTGCATCTGCTTAACTACAGAGAACATGGGTTTGTTATAAAGTCAAGTCAAAACAGGGATTCAGAGTAAAATATAATCTATACTTAGGGCTGCCCTCAGGGACCTTTTTAATGGGTTCATATAAAACAATATTCTGTTTACTGTGAGAGGTTTCTCCGCTGAGAGCACCCTGCCCTCTCCTCAGTGCTCCAGGGTCCTGGCAAGGTCTCTGGCAGCAGCTGCTCTCCTGCAGCCCCTCCACCCAGGAGGGTCAGTGTGCAGGGAGCACTCAGCAGACCTGCTGTGTGCTGGGTTGTCTTTAAATTCCCATCAGTCGCAGAGGTCAGTGGGATGGAGGAGGTTCAGGTGGCTGGTGGAGGGTCTCTGTGCCAAGGCTGTCCCAGTGCCTGGCTGCCTGTAGGACAGGCTGTGATTCTACCCCAGGCTGCTGGAAGGTACCGGCAGACTGAGTGTAGGTAGAGCCTGCTGCAGCAGCTGCTGCCATAGGGCTCTGGGGGCGGGTTCCCTGTGTTTCAGGAGGAGGCTCAGCACATCCCCAGCTGTGGTGCAGCCAGAGCCCCCAGGTCCTTCCTCTGCAGCAATTTCTGCTGCTGTGCTCAGCATTCCCCCATGGGTTAATACTGGAGAAAATGGTTTGGGGGGACAGTCAGTGTTTCTGGGGTTGTTTATCAGCCACAAAGACAGAGCGGAAGGCCCTGCGTTTTGCAGACTAAAGCACAGTGCTAACTGGAGACTGTTAGAGCCCACGTCCATGGAGTGACTGCGTAAGTGCTCTGCCTCAGGCACCGGAGACTGGCACAAAGTCTGTTCCAGGCCATCGAATTCCTGTCACAAGAAATCCCACACCCATTAATTTCCATATGACAGGTGCAGCCTTAAAACCAGGTGCAGCAGGTCACTGGGCTCCTCCATCAGCGCTGGAGCAGCTGTCACAGGCTGGATACGACAGGACGGAGGGAAACCTGTGAGGGGGATTGTGGAAGCCTTTTAGGCTTCCAGGCTGAGAAGTGAACACAAGGAGCAGGGAGCCTGCCTGTGTTAAAGCACAGAAAAAGTAGATGGATTTTTTTTTCTGGAGGCTGCTGCCTTCTCTCCTGGCTGTGAGCTGCTGCTTGTCCCCGCATTAGACATCCCAGCAGCTGCTGGGTATTCAGAAGTGTTTGTGATGCTTCCCAATTAAAAACCCCACTTTTTGGAGGGGCTCTTCGCAGCAGGGACCTGTCATTATTCAGCGCTATTGTTGGGGGGAGAAGTCACCCAGCCAGCAGAAGTGACACTGTGTCAGAGGAGCGAGTGCCTGTGTGTCGTGTGTGATGCAGGGCAGCTCCCAGGCACAGCTGCAGGCTGGCAGGAACCCTCTGGCCAGCCTCTGCGGAGGTAGCGCAGCTCATGGTCTGCAGCAGAGAAGCCCAGAATTAGACTTTTAAATTCATTGTAACCCCTCGTGTGAGAACCTGACACGAAAGCATGCATCAGGTTCTCCAGATCCCACAAGCTACTCAAAGCAAAGCCTGGGCTGTGAGGAGAGGGAGTGATGGAGCTGCACCAGTTACCCAGTGCTGTTCCTGCAGCTCCACAGACACCAGTCACAGTTGCCTGGGTTTACTGCCTGTTGCTGGGGTGCAGGAGTGGTGCTGCCCTGTTTGAAGCGTGGACCCATGTCTGAGGGATGTGGGCTCTATCTGGTTGAGACCCCTCTCAGGACTGCTCCGTGGGTGTTGTGGAGATGTTCATCCTGAAAATGGCTGTGGCGGCTGCTGCTGCTGCTGTCGGTGCTGTAGTGAACTGGTCCTGCAACCCCCCAGCAAACCAGCGTGTCTGAAGAGGTGTCCCTGCACCTAGGAGCAGCTGGTTAGAGGTGGGTCCGTTGTGAGCTGCCTTGAAGTTCAGTAAATGCTGCATTTAGCTGCATGGAGGTCACATCATGAATGATTTGTTTGTTTATAAATACTCCAGGCTCCACACACGTCCTCCTGGTTCGTTCTTTGTAATGGGTGGGCTTGTTACTTGTTGAGGTGCAACGTCATCCAAGAAGCTAACTACTTTTTCTGTAGAGGCTGGGGGTGTGGAGCTAGGCTCCAGGGCTTGCTTCAACTCATCAAGGGGGGGGCACAGGCTGGGCTGACGGCTTCCCAGTTCCCCTGGAAGGCAGCAGGAGAAGGTGCTGGGGCAGGGCATGGCTGCGGGGGTCTTGTGCATGGTGCCTCTCTGAGTTTTGCACCCCTGACCCTTTGGAAATGAGCAGAAGCAGCAGATTGTCCCTCTCGCACCAGGGAGGTTCTTCCTATTCTCCAATCCCTTTCCCCACAGACTGATCTTGTTTCCACCAGGTGGTTTCAGGCCATGGGGCAGCTGCAGGACAATGCTGTGTTGGGCACTGCTGTGCTGCTGAGTGGCCAACTGAGCGACCCCTTGGGTACCTCTCTACTTTCTGGGCCTTTCTGGCAGCTTTTGGCTCTGTCTGCTCCTTGGTTCTCACTGAAGCCACCTGGTAAACAGCCCTGACTTCAACTGAGATGGAGGCAATGACCCTCATCCTACCCGGGAGTGAAAAGGTCACCCCTTGGACCTTTGTATAAGGAAATGTGAGAAGAAATCCTCTGCTAACTCTTTTCTTTATGACCACTTAGAAATGTCTGGGAGCCCCCTGCATCACCCAAGTGTGAGCCAGGTGGTCAGAGCACCAGCAAAAGCATCTCTGGAGGGCAGGAGGATGAGTTTGGACCTCGTTCCCCCTGGACTGGTGCTACTGTCGCTGCTGCAGCCAAGTGGAGAGGAAGTGACACTGGCAATTCTTTCGTGTTCTGTTAGTGAGCAGCCATCAGAAGACACTGACACTAACTGTGGGCCTTTTAAGAGTGTAATGTATTAGCAACTTGTCTCCTTGAAAGCTAATGACAAATGCCTTGTTTAAAGGGAAGATCAAAACATCAAGAAAAATTAGATTAAATGGTTATGAAAGTCCCAGTGGAGGACGCGTTTCTCAGAAGTATTCCCTGTTGAACCCTGGAAATCTGTAATTATTTCCCCTGCTTACTGCATTAGTGCTGGGAAAGTGTTTGCAATGCTCCGACACGGAGCCACAACCACGCTCGGCACAGTGGGCAGCTGTTGGGGACAGGGCTCTGAGGGGTCAGCGGGATGGAGAAGGGCAGCGGCGATGCAGGTGAAGCCAGAGGTCTGTGGAGGGCAGGAGCTGTGTGTGGCATCTTGGAGCCTGTCTGTTAAACAAGCCAGGCTCTGCTCGGTGTCATCTAACGATGGGACAAGGGGCAGTGGGTGTGAGCTGGAACAGAGGAGGTTCCACATCAAAATGGGAAGCAACTTCTTCCCAGTGAGGGTGACAGAGCACTGGAAGGGGCTGCCCAGGGGGGTTGTGGAGTCTCCTCCTCTGGAGATGTTTCAAACCTGCCTGCATATGTTCTGGATCTAGAGGATCCTGCTGTGGCAAGGGGATGGGACTGGGTGATCTCTCAAGGTCACTTCCAATCCCTGATGCTCTGTGATTCTGTGTGACGGACCTTTGGGTGGGCAGTGAGCTGGTCGTCCCACAGAAGCTGTGGTGGTTTTTTGCTGCCTCTGAGCAAAGAGTGGGTTGCCCCATAGCATGTGGGGAAGGGCAGGTTTCAATAAGTGATGACTCTGAGATGAGAAGGACCTGTTTGGATGGGGTTGGCTGAGTTTGCAGAGGTGTGCGAGGCTCTTAACCAGAGCTGCCTAGACTTCTGCTTGTGGCGGCGCAGCAGTGATGTTTGTGTTGGGGTATGGATGTGGTAAGTGCTGCTAAAGCCCCCACACAAAGGCTTGTCAGTTTCACCTTTGCTGCAGCCCCAGCAGTCAAAAGGGTCCAGTGCAGCCCTCACCCACAGGGGGGGGTTCTTCCTGCAGTCGTAATGAGTTGTGCTGTTGATGTGCAGCTATCGCGTCTCACATGCCGTGGTGTGCAGTTAGGAGTTCCCAGCCACGCTGACCCGTCATCTTCCCAGGTATAAATTGTAGTTTAAGAGAATTACAATTTTTCCTCCTAACTTTCTGTTAAACAGATTTGAAGTTGACAAATGCAAGCTGCTGCTGTAACCCAGTGTCTTAGAGCTGGAGGTTGGTGTGACGTGGTGGCAGAGCCCTTTCCCTTGCAGACGATGGGTGGGGCGAGGGTCTGTCTCACTGGGTGCTCTGGGCAGGGGTGATGGAGGGCCCTGCAGGAGCTGAGGGGTGTTTGTAATTGAGGCAGCTGAGTTAGGCCCCTTCGCTCCTGTCTGGATGTCCCAGTTTGAGGAGCTCAGATGGGAAGTGTTGCGTTACACCAGCACCAATAAGTCACTCCCTGTGTTGTGACACACGGGATGTTATTAATTGTCAATCACAAACCACCAGGCTTGTCAAGATGTTCTCTTCTGAGCAGGCTGCTTTAGACCTGAAGTGATTCGTAATCAAATGTTAACGGCGCAGCATCTGCCAGTGGACCGCTGGCACCACGCAGCAGTGAAAAGTGAACGGATGACACGGCAAATTCCAGTGTTTTCAGTTTTGCTTCTTTGCAACTGTCTGTGGAATCTCTGCCAGGATGAGGAGTGTGCTGACATTATTGCATGCAGCCCACAGGCACCTGCTGGGGAGCTCTGGGCTGGTGGCACGGTGGATCCCTGGAGCGGGGCCAGCCCTCGCTGTCCTCACCAGCATAGCACCCTGGCGGGGAGCGTGGAGCGGCGAAGGCTCTGAAAGCCCAAGCGCGAGAGCTGGGTACGGTGGGGAGCGAGATGATTATTGATGGTTTGTGTTACGGGATAAGCGGTGCATGACAGATCTGCCGCAGTATCAAGTCTCCCATCAGGAATTCGTCATTTTGAGGACTTTGTCGAGAGTGGGCTGCACAGGCAGCGTGTGGGGGTCTGCCGGAGTACGGGGCTGCACAGCAGTCCCTGCACCTGTGTGTCTCAAATACGTTCCATTTCCTTTTCCAAGCGTGTTGTTTTCCCTGGAACACTTCATAACATTCAGTGGGCTGCGGTTGCTTCGTCTATAGATTCAGTTTGTGACTCTGGACAGAGCTGGAATGGATTTATTATATCGAAATGCCATTTTGCAGGCACAACCTTCTACCTGCCCCGTCAGTACTTATAATGCTGAGCCCCGAGACGTTAGTTCTGCCTTCTGTTCGGAGACGCTCTACGACACTCGGCTTAAGCATTTGTAATCTACGCGTTGGTTTACGTCCCCCTCCGTTACCCTTGCCTCCGGGGACGGCGGGCGAGCTCGGGCAATTCACGGCGCGAGCCCCGCGTGAACGGATCTCCAAGACGCAGCAAAGGCCTCCCCTCCCTCCACTGTGCTCAGGCGCCCCCGCATAAACACCAGGCCAGTGCTCTCAAATCACGGGAGAGGAGTAAGGTTAACCTCGAGGCGCCCAGCCGTGCCGCAGCCCCGCAGACATGTCGCCTTTGATTAACGCTGCGCTCTAAAGCACCACGTGCTGTCCCTGCGCCGCGGCTGCTCGCGGGGGATATCGACCTGCTCCCAGTCCCGCCCTCCGCTGCGTCATCCCTGGTGTCACCACACAGGAGCCAAAGCGCCATGGCCCCCATGGCAGGGCCCCGGGCTGGTGCTGGTGCTGGGCCAGCAAGGGGAGGGATGGTGGGATCGTCCACTGCTTTAAGAGGGGGCATCTCAGTGGCACTGCTGGCAGTGACTCTGCCCCATAGTCTGTCCCAGGAGCGCAAGGGAGATGCTGCTGCCTTTGCAGACTGCAGCTGCTGGTGGACGAAACTTGGCGGTCAACACCTGCTCAGAGCGCTCATCAGCTTTGGAAGAGGATCCAGGGACACCTGTGGGAGCTGGTGCTCAGGAGAGATCCTGAGGGTGATCCCATGTCTCAGCCTCTGCTGGGACTCATGTCCCGCAGCCCAGGGAAGACCCACCCCCTGTCCCCAGCAGCTCCTGTCCCCTGCCCGGCGTGTCCCTCTGCCTCTCTTGGAAGGATATCAAGAATTTTTCATCCTTGATGAACTTCAAAGTCTTTTAATGACTCTTCATGAAAAAACAGAGAGGCCAAAAGTTGAGCAAAGGGAGATGATTAAAGGACCTTATTAAAAGCAACCTTGTCGAATTCTGCACATGAAAGAGAGCGCCATTATGAGGGCTTATCCTTATAAATGACACTTCGCTTTGGCGAACATGCCCAAACCTGATTAGAGTGACAAGCGCTGAGTGATACTGCAAACCTGTTAATAACATGAAAATTAGAAGAGGCTCATGCAAAGAAGGGAGATTAATTTAGCCCGAGTACATCTCGCGCAAATTGCAAAGTTGTGAATATGTTCTCAGATAATGAGCCTTCGCAGTCATCAGCTCACTTGTCATCTGCTGTAATTAATGTTAAGGAAGACTCCTTCCTGATGGTTCGTATTACTCATATACCACGAAAATTTCTTCAGAGAAATAATTTACATTTATTATCATCGCTCTGTTTGTGTGGTTTATTTCGCCGAGGAGTAATTTATTGCAGCGCCGTTTCCCTCGCCTTGATTAGTCGCTCGTCAGCCTGAAATGTAATTCTTTTCTCCTGGTGGCAGCGGCTCAAAGTTGACGGCGATGCGGTGCTGCCTTCATCCGAGGAGGTGTTTGCTTAACTTGAGTAAACTTCGGCGCTGGAAGCTGAGGCGGCTTCAGCGGTTGAATTGCTGTTGGGAGCTCAAAGCCCGTTGCTGTTGCAGATTCATGCTGGGCTCCCCACGTCCATGAGAGCAAACCAGCCTCTGCCTCATCCCTTCCACTGAGGTAGTTCATGTGCTCACCGCCCGCCCTCAGCCTTTGGTTCAGATCTGAAGCCAACAAAAGCGCTGTCTAACCTCATCGTTGTCTTCCCTGGATTCCAGCTCTCACTGTTCATCTGTTACCCGCCCCCAGCACAGGCTGTTTCTCACCCAGTACCCAGGGAAGCACAGCTCACACCAGCCAGTGCACAGCACCACAGGGAGGAGGTTTTCAGCGAAGTCTGGGTATCAGGAGTTTCACTGATTCACTCCACTGCCCAGTTTGTCATCCCAGGCAAGCGCCTCATCCCGTCCTGCTGTCTGTCCCGTCTGCCCCTGTAGCTCTGTGACGCTGGCTTGGCAAGAACCTGTGCAGCGCTTGCTGGGCAGTACTATGCTCCCTTGTCAGGTCTGTGCTGGGATCCTCCAGGCTTCCCTGCAGCCCTGGCTGCCCCGTCGGTGGCACCTGCCCCAGCTCCAGGAGCTGTTGCTCCTGTTCCCTCCAGCCGTAGCAGCAGTTGCAGTGAGTTACTGACCTGTGAGCTGCGGATGACCCGACCGGTGCTGATATGGGTTTTTAGGCAGAGATGATGGGGGCTTTCTTATTGGGGACCCCCATTCCAAAGGAGCCTCACTGAGCGTGATCCGTAGGCAGCCACCCCTGCGCCAGCTAATGGCAATCCCTATTTATAAAACTCCAGTCCGTCGCGGGGGGATGAATATTTTAAAAGCCACAGACAAATCAAATTGTCTTGTCAAATCGCGATCTCTCCACACTGACTAGGTTTGATGATTCCTCCTCGCGCAGGAATCAACGGGTTCCCCGCGCTGGCTGAGCGCCGCTGCCTCCTTCTCGCCTCTGTAAACAGCCAAGCCTGGGCTGCTCTGAAGGACTCAATGAGCTGTGGAGATTGACATTTAAGCCATAAAATTGTACTTTATTTGATGAAGTTAACAAATAATGTATGAAGGAGATTTATCTGATGGCTCTGCGAGAACCACTTGCTTCATCCTTATAGAAACAGATGGACTGGTTTTGAAGGACTTTCTGAAGATGCTGGCAGCGTGTGGGAGAGCAGGAGCTGAGGCTGCTGGGGAGGTTGAGCTCAGGGGACCCTGGGCGCTGGCAGAGGCTGCAGAGCTCAGTGCCAGCCCTCTGCCAGGGAGGGGAACAAACCCAGGCAAGAGAGAGGGGACGCTGGTGGCCATCCATCAAGCTTCTCCATGTGGTCCAAACCTTGTGTGGCAGTAGGCACGAGCACTCCCACCCCAACAGCCCCTGCTGTGGCGAAGCATCATGGGGCATCCCAGTGCCTCCAGCCCTGTGAGGGCAGGGTGAGGAGATGCTGCAGTGCACACAGAGGGCTCCAGTGGGGCTCCTCAGAGTGGGTTCACAGCTGTCAGTTGGCTCTCACCAGAGAACAGCCCTGGTTGTGGGTCTATGCGAGAACAAGCATGGGGCTACGTGGGCCATTCACCTGCTGACGGCGTTTTTGGATGCTACTGGGGCATCGCAGAAACCTTGCTGAAGCATCTCCGTTTGCGACGCACAGCCCTGGAGGGTGGGCGCATCGCCCCCGCACGGCGCTTTGCGGGAGGAGGTTGTTCTCCGGCCCCGCTGCCGCGCTGTGCGTTGGCGCCGGTAGCAGCCACAAATCAGGCTGCGGACAGCGGCGAGTGTCGGCTGGGTGCTCGGCCACAAATCACACTGGGAGCAGCGCGGTAACGCGGGAGCGCGCGGGTGGGACACGGCGGCAGAGTCCTGGCAGCGGTCGTATTGCAAGTGTCAGCCCGGGAAATGAAATGCTGCCGTGGAGGCAGAGCTCACCTCTTCCCTCTGAATTTAACGGCAAAAAGTTTTGCCACATCTGTCTTGTGATGCCAGAGAGACGGGCTGGGGGCCCAGACAGCTGAGGCGGCGCGAGGCTTCGCAGACAAATAAATTTGAGAATCATCTGCATAGAAATGGAAAGCTCCTCCACGCTGATGAATAACACAACCCCGTGGCAGCGTATAAACACCAAATAACAGCGGGCTCCAGATAGAGCCCTGGGGAACCTGGGAAACAACTTCACTAATGGAAGATGAAAAATCACCCATCGAAACAAAACGCTGTCTATTTGATAAATAAGATCTGAACCAACTGAGAGCGGCGTCAGACGAGCCACGTGAGCTGCTCGTGACGATCCGAGGGGATACCTCGGCTGGCAGCATCGAGTGACACAGACCTCACGGCATGAGCACAGATCTCGAGTTAGGGCTAAAATATGTGTCGCTGGGGTCCCTCGTGCTGAACCAGGCTCGCCTGGCTGCTTCCCGTGCTGCCGACCCTGCCAGGCTGTGGGAAAGGAGCCCAGGGTGGGTGGCACTGGCAGCAGTCCTGGCCCCACAGGCAGAGCCCCTGTGCCCAAGTGGCAGGGGCACTGCCCCTGAGAGCACCATGGCCCTGGGAGCTCTGCTGGCTTCCAGCTGTGGGACGTGAGGAGTGGGGGACAGCCAGAAGAGCCCTGGACTGTGACCAGACCGTCACCACCTGCCCAAACAGCAGAGAACTCACTGCTTGGACAGACGGACCTCCCCTCGTCACACACAGACCTGCTGCTGTTGTGTCGTTGAGCCGTTCCTGCGCTGTAAGTGGAACTGTGCTGCTGGAGCTGGATCTCTTCTTCGCTCGTTTCTCTTTCAAATTTGAAATTGCTCCCTCCAATTTGGTGTCAGTCCTAAACGACGTGAAGCACAGGTGAGAGCCCTCCAACCCCGGAGCAGTGACTGAGAAGCTCTGGGAAGGGTCTGCAGGTGCGTTTGGAGCAGCACTGCAGCAAGTGTCACTGCCGAGCGCTGGAGAAGCAGAGAAGAACATGAGTCACGCTGAGCTCCTGCGGCTGCTGCTGTCAGCAAGGATTCGCCAGCTCCTGCCTGCCGGTGCTGCACCACACCTGGTCCCAGTATCCACTTGTGTGTTCTCAGCAGAAGTTACTGTGTTGAAAGGCAGCTCCTGCAGGAAAGAAACTGTCTCTCAGCGAGAGATGGGGATGGGGATGGAGCTGAGGCCAAGCTGGGATCACCGGAGGGATGACACCTCATGCCAGCAGGGTGCTTCCTGAGCCGCCCGCCCCCATCCGGCACTCTGTGGCTGCTGAGGCTTTGGGTTTGCTGTACAAAATGAGAGCTGCCAGTTCAAAGAAGAAAACCCTCCCACGTGAGCCAGGCCCTGGGTCTCCACAGCATCGGCGCTGTTGTGGTCCCTGGCCAGCGAGGCTGGCCAGCTCCTCAGCGATTGCATTGTTTGCAGATCTGTTAGTGATCCTGTCAGACGCACTCAGCGCCCACTGCTTCCTAACAAACTGACACCTTCTGAGCTGCAGAAAATCCTTATTAGTTTTCATTCGGATGCCTTTTCCTGGAATAACTACAAATTAGGTTGATTTCACATAACTCCTCCTGTCACTAGCTATAAATAACGGGTTCATACGGCCCTGGCCTGTGTGTGTCTGCACCTGAACCATGGCACCGCAGTGCTGAGGGGTGACGAATGGCCCCAGTTTTCATCAGTGGGCCTTCCTGAGGTCCAGAGTGACCACGGATTGATCGGTATTGGCCAACAGTTTTCCTGTCTTGGCTTTGACCGCTGTAAACACCAGCAGCTCTGCTGTAGCAGGGTGTTTCCTACAGCATCTTGCACACGGTGCATCTCTGAGTGCTTTAACGGGCAATTAATTACCTGGAGGAGAGGGATGGGACACAGGCAGTGGTGACGGCCATGCTGCAGCAGCAGTCCCTGCGCGATTGTGTGCCTGTCAGTTCATTTGTGGTGCAATTAATGGGGAGAGAGGGGGAGTGGATGGGAGAAGCACTGGCGTAGCCACGGCAGCTCTCCTGTCTCCTCCGCGAAGGGCTGTTGTTGTGACTCACTGCCATGGAGGGTCCACCCCAGTGTGGGGTAGGAGACTGCAGAGGCAAGCACGAGTCCTCATCCCATCCCTGACTCTCCAGGGCAGAGCCCCCTTGGAGGATGCTGCTGGTGGGCGGGACGCAGATCCAGCCGTTGTTGGAGGGAAAGCTGATGGTTCCCATTTCTTTCTCAACGTTGGAATAAAAAGGTGTTTTGAAGCCTCCCTGTGCAATGCAAATGCTTCCCTGGTTCTGCTGGCACTCAGCTGTTTCCTTGTGGTCTGTAGCTTTCCCAGGCTAGACAACATGAGTCTGTTTTTTCATGGCAGCAGAGAACCCTCAGTGTCAGGATCTGTAATTTCAATGTGAATGCCTTTGTTTTCAGCCTTAGTCACCTCACTGTGCAGCGACTTCCCTTCAGGGTTTTAAAAATAAACCAACAAGGATTAAATCTTTGCAGGAAGTCTGGGCAGAATCCAGCTGGAAATGATGGGTTAGGAGAATTCCCGATGCTCTGAACCACCTTCAGAACAAGTCTGTACCTTGGGAACAGCAGTGGGTGACTGTGCCTGTGCAAACACCATCAAAACACTGCTGCTGCACAAAGAACGAAGGCTGAAGCCTGTGTCTCCCCGGCTCTTTGGGTGCCCTTCAGCACCGCTGCAGCACCGCTCTGCAGGCTGTGTAACACAGAGCCGATCGATACCGGCATCACTCACATCTTAAAACGTTGCAGGAGTTTCTTGAGCCTCCTGTCCATATGTTTTCATTACAGTTGACTGGATAATTCATAACAAATTGTTCAGACAACACAATTCATCTGGTCTCTCCCCCCCACCTCCCCAGTCTCCTGTCTGCAAGGAGGCAGCGTGATCCTTCTTGTTTTTTAAGTCTGGGATTTTTCCAGAAAAGACTCCTCTCTGAGCCAGGGAGGTTGTGTGGTGCTGGTGATCCCAGCAGAGGATGACCCATTCTTTATCAGCTTGCTGGTTAGTGGTTAGAGGTGAAGTTGCCCTTGGGTGCCTGCTGGCTCAGTGATGCCTCTGAAGCATCTCCCTCTGTCACCAGCACTGGCTGGTTGAAGACCTCTCCTGCCGCCTTCACTTCTTAAGACTAAAAACGTCGTGTTTGCAAAGACATCACCATTCCAAACGTAATTCCAGTGAGTATTTCGTCGTTCAGCCTGAATTATTCCTTTTGAGTAAAGAGAGCTCAGACTAAGAGGGATCAAAGCAAACTTGTGGGTTGAAATCAAGAGCCCTTTTGTACCCTGCTTGCCCAGGAGCCTCTCGGCCTCTGGATTTGCTGGTGAGCCTGGGCTGGCTGTGGGGAGCAGAGATTGTCCTGACAACATCAGCAGCTGACTGGCAGAAGGCAGGTCCGGTCGTTCGCTGCCTGACTGCAGAAGCGAGTCCATCGCACGGCCCGGCTTACGCTGCCGTAGCCACGGAAGAGGGTAATTGCTCAGGAACCGGCCTGGGAGCTGAAGTGCAAAGGCAGGGAGCCCCACGCTGCTCTGAAGGTCACCGGTGGTCAGACTTGCAGCAGCGATCCATCGGGGAGGCTCGAGCTCTGCAGAGGGCTGGCACCATGGCAGTTCAGCAGCTGGAGCAATGGGGCACATGGAGCTGCTGACAGAGAACTGTCTGGTCTGCGGCCGGGGTGCCCTGGCCGTGCTTGAGTCGAGGTCACTGGGGGTCCATGGCAAAGCCAGAACCCTGGAGTGGCTACGGGGCTCTGGGGTTCGTGGAGCTCCCTCACTCACACTGGGGTCTGACAGCTGAGGTGTGTGGGCTCAGCATGCAGCATCTCCCACCATCCCACCCGCTTTCAGAAGCACCAGCTGTTGTTTCATTTATCTCTGTGGCCGGCAATCTGCTCCCTGAAGTGATAGGTACTGGCCTCCTAAAAATAGCTCCGGCAGATTTCAGCCCATCCGTGGTGAGGCAGCAGCACTGGTAGTAAATGCGTCCTGCAGGGCCCCCTGTCACCCCACGTTACAGAGCCATGGGGTCCCCTCATTTGCTTGGGGTCCGTGTGAGCTCTCGGTGATTCCAGGCTGCCTCTGTGTGCCTGATGTTCCCCAGCCCTGCCGCAGTCACTGCTGCTGGTGGTTCTGGGCTCGCGGGGCGGGTGGTCCTGCAGCAGAAAGCAGGTGTGGAAACAGCTCTGGAGTTTGTTCAGCCTGTGCAGATCAGGGTTCGTACAGAGATCAGACAGCAGTCACCCCCTTCAGTGGGTGCCCCCCTGCACGCATGGTGCTCCCAGTCACACACTGGCCTCGCTTCCTGCAACCAGTTGGGCAGAGAGGGATGCTCCAGAGACAAGTCTGGGTCAGTCTCTGTGTGTCTCTGGGACCTGCCTTCCCCTGCCCTGGGCACAGCGCAGGCTGCTTCCTGCAAGCAGCCGGCAGGGCCCAGGGCAGAGACTCAACCCTGCTCCAGCAGGCTCTGCTGGTGCCCTTGAGACAAGCTCCTGCGAGGCACTGTGCTCTGCCCCATGGCCCTGCTCTCCACCATGGAACTGATTTGCCCCCATGGTCCTGCTCTCCCCTGTGGCTGAGCTTTCCTCCATGGACCCGCTCTCCCTCATGGACCTGCTTTGCCCTATGGACCCACTCTCCCTCGTAAGATCCACTTTCCCCCATGGCCCCTCTCTCCTGGCCTGGCTCTGCCCCTGGGAACAGCCATGGAACCTGCAGGAACCTGCAGCGGGTGGAAAACAAAGGGATGCTGCGCTGGGAGCCATCTGGATGGCACCTACCCGCCGCACAATAAACAACACAGCTTTCGTGGCGGGTCCGTTTGGAACCTTCCGACATATGTTCTGCGAACAGGCTAACAAATTGATTGCCAGTGTCCCCCTGCTCCCAAACCTGGCGGGATGCACGGGCGGGGAGAGGCCCCAGACAAAAGCCTTCCTCCTGCACGGGAATGCACCAGAAAAGCTGTCAGGGAAGGCTTTGGGGTGGCTGACAGCGGAGGGTTTCATGCCAATTTGTGTGCTCGTTGGAGAAAATCATTTATTGAAAGAAGATCTACCTTCATGTTAGTGAGATGAGGGTGTAGAACTGAGCCGGGGCTCCCACCGCTCCAGCCCTATAACTCAAGTTATAGTCATCAGAGGCGGATATTTAAATCATAGCTTACTTTGCTTTGTGTTCGGGAATTTATTAGCCTACTACTTAAATGTTTTATTCATTAGGCCATGTAAATAATGCATGGTTGTTTCCATGGCGATTTAACCCCTTCTCTCCGGGATGCCCGCACATCCCCCGTCTCGTGGCCCTGCGTAATTGCCACCAGCACGGTTGCCGCTCTCTCCGCCAGGAGGCCCTGGCTATTTTTCTCCTTTCTGTGGCAAATTCATTAGGAGGAAACTTTTCTGTTGACGAATAAGGTGTGCTCAGGCATGAAGGAAGAGAGGAAGGAGCTGTGTGCCAGGTCATTTAGCAGAGTTTGGGCAGAGCTGATGCTTCCAGTCCCTGCTCATTGCAGGGCTCCAGCTGCTCCAGTGCTTTGGCTGTGGTGGGTTCTGGCCAACAGGATCCTTCTCCTCCCAGGGACACCCTGCAGGGAGGAGGCATTGCTCTGCTCCAGGTGCACGTGGTGCTGCTGCTGCTGAGGTTCTTTGACAGCACCCAGGACGTGGCTGGCTTTGGGGCTCTGGCCAAGGGAACTGTCCCAGGGTCTCTGTCAAAAAGGGAGTTCAGTGACCACCAGCTCACGCAGCAGGATGAGACCCCTGCCCGCACAACCGTCACTCTCTCTAATGCCTGTTAATCAGATGCAGCGGTCTAAGGCGGGTGCTGTTTAAAACCATCACCACACAGTGCTCGGGGAACAAGGCTCAGCCCCACCCCTTCCCTCTCATTTGGCAGCTGGTAACAGTCCCCAGCACATTGCTGACACCCAAAGAAGAGTCCCCAGACCCACAGCTAAGGAGGAGAGGCATAAAGTGTCCCTTTGCTCTGTCCTTTGGCCTCCCACACTAAACAGGACATCTCCTCTGCTTTACCGTGACGAAGGCTGCCCGCGGTTGTCTCTGGAGTGGTGCTCTTGCCGTTACACAGAGTCTTTATAGCTGGCACTAACTGGCTGATTCAATTTACACCAGCAGTTCGCTTGCAGCCCCTTCTACCCCTTTCCTCCGGCCCTCCCTGGCTGGGCTGCTCCCAAGTTTGACCTGTGAAGCCTCTCCTGGGACTCAGGATTCTGCAGGATCCCTGCATCTGCTGCATCACTGTACACACAGCATGTGCTGCATACCTGCATCCACGGCATCATCGGCATCTGCTGCATCCCTGCCACTCCCGCAGTGCCGCACAGCCAAGCACCAGCCATCGCTGCAGCAGCAGCCACAGTCCCCAGTCCCTGTGCTGAAGGAGTGGTTGTCCTCTGCTCGGCATCAGCCCCGGGAGCTGCCCAGGGCTTCGTCTGAACCAGACCCTGCAGGTGACAAAGTGGGGAGATCTGTGCACATTTCAGAAACAGGAGCAGGATTTAAAGCCACCTGTGTGTGTTTGGCTGCGGTCTGAAGCCAATTAGGTGGAATTCAGTAACGACAGGCACAGAGCAGCTCTACATGGAGGAGGAAAAATCAAACACAAATGAGGCGGAGTGTGGAATGCTGCTTGAGTCAGCAAAGACGGGGAGGATCCAGGCTTTGCAGTCACCGCTGCATCTGTCAGCAATGTGCTGCTCTGCTGCGGATCCCGTGCGAGGATGGGGAAAACATTTCTACCCTGAGAGGAAATTCAGCGTCGCTCCCTGCAGGGAAGGGCTCAGCTTTCGCTTCTGGAGGCAGACAGAAAACGGAAGAGAAACCAAAGGCATCGCAGACCTGGCAGGTTCAGAAATGCGCTGCAGGATGGAGAACTGGCAGAGGGGCTCCTCAGTGCAGAGAAGTTCTGCCCACTACAGCCTGTGAGTGCATGGAGGTGCGAGCAAAACTCGTCTGTACACAAGGCTCTTCCCCCTTGTACGGGGGGAGAGGCAGAAGTGTTCTGCTGACATATAGGGAGGGATTAGTTGAGGACATTAAGGTCGGGAACAGCCTTGGGGACAGTGATCATGATATGGTGGAATTTAGT
>JAOXOE010000784.1:10864919-10885006 GCA_028565055.1 Phoeniculus purpureus | reverse complement strand
TTGGACTCGATGATCTCTTGGGTCCCTTCCAACCCCTAACATCCTATGATCCTATGATCCTATGATCCTATGACATTGCAGGAAGGAAGATCTGGGTGGCATAAGACCACCAAACTGTAGGCAGCTCCACTCCAGAGCAGTTAGCAGGCTGTGGACTGTCCCTGAGGGGTTTTACAGACTGGGTGGAGAAAGGTGCAAGGCATCACCCAGGACTGTGTGCTCCTGCATCGCTGCAGGGAGCTGGATTAGCGCTCAGTTCCAGTCCAATGTGTAGGTAATTCTTCGTATTAAAATGACGATGAGTGCCCCTAACTCAGGAAAAGAGCTAATTAATGTCCTACAAATGTGAAGGTGCATGAAGCAGAGACCTTTCAGCCCAGCAGCTCAGCCAGAGCTGCTTCAGACAGTCCGTGTCCCCGGGTCAGCAGCAGCAGCCAGGCTGTGGTGACTGGAGGTGCTCTGCTGGAAGGACCTCTGGAGGAAAGCCAGGACTCCATCTCCAGTTCTGTCACCCGTGCTGCTCTTTCCAGCACTGCCTGGTGACACAGCAGCACCAGAGCCTCCCGCAGAGCAAACCCTGCAGGGAGTAGCTGTGGGCAGCTTCGATGTCCTCGTCTGAGCTACAGGCAGTGAGTGGGTTCAGTCCCATCACTTCAGATCTGATTAAGTTTGTTTTTAAAATGTGACCATCCTACAAGAGTCTCTTCCGTATAAAATACAGCCAGAACCAGGTAGAGGTGAGGAGAGAGAAATCATTGAGCTCCACAGATCTGAATAGCTGAGATCAATCACCATGAGCCATGGAGATGAGGTTTGGGACAATGTCTCTGTGCAGGCCTTTGGAGGCTTGTAGATCTGCCCAGCCAGGCTCTCGTCCGTGATTGATGGTAGGAGAGATCTGCTTTTCCTCAGAATTGGCTTTGACTTAATTCGCTCTTGGCATGGGAGGAGGAAAACAAAGGATGAACAATCGGATTTCCCATTTAGCAGCTGCCTGTCCCATCACCGAGCGCCTTGCTGCAGCCGCGCTGCCACAGCGCAGACACGACCTCCTTGCTGTCGGTGCCTGTGGTGGCCAGAGGGCAGTGGGCTGTTGGATGGTGGGTGCTGCACCCTGTGGGCTCGTGAGGAACCCCCGTCCCTCTTCTGCAGCAGCCCAGGTGTTTTCTCTGTGAGCAGTTCAGGAAGGACTTGACTTGCACCTCACAGCCCCTCTCAGTGCTCTGATCCTCAGGGTCCTACCAGCGTCACCCTTCAGTGCTGAGGGGAGCTGCTCCAGTGTGGGTGGCCCGTGCTGGGGGTGTGGGTGCCCACAGGTGTCAGTGTCCCCTCGGGGGGCGCAGAGCGGTGGCACGTGGGGCTGTCAGTGTGCTGAGAGGGAAGCAAGCTGAGTGTCGTCAGAAAGCCTCTCAAATCCACTGATCTTGCTGGGAACATCCATCTGCCTTTCTAATGCTGCAATCAGGTGTGTCCCAGGGGAGTTTGCTGAGTGACAACCCTCACAGAGATGTGATCACTCCCCTCCCACTCCCCACAGCCTGAAGCATCCTCGACAGCATTCTGGGGGCCCTCGTTTCAGAGCTGCTCTAAGCAGAAGCTTTAAGGCTGGTCAGAGTCACTGGCCACTGTGCCGTGCGGGCTGGATCTGGAGGGCAGCCCCGGCGTGGAGGAGCCCCCGCTGCCACCCGCGAACAACGTGAGGGTCCCGCTGCGGCTGGTGCGAGCACTGGGCACGTCCCTCGCGCGGAGGCACGGGCTGGCCTGTGGCCAGGCTTCCCCGAGACGTGGTAGGTTAAATACGAGAGAGGAGAAGTGCCAACTGAGTTTATTATATTGCAGCGTCTGCTCCCGCAGTCTGTCATTTAGCTTCTCACCAGCTATTTCCCGCAGCACTGAGCGTGTGGTGGGTTTGCAGGACACAGCAAGCCTCGTGGCACTGGGCTGCAGAGGTTGCTATTAGCCCGACAACTCCAGCAGCGGGCAGCGTAACTCCTGCGATTCCGGTGGAAGGGTTTTATTAACGAGGCCGCGCTGATTGCCTGTTAAGGAGCTCTGTGTTAATAACCCTCTGCCGGTGCCCTTCTCAGGGAGCCATGTTGTGCTTCCACAGCCGCTTCTCCAAGCTCGAGCACCCAAAGACACCATCTTCCTGCCGCCAGGTCCACCCCAGAGAGCCCACAGTGCTCCCCGCTGTGTCAGGCTGAGCTCTGTCACCCTCGGGTCTGTGAGAGAATGGAGCTGCTGGTTTCCAGCACTGTGATGTGCTGGGCAGCGGAGCAGCAGTGTTCCCCCTCCGCTCCGGAGGCAGCCGTCGCTCTCAGTGCCCTCCGTGCAGGCACTAGTCGCCCCACTGCTCGCCTCATACTGGGCTGATGCCCGGCTCTGTGTGATGTCCCTTGCCTGACTGAGGGGGCAGGACCCCCACCACTGCAGTGCACCCAGGGCAGGCAGCACTGGCTTCCCCCTCCTGGGGGGGAGCAGCTATTGCCGCCCAGTTCTGGGAGGTTTTGCAAACCAAGCAGCCGCAGGAAGGGTTAACGGTTGATTCTATTTTTTCTGAGTGATTTTATCACTGTCGTTAGAACATTCATTGAACTAAGTGAGAAATCCATCACGACGTGACAGCAATGTGCAGACTAATGGCTGTTAGATGGTAATAATTTTTAATATGATTTTTATTTCACTTAATTTCATATGTGCTTGACAAAAGGTCCCGTGTCACTGGGGAGCTGTGTGGAACTGGGAATACGCTCGTGTGAAGGTCTATTAAACCGAGAGCTTGCAGTGCTTTTCAGTCCCAACTCCAGAATTCCAGAGCAAACTCCGGCGCTTTCGCCTCTGTTGGCACCAAGTCAGCGAGACAGCAGGAGGACGCCGAGTGCCAGCCCCGAGGGGCGGATCGGCCGTAAGCGGTCGCTCTGCTTTGCTCAGCTCTAGCCCATTTCTCCCGGGCTTCTCTTCCGTGCCTGGTGCGAGGAGCAGCTGAATGCTGCACCCTGGCAGCCCCGCTGTCCGGAGGTGGCTGGAGTTTGTCCAGGGCCGGCCAGTGAAGGGAAGTCCCTAAAAACCCCTGGAAGGTGCCAGTGCTGGAGAAAAGGTCAAACGCTTCATTTCTAAAATGAATAGAAAAGGGTTTGGATTAGCCAAGGACTCAGTCCAAGTTACTGAGCTCTGAATCCCCGGAGTATCTTCATTAATTCACGCTTGTACCTTGTTCTAACTTCACTTCCACCAGGGAAGGCCCCCTTGCTCTCCCGCATATGTGTCCCCGCAGTGGCCGTGGGAGCCCCCTGGGGCACAGATGCTCCCCAGAGGAGCAGTTAGCTCCCAGAGCTGCTGTGCTGGGTGGGCAGTGCGGAGCAGCGGGCACGGGGCACCCTGCAGGGCCAGCTCCACGCTCTGCGGCGGCCGAGCCCAGCCTGTCAGGACTCTGCCCTCCTAAACACAATCCCGCGAATTCAGCAAATCCCCTCATCCATCATCTTAATCCTGGACACCGGGATTCGAAGCCGGGAGCGCAGACCCGGGGAGGCTTTTCCCCACAGATCGTGTTGTAATGAATGCCGGCAGCCCTGCGAGCGCCTCCACACAAAGGCAGAGCCTCTGGTGTTAATTGTGAGGGCTCGGAGACGCCGCGGTGCCTTCAGAGCAGAGGGAGGGCGCGTGGCCGGGTGTGAGACACGGTGCTTGTGCGAGAGTGGGGCTCGGGAGCTGCTGCACGTCCCCCTGATAAACGGGAGGTTAATAGAGACGGCGGAGGCAGACAGATCTCACCCGGCGTGCACGGCTTTGGGGAAGCAATATCACCCTTTGTTTAATGTAATAAAGAGCCAGAGGTGCAGGAAATGACGGTAGTTCTGTTGTAGCTGAACTCGAAGATCCCTGTCAAATATGAGTGCGGCGGTGGCAGTTATTTTCGGAGTGTTTGTAATCTTTGCCGGCGGTTTGTCAGGGAGGCACCGCGATATTAGTGCGGGTGCACAAAGGCTCGGCGCTGGTGTCATGCACAATTAATGTCCCCAGGTAGCAACTCCATTAGTCTTATGAAGTGAGCTCACAAATGGGAATACTAATGGGGACGCGCCTTGGGGCATGTGCTGAGCTCTCTGCTAGTTTATTTCATCCCCTTTATGCTCAACACCGAATTTACCTAGCCGGGGCTTCAAATGTGTCTCATTACACAGGCAGCATCCTTCTACCTCGGTGCTCCTCTTCCAGCAGGCGGGATTTGCAATTCTAATCGTATCAAAACCTGACTCCCCTTGCTAAGAGGGGAAAAAAGGGATAAATATATGCGAAAAATAATCTTACAATAAAGACTGTCTGGGGGTTTAATCTCCCCTGACAGGCTTGTTCTGTGTGTACACACTGGTACCACACGTGTTCCCGATGGGGGCTGCAGGGACTCGGAGCCGCGGGCGCCACAGTCGGAGGGATTCGGGGTGTGGGATGGAGCCCTCGCCTCCAGGATCACATCCCAGCTGGAGGAGGATGCTGGGGCTTCTGGAAAGGAAAGTGAAGTAGTGAGAAATAAGAATTAAAAAATCCAGGTGATTGGAGTTTGAGTCCCATTGTGCCACCTGTGATTGTTTATCTGCTCCATTCCCACATCCCTCCGCCCACGGGGCAGGAACGTGTCCTGCTCCCCACCGAGAGACTCAGCAGCCTCCCCTGCACAAAGCACCTTCCCAGGAAGAGGTGTCTCCTACTCTGGCAGAAAACTGCCATGCTAGTGTGGTCGCTTGAGTTTGGTAACCCAGTGGGTTGACAAGCAAACAGCAACAGCGTGAAGCCCTGTGCCCCAAGTAGTCCCAACTGGGGAAGTCAGGCTCTGCACCCACCACCTGCTCGCCTGGGCATTCCCAGTGCCAGCTCCACTCCCAATGCAAGATTCCTACAGCTCCGTTCCCAGTGGCAGATTCCCCCATCTCCATTCCCAGTACCAGATTCCCATAACTCCACTCCCAATGCAAGATTCCCCCAGCTCCATCCCCAGCGCCAGATTCCCCCAGCTCCATTCCCAGTACCAAACACCCGCCGGCTCCATGGGCTGTGCAGCCTTCCCAGGGCTCCCAGTCCCCATGCGTGGGCTGGAGGAGCAGCACCCAGTGCCAGCTCTCCCAGCACCCGGATGAGCCCCGGGCGGATTTATTTCCCAATCTTGACTCAATCCCACTATTGGATTTGTAATCACGGGCTCCAATTTTAGTGGAATAAATATAGTAGCAAAACTAATAGTTTGTTAGCTGCGAGGTCGGGACAATCAAAGTGTCGGCAGTGAAATACAGGGCTCCTCAGGAGGAACCCCGACGTGCTCACGGCACCGGGGGCTGCATTTTCTGAGCGTGCACACCGTGCAGGGTCGGGCTGTTCCCAGTGCAGCTGCTCGCCCGCGGCTGTGTGTGAATGAGTGTGTGCACCCAGAAGGGAGGGCTGGGGGGGTTCACCAGCCTGTAACTGTCTCCAGCCACTGCTCGAGCTGCACCGGGAGAGGGCATAAACCAAAATGACTCCTCGGGAGCCCAGAGGAGAAGCAGGAATTGTTTGGTGGAGAATTATAGCTGTGGGTGAAATTAGATGTACTCAGAGCCCCAAGGCTGGGAGAAATAAAAAGCATTTTAAATGGAGTGTAGGATTCATATTCCTCAGTCACTCCCAATAAATAAAGCCCTGACAGTGTTGTTCTGTAAACAGTGGTTACACTTTGCTCCGTTGTCTCCGTGTCGTGTGGTCCAGGTGGGAAGGTGATGTGGGATTGCAGCCCCAGCCAGCACACACTCGCCCAGTACCCATGGCTGGCAGGCTCTGCACTGAGCCCATGGGCCAGCTACCACAGGGGCCCAGGGGCTTGCACTCTGGCATCATGCAGCTTCTCCAGCCACCAGGTCTGTGGGATCCTATGGAGCGTCCTGGAAAATCTCCCCAGGCTGTTAGGAGGCAGCACACGCTGAAGGCCCCTCTCTAGGGCTGTTGAAGTTCCTATTTCATGAGCAAATGGAGCATTTTATACCTCTCAGCTTCCCCGCCGATGGCTCCCATCCCATTTCACCTGCCTGGGATGAGCTGTGGTGGAGGGAGGACCAGGGCTGAGCACGCAGAGGACTCTTCCACATCCCCTTCACCTGCATCTCCGATGAGGAAGAGTAACTCTCGGGGCAGTAACAATGGGCTATGTCCTTGGTCAGCTGTCAGAGCAGGAGACAAGCTAGGCACCCCAGTATGGAAGGTGGGGGGTGCCCAGGTGTGGGTGAGCTGCCTGAGCCCCCTGTGCCCGGCACAGCAGTACAGCTCGGGGATGCTGCCAGAGCTCGTCTGCAGCCCCCTGTGCCCCTAGGCAGGAGCTGCTGCCGTGGTGTCTGCACGAGGGGCTGTGACATTGGTGTTGGGGCCACATGGGGTGATGCCATTGCCCTGGGGTTCTGCCTGTATGAGCTCCTGCGTGACATTGCCCCATCCCAGCATGAAGCAGCTTGGGCAGCCTCTCTGGAGGGCACTTGAGCACAGAGCAGGGAGCTGTGGCTCAGGGTCACTCACAGAAGTGCCACGTCCTTGGGTCAATTGTGGGGAATTATGTCTTCAGATCCCGTTATCCATCGGCCAACAAGCCCCCGGAGAGCCTTTGTGCAATCAGCCAGGCTGGGAGCTCTGGGCTGGAGGTTCCTGCTGGCTGCCACTGCCGTTCGCTGGCTCATGGAGCATCGCAGCACCAATAAAACCCACAGCTGCTGCAGAAGAGCGTGAAATGAGGGAGGCAGCTTCACCAGGCCCAAAGCACTGCGTGAGAGGTGGCAAATCCAGCCTGGCTGGTGGTGTGAAGACGGAAATCATCGCTGCAGTTTCTGGTTCTGTTTGGAGCAGTCAGGCTGCAGTTTTACTGACTGAGAGTAATTGATCTCAACAGCCGAGGAGCTGTCAGCCTTGGTCAGGCTTTTGTTTTGCAGAGAGCCTGGACATTCCCTTGCACTCTGAAGGGTTTGGTAGCCTTAGAGGCTTTGCCTCAGTCTCACCAAGGGAAGTCTCCTGTCCCCGGGGGTTCTGCAGGGCTTCACCCCAGAGATCCAGTATCTCTGACAGTCTCAGTGACTGTTTAGTAGCTGCTGTTGCAGTACTACCAAGGTTGCAGCCAGGCTCAGGGCATCAGGAACCACTCGGATGCACCAAATACAGGACTCTTTCCCCCACAAAAGCCCTGCAGCCTCCTGAAGGAAGAGGCTTCTGTGCAGTTAGCATCTAGAGGTCATTGCTGCCGCTCTCCAGAGGGTCACTGGTGCCACAGCACCACAACAGCTCCAGCGTCGGGTATCTGAGCAGCAGGTGTGAGTACAGGCAGCTCCAAAGGGATCTTGGAGAAAGAGCAGAACATGGAATCTGGAGGGGACTGAGGTGGGCTCTGTCCTTCTCAGAGAAGAGATTTTACAATTCTCTGGTAATTTAAAAAGAAAATGAGAACTTGTGCATGTGAGACCCTGCCCAACGAAAGGAGATGAAGAACTGGAGAGACAATGGATTCAGCCCCACACTCAGTCATTTATTGTTGGCTAATTAAAAGTGTGAGATTTTCCTCTTTATTATGGACTGTTTGCCAAGTTCATTATTTGCTCTCCCATAAATCATCGTCAGGAGCCAAAGGTAACTCCCTCTCTGGTGTGAGGCTGCTGTTAGTTTCTGTCACAGACCCACGGCCGTGGAGCTGCAGACCCTGAGACCACGGTGGTTCTGCAGAAGTGAGAGACACAACAGGCAGAGCACTGCTCTCCTGCTTTGGCCTGCGTCTTCCCAGCCACTCTGGTCAGCCTCACCCTCGGCACCTCTGCAGCAGCCCCTGCCCAAGGCAGGCTCGTTTCCCAGCAGGGCTGAGCTGCGGAGCAAGAGAATTCCCTGGAGAGGAGGTGGGAATGACGAGCCGACTCACCTCCGCCTTGTTCTGCCTTCCAACAGATCCGTTCAAGAGCACAGTCCAGGGGAAGGAGAACGCCGGAGCAAAGCTGAGATGAAGAGGCGGGTTCTCCTGGATCTTCCTCCCTGAAGCAACAGCAGAACTTTAGATTTCCCAGAGGGGTTGGACAGCTGTCCGTCTGCAGAGATCCAGGTTCCTCTCTCCTTTCAGGTCCTTTCTCCACATCGCCAGGGAACCCAGAGACACGAGGAGCTTCTGCTGGCTGCTATGGAGTCGGTGTTGGGAAACCCTGAGGAGCTCTGCGCCGCAAGCAGCACAGTGTCTAGTTTGCCTGAGTAGCATCGCTCTTGACGCTGGAGCCTTCCACCGTGCCGAGGCGGCGCCAACCAGTTCACCAGACTTTCAGTAACTAGCAAGTGAGCGAGCGTCACTTGGGTGCGGCGAGTGCGGGGCTGCTCGGGAGGTGCCAAGGCTGCCGCAGAGCCTTTAACTATTACATTAAGCATCTGCTGCTGCCATTTATGGATCAGATAGCATTTTACTCCTGAGATATTTGATTTTATTACCTTCTAGGGAGAGAGCCAAACAAGTGTTCCTATTGATTTGCACATTAAATATATTAGTAATAAAACAACATCTCTGTAAACCGATTGTAAAATCAATATTAATTGGTACCAAAATATCACAAGTAGCTGAATTACAATTAAAGAGGGTGGCGGCAGAGCCTCCCTCCCAATCCAGAGGTGATGCACAGACTGAGAGAGGGGCAGCCAGCCTGGGCAGAACCACAGTGTTCACAGCGATTCACAGCTGTTCTGCGTGAAACAAGAGGAGCGACTCGGACTCGTTTGAGGATTGCTGGGGTTGTTGAGATTCCACCCATGGACAGCAGCGTGGGCACACGTGCAGCTGGTGGCGTCTCGTGGCAACAGATACAAACTTGGGTTCTGTCTTTGTCTACAGGACGGCTCCTGGGTCTGCAAAGTCAGTCTGGGCAAGAGCTGCGGAGCTGCGGGTCTGCTCCGCTGCTAACAGAGTCCTACAGCCCAAAACAGAGCCTACAAAGCACCAGCAGTGGAAGCAAAGAGCTGCCTGGGGAGCACAGGCCTTGAGGAACGGCCTCTGCACCTGACAGTGAAGCTCTTTCTCCTGGGAGAGCCGGGTCAGGGCATCTCCCAGGGCAGCAGCACGTGGAGCTGGTGCCTGTGAGGGCCCAGCTGACACACAAGAGGGTTTGGTGGCAGCCGGCCGCAGGCGCGGGAGGTGGGCAGTGTCCTGCTCTTGGAAGAGGGCAGAGGGATTCCTCACGGGAGTGCCAGAGGCATTTTGTAACTGCAGTGCAGTGGTCACCCTTCCTGCACGATGCTGCTCAAAGGCAGGGACTTTGCCTTCTCGGGATTTCGTCCACATCGTGGGACCCAGGTCTCTGTCATTCCAGAAAATACTTCGGAAGTCTGTCCTGGTGCTGACGGTTCTCGTTAGAAGCAAACCGCTCTGCCCTCTGCAGCGTCCCACACAAGCTAGGCTGCGGCCACAGCTCACCTTCTTCCCAGGGATTACCTGCTTGTCATCACAGGTGCCTGCTCTCAGGAACAAAGAGAAGGAAATGCCAGGGATGGCTGCCCGCCTCTCCCAGAGCCGCGATTCCTGAGCACCTGCTCTTCCCGCTGCGTCTGCTCCAGCCCAAGCTGCAGATGCACCAGCAGGGACCTGCAAGGCCCAGGTCTCCAGGCGGCCACTCAGCCTTGCTGGAGTTCCCCAGGCTGCCACCGCTTGGGGATCGACTCTGTGCTTTCTCCCAGCTAAACAGAGGAACAAGCTCTCGGCGCCATAGGGCCCGGCTGGGTCTCACTGGCGGTCACTGCCTTGTCTGTTTGGGTCTCCTTCTCTGCCTTGTCTGCCCGTCTCCTCCTGTGGAGACGTTTCAGACCCGCCTGGCCATGTTCCTGTGCGACTGGATCTAGGGGATCCTGCTGTGGCCGGGGGACTGGGCTGGGTGATCTTTGGGGATCCCTTCCCATCCCTAATGCTCTGTGATGCTGTGACCCTCCGGGATGGATCCACCCAAAGCACCAAACGCAAACTGGTCGCCTGAGGCTCCACTCTGGTGCTGGGGGTTTGCGTCGCCCTGACAGAGAGGGAGAGAAATCCTGTGCCGGGTCTGGGTCAGAAACTTCTGTGCATTAATTACCTGAGCGAACTGTCAGCCAACAAGTCTGAGCTGGAGCCCTCTCCTCAGAAATGATCTGGTGAGGGGTCGTGAATAATTAACGACACTGAAAAATGGGCCTGAAAACTTCCCCCCAAGTGCATTATTTATGACAATTATTCATCAGGCTCTGTTTGACAGAGGGCTCCCTTTATTTTTCCTCAGCAGTTGCTCTATTGTGGAAGTTTGAAATGTTTAATTCAGCGCCGTTATATTTTATTAAGTTCTTTTGCTCCGGGGCCCGCCGAAGCCCCGCACTAATGACTGCTACCTTGATAAATAATTACCGCAGACCCCGGCGCTTCAGACATCCCCCGCAAGACGGGCGCGCACCGGGGAAGAGGTGACGTTTGGAGGAGAACGTCCTTCCCCTCCGCTTCACTGACCTGCTTGGCGGGGAGCAGGGCTCGGTCCCGCGCGGCCTCACGGGGGAATGTTCTGCAGGAGCCGAGCGGGCTCCTGGGCTTGGGGAGCGGAGGATTTGGGCTTCACCTGCCCTCAGCGCCGGGGGCTTCCTGCACCTGCTCAGCATCGTGAAGTAGCGGAGGTGACGAGGGTGGGTGAGAGGCCCTTTTTGTGTCCTTCAGGGGCCAACGGGAGGATCTGGCTGCCTCCTTGTTGTAAATAATGCAGGAAATGAGTAGTTTTTAAAGAGTGTCCAGTGGGAGTAGGAAGACTTGTTTTAATTATATGAAAGCAGCATGGGTGCTTAGGCAGATGTTTGAGCTAATTGTTTTGGAAGCAGACCCTCTTGGCTAGCAGAGTCATTTATTTCCACCGGTTTTTTGCAGGTCCCTCCGCGATGCAGGTGGGGTCACTTCCAGTCCCAGAGGTCTGCTCTCTCTGCCTCCCGCCCGCCCGCTGGCGCTGGCAGTGGCCGAGCTGGGGCTCATGGTGCTGGGGACTCAGCGTCTCCCCCGTGGAAAGCCCTGTCCCCTCATCTCCCAGCCCTGCTGCCCTGCCAGCTGCTTGGCACGGAGTGTCGGCTCCTGGGGGCAGCTCACTGCTCACCTTTAGCCCCCCTGCCCCGCACTCAGTGGTAGGGTGGCACTGCCCTGTGCAAGGTGAGGCCGCAGCAGCTCAGCACGCGTGTTGCTGCAGGGTGGTGCCAGGCAGTGTGAGCGTTGTTGCACACGCATTGACACGTGGGCACACGTGTGCACGAGAGGCCACCGGCCATGCTGGCTCTTTCTACCCCACAGCCACCACCTTGCACTGGCCATTTCCACCTTGCACTGGCCATTTCCACTTCACACTGGCCATTTTCCACCTCACACTGGCCATTTTCACCTCACGCTAGCCATTTCCACCCTGCACTGGCCATTTCCACCCTGCACTGGCCATTTCCACCCCACCCTGGCCGGTTCCACCCTGCGATGCTCACCCCACGCCAGCCGCTCGTGCCCCGTGGCGGTGCCTGGCGCCGGGAGGGCGGGAGGCTGAGGGTTGGCAGGGCCGGGCGCTGGCCGGGGCTGATGGATCGCGGGCCCATCAATTTCCGAGGGCCCAGCCTTCAAGTGCGGCCGAGTCAGGGAAATTTACATTATTAATCTCCTGTAATAATCTATGGCTGGAGCAGGCTGAGAAAATAGCAGCAGAGCTGCAGATTGACCAACCTATATAAATAACGACTCCTCGCTCAATTTAATTGCACTCTAGTGAAAGTGCTCCTCTTGTATCTTTCTAATTACTTTAGTTTCATTAGGTCTAGCGGGGAGAGAGAGAGGGAGATGGAAGGAGAGAGAAAATCCATTGAGTGCCGCAACAATGAAAAATTCATATTCGGACTTTTTTTGTTCGGTGAAATATTTAAATGTTAATAACCATTCAGGGCTGACACGCTCGCTCGCCAGCGCCGGCTTAAACACAAAATCTATTTAATCTAAGGAATCTCATTAAATGGCCGCGGCAGGGCGAAGGTAGTCGATAGGGGCGGGGGCGGGGAGCGGCAGAACAGAGCCTTAGAAGATTCTTTAATTTAATTTATCGCCGCGCGTGAAGCAGCAGAAAAGGCATAAAACCGCTTGGTTCTGCGCATCCATTTGAGTGGATAATGATTAAATGTTTTCCATTGTGCTACAGCTGGTCCGTATTATCACACAGAGAGTGAAAAACACAAACCCTCAGCATTTTTGACTTCTTTCCAAATATTAGCTCCTTTTAAAGCCATTAAAAGATTATCACTGATTTAACCAAATGTCTGTTTGGAGCATTAGCAACAGCCTGCTCCGCGAATCCCCCGAATGCCACTTCTCCCTTCCCCGCTCCTATTATCTCATCCACCCAGCAGTATTTAATTTCATTCCCATGAATATGCAATGAATTTAATTTTGAACACTATTTTCATCTGCTCCTGTAATCACAAAAAATGCTGGTGTAATTAGTTTCTAATTACTTGCTTTAATTGTTGTAGTAATCATTTTAATTACCCAAATGCACAGACATCAAACGCTAAAAGGAAAATAATCCTCTTGTACCTCCTACCTTGTCTTTCATGCTCAGTGTTTGATATCTCGATTTTGACACGGTCAACCTTTTGCAAGCGGAGGGGCGACAGGGGGAGAGCAGCACCGCGGCGGAGGCTGCCGCGCGTGCCGAGGCGGGCGCCCGCCGCGCGCCGCGCCGCAATCTGCTCGCGCGCGTTTGCGTGCCCCGAAAAGCCATTAACTCGGAATATACAGTCCTGGCACCTTTCCGGGAGCGGCGCCACGCGAGCGCTGATTGCGGGCGCGCTCGGCCCCGCCTGGCAGATGGTAAATCAGGAAATTTTATGAAATTATTACGCCGGCGAGGTGTTTTGAAAAGGAGCAGCTGCGAAGGAGATGGGACGCTATAAACACTCACAGGTGTTCCTCTTCCCCACCGCCAGCCGCAACATAAAAAAAATCAAATTATAAACAAACAGGCAAACGTTGTAATCGCTCGCTCGCTCTCCCCCGCTCCCCGACACTCTCCTCGCAGGGAAATTGCTTAAACTAAGCAAAGAATTCAATTTTAATTTGCATAAAATATTTATCAAGGCTTTGCGCAAATTTGGGAGCCGCTCCTCGCGGCTGCCAAGTTCGAAATTGCTCAGACGTGCAGAGGTGCGATCGGGAAACATGTGAGGAGCCCATTAGCCAAAGCCCTGATGACCACTTCAGCCGGGCACATATGGACGGCAGCAGCTAATCGCCGAGAGGCGGCCAAGGCCATTTTTTTCTCCAACCAGATTGTTTTTCTCATTATGTTTTTATTTCTACCTAAACTGTTAATTAGGCACTTAGAAGGTTTTTTATGGAGGGGTGAGTGTAACGAGCTGGTGCCTTCTCCCTCCCTTCCTCCTGGGGGTGCTGGCCCTGCCTGTGATGGGGGTCGCCGTGTCCCTCCCCGCACGGCACCAGCACCCAGTCGCAGCCCCACGGGCTGCTGCTCTGCTCTGTGCCGCTGCCGCCGAGCTGGCCCAGCAGAACCAGCCCGACGACACCACAGCAAGTGGGTGCAAGTGGGTTTGGCAGCCGTGTTCGCTGGCCCCATGTTTCCCCCAGTTATTTCCCCCCTGAGCACTGGGAGCAGAACTGGACCTGCTGTAAAGCTCTGAGAAGCCCCGTGGTGCCAGTGTGGGCTCTCTGCTCTGCACGGGTGCCCAGGGACACAGCAGCGCCCCAGCAGCTCCCCTACAAGATGTGACCCTGAGGAAGCGATTTATGGATTTGGACAGAGTGTGTCCTCACAGAATCCCAGGACATCAGGGATGGGAAGGGACCTCTGAAGATCACCCAGCCCAGTCCCCCTGCCATAGCAGGATCCCCTAGATCCAGTCGCACAGGAGCATGGCCAGGTGGGTTTGAAACGCGTCCAAAGGAGGAGACTCCTCTCGCCTTCCCAGGCGTTTGCTGTGCTGGTGCTCTGCCGGGTGCTCCTCATCTGCAGAGGGACTTGTGGGAACCCGGGGAAGAGAGGAGCTATCGGGATGGCTGTTTGAAGGTCTCTCGCTGGGGTGGGTGTGAGGACTGCAGGTTCCATCCGTCTGTCAGAAAATAGGACCCTTCAGTTTTGCCCCCAGCAGTGACACGTGGGCTGCCTCCGTCCGCTGGGAGATGCTGCTGGCCAGGACATCAGGTCTGGGGGTACGAGGGTCCCCTGGAAACGGCAGTGATGGCCATGCTGCACCCACCACGTGACAGTCTTCTCTTGAAAGTCATTCTCCTTGGGTTGTTCAGAATTTCCTTCCTGCGTTACTCCTTCTAAAGTTGTTTTTAATTTCTTATTCTCTTTGTAGGCCTCCTCTGGTTTGATTCCACTGTACTGAAAGCGCCTGGATTTTATTCCCATCCCGGCCTCATTAGCGGTTTGGTCTTTGATCTCTTCTGAGCAGGATTTACACCACAGCTTATTATTCCGTTTTCCATCCTGTGTTTCCGCATCATCCGTGGAAATGGCTGAGACAACAAGACCTGTTCCCCACAAGGAGCTGAGGGCAGGACAGGTGTGTGGTGGGAACCTGCTCAAGGTGCCTTCTGCTCTACCCAGAGGGGCTTTGCAGAGGCAGTGCCCAGCAAGGGCCACTGCAGGATGGCACTGCTGCCCTGGCATCACGGCCCTCACGTTGCCCCACGTTCCTGGTGCTCTGCCGAGCATCCCACACCCCACTGTCCGCAGCATTGCCCACCCCGGCAGCACCCCACTGCCAGGCATCACCCTCCGAGGATCTGGTTTGGACCAGGGCTGCCCAGAATCCTCCGTCCAAGCAGCCGCCACCTTCCACGCCGCAACCTTTGGCAGCTCTTCACTAGGAGTGACTGCCTAATGAGCACAACAAAGTGATAACAATTAATGAGGAAGCAAAGCATTTATTTCTGAGCCCTAATTAACATTATCCCAAGCATTCTCTCCCTGCTCTTTTGATGCCATAAAGCATGCTGGAGCCATAAAGGAGCTGTTGTGCCATTAACACCGCCATGCCCCCATCCCCTCCCTCTGGTACGCAGGCATTAACCAAACCTCTGCGCTCACCGGGAGCTAAGGGCTGATCTTTATTCACAACAAGACAAGACCAACAACCTGCAGGTGGCTTTTGCTGCGGTGTCCCGGTGTGGCAAAGGACTGGAAAATGGATGGACGGGGCATGTGGCGAGGACACGCTCACGTGGCGAGGACACGCTCACGTGCTAGGGTTATCCAGCCTCCGGTGTGAGACGTCCTAGGCTGTGAAAGACACCCCTGTGGTTACCTCCAGGGTTGGAGCAGGAGCCCAGAAGCCTCCAGATCCTTTGTTCCCGGGGTTCGTGTGGTGCTGGCACCAGGACAACGTGGGGCTCCGAGGACAAGCAGGGGCTGGAGCCCCGTGTCACACCGTGTCACCCAGCCAAGTGCCTCAGCAGCACCTGAGTTACCATCCTCCTGCTTTAGTGGGTCTGCAGCGGTGAATTGCAGTTTCCTCTCGGAATATGACAGGGAGATGCACAATTGCCTGCCTCAGATAATTCCAATCCGTATCTGTTCCCCTGCGACTCGCGTTCGCCCTGCAAAGAGGAGACCTGCAGGGACGTGCCAGGCTGTTACACGGAGATCAAGTCACTGCCAAGACCGATTGCGCTCAAACACGGCATCTCCCGAGTATTTATCTGTTTTATGTGACTTATCAGGTGCCAGCGAAACCTCTCTCCTTGACGGGGTGATGCGGGCTCGGAGGCAGAAGGAACCCTCTGGCTTATACCACATCCGTTACTAATCCACCGAGACGCATCCCATCAATAATGATGTGGAGGGGAGCGGGGCTCTGGCAGCCTGTCCCCAGCTCACGCACAGCTCGAACTGCTGGGCTCCAGGTACCCTCAGTGCAGGAGCTGGTGGGGAAAGCTGCAGCCTGGTGGGAAGAAGACTGACCCCAATGACATGGCAATGTGAGTTTGGCTGAAGGAAGCCCAGGGGAGGTCAATCTGCTCAGACTGGGTGGCTTTTACAGACCTGCCTCCCACTCTGCTTTCACCAGGGGAGCTGCCACTGCGATGATTCCCCCGGCGCACCCTCGGCAGGAGCCGAGCTGCAGCAGAAAGTGCCTCCTCCTCATTATTTGGCTTAAGACGGGCATCGTATCTGCATTCGAATGTGCCTGCTCCCGGGGGAGATGCGGGACAGGCCGTTCTCGCTGCTGCGCAGAGTGCTGTCGGCAGCCAGGCAGGGAGCGTCGGGCAGCTCAGTGCAGCAGGGCTCAGTGCTCTGCCAGCCAGGGGACAGGAGCAGGTCCCTGGCCCCTGCCTGCAGCCCTCTCTTGCCACGCAGATGCTGGAGACCCCCTAAAACCTGATCCCCTGTGGCCCGAGGGCCCCGGAGTTTAGAAAATGGCTTGAATGTTGCAGGGCTGAGCAGGAAGGATAAGACTGGTGCTAAAATCTGCGCAGGGAGAGCTCTGCCGAGGGACCTGGCACGCAGGGGCCCCCGAAAGCTCCCTGCACAGGAACCACCCCAAACTCTCCATCATTAACTCCCATTTCAAAGAAGAAGGGAGCCGTGCAGACCATTAGGAAGATAATTGGCCTTTCGTCTGTGTTTCAGTAAAAGCCGGGGACAAATACTGAGTGTGTGAAATAACTACTTTGGGATAACAGCACCCGTCACCTTGACAACTCGGGCAGAGGTCTCGGCGCGGCGGTGCCTGCTCAGTGAGGTGTGAGAGATAGAGGACGCCGGGGACAGGGGGAAGATACTTGTCTGACCAGCGGAGATGTGAGGACCACAACAGGCTGTTAGCTGCAGCATCTCTAAGCAGAAAGCAGCTTTCACCAGAGCATCAGAGAAATAACCCCTGCGGAGCTGTCGGTGTGAGCGGCCCCGCTGGGCTCCCCAGCACCGCTGCTTGGCCATGGCACAGGGTCACGAGAAGGCCCAGAGCCTCTCACGGTGGGAAACAGGCTGTTGGGTGCCACAGGGTGCTGATGTCTGAGGTGGGGGGTCTTGTTCTCCCCTGCTCCCCAGGCAGGGGCTGCGCAAGTGCAGGAAGCAGCTCTTCCCCTGCCCCAGCGGGGGCCAGGGCAGCCCACGGGCTCCGGGTCAGCCTGGGCTGGTGGCCATGGAGACTGTCCAAGGGCCACGGCAAGGGCTGTGGGTGCTGCACGTGGCAGGGCCGTGGCCCCAGCTAACGCCCTCGCAAACACCCCACCGGGTAAAACAACATAATACCGCAAACAGAAGGTGACAGTGCGGCGGGCTAATGTGAGCGGACACCAAATCGATGGGAATTTCTAGTTAGGTGGGAAATCAATAGGAATTTCAAGGTAGGAAAAAAGGAAATTACTTACCTTTAATTTGAGCTCTCTCCCAGCCTCCTTCTCCATGGATCGGCGGCAGTGGGGGCTCACGGGGCTCTTGCGGGGCTGGGTGCTGGCTGGGCTGGTGACGGTGGCTCTACCCTGGCCGCTTCGGCACCGTGCACCATCCCCTGAGGTCCCTGCCCACTGGTGGGGATGGGCCCATGGCCCAGACCACCCTGCTGCCCTTGGCATCTCTGCCCGGAGCACCGCAGGGCTTTGCTGGAGCCGGGCAGAGTCAGGGCAGGTGGCTGCAGAGGGGTTGCGCAAGCACAGGGAGCTGCAGGAGCACCTACAGTGGTGCAGGCAAGGAGCAGGGGCAGGGCTGAGTGGCAGCGTGAGCTGTCCTGGCCCAGTGGTGACGGCACCTCAGGCGCAGGATTTGCAGAAGTGACCTTTCTTGGGAAGGGAAAGTTGGTCCAGGGCAACTGGGAGGTGCCAACTCAGCCCTCATCCTGCAAGGCAACCGTGCAGATGGGCTCAGTGGTCCATGCAGAGCCCTTCTGACGGCAGCAGGCCTTGCCGGAGGCTCTGAGCTCCGGCTGTGCGGTGCTCTGGGAAAGACGAAGCCTCTGCTTGAGAGCCTTTGCATGGGAAGGTGCTGCCTTCACCCGGGGACTGAAAACTAAAGGACTTGTGGGAGGAAACGGTGGTGCTGCACAGAGGGTGTCGAAGTCTCCCCCTGATGTGGCTGGAGGAGGGAACAATTGGAAGCCAAATCTCTCTGCATGCAGCTGCGGAGCCACTTTGCGTTTCACTCAGCCACCAGGGCTCCAACGCTCGGCTGCATTGTAGTTGGAACATGGCAGGAGGAGGTGCGGGCTCCGAGCGGTGGGTGAGGAGCCTTCCCCAGCCAGTGCAGCCTCACCTGCACCAGTGTGTCTGACTGCAGGCAGAGCAGGTGACCAGAGCTGCCTGGGTCTGCGGCTTTTGGCTCCCGCACGTTCTTCAGCGGCATCCAACAGCGCATTTCCCTTCCTCCCAGTCTGGACCAGCCTCCCCACAGCCGAGCGGTCCCTCCTTGGCAGCCCACCCCACTGAAGCCGGAGCAGAGAGAGGGCAGAGTCCATCTGGCCCTGGATGGAATCGCTGGGCTGTGTTTGCGCTTCCGTGCTGTCACAGGCTGCCTGGGGCTTGCGTTAGCCCTGGGTATGGTGATGCTGACTGGTACCAGTAACAAGGGGAGGCAGTTCCCTTAGAATGAGAACAGAAAATGAAGAACAACCCTTCAACCAAGGATTTTCCTGGCAGTTCTCTTGGTCCTGTTCCAAAGGTCCATATGATGCTTTCTCCCACCACAGAGGTGTCCAAGACCTCCTGAGGGGCCGGTATCTGGCACAGGGCTACAGGATAAAGCAGCAGTCGAGCGCAGGTTTGCGGTGCAGCCTGGCAGCTGCCCCAGCTTGGGCCTCCGCAGGACTGGAAACCAGCAACAAATCAGCTCCACTTGCCGGGGACACTAAATCGAGGTGAGCGAGGCTCAGCACAACAGAAATCCGGAGGATTTTATCGTCTCGGCAGCAGAAGGGACATATGGTGAATAAAATTTAACGCTGCCAAATGGGGAGAGCTGCACAATGACCTCGGCACCGTAAAGCAAAGAGCAGCGTGAATGGAGGCGAACTGGTGCGGAGGGAGGGGACTGGAGATAAGGAAGCAACTGAAATCATCACAAAAGCATCAGACGCATCCGGGGATCTTCACTGTGGTGCCAAACGGCCCCAGCCCTGGCACAGCCACAGCAGTGCTGGGCCAGTGCCCAGGGAGATTCTCTCCTGCAGGCACCTATTGTTCCCATCCCTTTGTCTCGCTCCCCGTATGGATCCCAGGAGCTCCCTTCATTCTTGACTCCCCTCCCCAGATGAATTGCTGATCTGATCTGTCACAGTGAGTTGGAGCTGGCTGGGTCTCCCTGCATGAAGGGCAGGACTTTGCCCCGGTTTCAAGGTCTGGTTTTAGCCTGGACTGTCCAGTCCTCTCCTCAGGCTCCTCAGCTTGACCCAGACTTTGACCCCAAACCCTCTGGGGCAGCAGGGCCCCGGCCCTGGCCAGGAAGGAGCTGGGGGTGAGGGACAGGCACAAGGCTTGTGGGGTCCTCTCACCGTTAACTGATGACACCTTGTTCTCCCCACCATGGCAGCTGCAGCCACCTTCCCATCGCCCTGCAACACCATGCCTGCGCCTAATTAAGCTCTATTAATACTAATGAACAGCCTCACCACAGCCCATCGCTTTAGTCCTTAATCTAATGCCATGTTGTGACGCTTGTTCAATGATGATTCCAGCCCATGAATCAAATCGGGGTGGTGCAGCCCAGATCCCTCTTGTGTGAGACCAGAGGGAAACCCAGCCCAGAGAACTGGTTAAGGAGCTTTGACTGAATGGAGAGCCACCCCGAGCCCAGCTGTCCCCGTGCTGAGCAGTGGCTCTGGGAAGGGGCTGGGGCAGGGGTCCTGCTCCCAGTGGGGAAGAAGCAGGGGGCGATACTGTGCAGGGGGGTGTTGTTAATGAGGAAACCCCAACAGTCCCTTCTTTCTTTTCTTTCCCTTTCCACATCCCAGAAATGAACCCACTGCCTTTATTCTGGAGCCAGGCTCTGCTCAGGGGCACCCAGCGACAGGACAAGGGGCAGCAGGTGTGAGCTGGGACAGAGGAGGTTCCACATCAGTGTGAGAAGGACCTTCTTCATGGT
>JAOXOE010000784.1:10804145-10817238 GCA_028565055.1 Phoeniculus purpureus | reverse complement strand
TGGAGTCTCCTTCTCTGGAGACATTTCAAACCCTCCTGGCCATGTTCCTGTGTGACTGGATCTAGGGGATCCTGCTGCGGCAGGGGGTTGGACTGGATGATCTGTTGGGGTCCCTTCCCATCCCTAGCTCTCTGTGATTCTGTGACCAGACTGAGCCTGTTCTCACTGTGAAACTGGTCTTCCAGTAGCTTCAGGTCCAGATGGCTGCTGTGGAGGCTGCAAGAGTCCTGATTCATGCAAAGAGACTGTGGAGCAAGTTGGTTGCTTTTTGGGTAGAGAATGGGAGCCAGTGCAGTGGCCAGGCAAGGGGGCAACAATGGCTCAGAGCACAAACGCCTAGGGCAGAAGTACAAGGGGCAGGCAGCCAGCAGTGAGGAAGGAAGAGGCTGAAATAACCCAATGAATGAGCAGGCAGGAAATATTTAGTGGTGGAAGAGATGACATGTGACCTGGGGGGAAGAAGAGGAAGGAGGTACAAGGTTAAGTCTATAAAACCAAACAGTGGTTTTTTTAGGGGAAATTTTTGTGATGTGGCACCACAAGCAGAACAAAGTGGAGGGGAAGTGAAGAACCAGCACCCTGCCAGCAGTGGCACCTTGACCCCACAAAGCTGCTGAGAGCTGTTTTGCTGCCCCAGGTCTGCATCACCTCTCACCTACTCCTTGTGTAGGTCACACCCTCTGCTCCAGGGCAAGGAGGGGTGTGGGTTTGGGTTCTGGTGATGCTTAGGGGGGGTGGTGCAGGAAAATCCATCCTGGAAGGTGGAAGGGAGGTGAGAGAGATGGTGCTTCACCTGCATTCACAGAGCACATCCTAAACCACTCTGGAATCTCCTCTTTGGCTGGGAAGGTGCGTTACAGAGCCCCAGAGCATTAGGGGTTGGGAGGGACCTTGGAAGATCGTCCAGTCCCCCTGCCACAGTACGATCCCCCAGATCCAGTCATTAGGGATGGAAGGGACCTAGAGAGATTGTCCAGTCCAATCCCCCTGCCACAGCAGGATCCCCTAGATCTGGTTGCACAGGAACAGCCCAGGGGGGTTTGAAACATCTCCAGAGAAGAAGACTCCACAACACCCCTGGGCAGCCCCTCTGCTCCAGCTCACACCCGCTGCCCCTTGTCCTGTCACTGGGTGCCCCTGAGCAGAGTCTGGCTCCATCCTCCTGACACCCACCCTTTCCATATTGATCAACATCCATGGGGCCACCCCTCAGGCTCCTGTTTCCCAGCTCCCTCAGCCTTTCCTCAGCAGGGAGATGCTCCCCTCTGTCCATCATCTCTGTGGCTCTGCGCTGGGCTCTCTCCAGCAGCTCTGTGTCCTCCTGGAGCTGAGGGGCCCAGAGCTGGACACAAGACTCCAGCTGGGGTCTCCCCAGGGCAGAGCAGAGCAGAGGGGGAGGAGAACCTCTCTCCATCTGCTGACCACCCTCGTTCTGATCCACCCCAGGGTGCCGCTCTTGCGGCTGCCCAGCACCACATCTCCTGCCCCGTCACCGGCAGCACAGGGGGAGAGCAGGGAGCAGGACAAGGCGCTGCTGTGCCCAGGGCAGCTCCTCCTGCAGAGCTCCTGCGCCTGCCTGGCCTGCAGGGGCTGTGTGAGGGCACAGCAGTGCCTGAACTGCCTCTGGACACAGCAGGACCCCCAGCGCCGCTCACGCACACCCAACACCAAGGACGTTCCTACCTGCAGGGCTGCCCAGCCCAGCTGGCACCGAGGGAAGGAGAACACCCCTGACTGCCCATCTTTTCCCAGCAGAACGGAAACGACCATCCCGCTGCCCGTCCTGAGGGGAAACGAGCGGCAGCAGCCCCAGCACGGATGAGGTTAGCGACAGAGAGGACCCGGGACCGGCCAGGCGGTGAAGGCAGAGGTGTCAGCTGTGGCTGGAGCTAACAGGAGGGAATCTTTGCACGGAAGGGCTCCAGGACCTTTGAATTAAAGGGAAGACCAGGGCTCTGCACAGAATGCCTGCAATAACAGTCTCTCCAGAAAATGATGAGGAACTCCATAAATCCGCCCTCTTCCTCTTCACACAGGCTCATTAAAGCAGCGCTGGCTCTCTGGGCAGCTATAATTCTGCTGAGTGATACCCTGGAATCACCCTGTCAATACCCAGCGGTGTGCTGCCTCTCCAACGAGCTGTGCCCCCAGCAGCCCTCCCTTTGATGGGATTTGCTGACCTTCCATCTGACGCTAGTTTACTCTCGCCGCTGAAGTGCGAGCCGGAGAGCCATAAACCCGCAACCTCGCCGCCTCAGAAGGGAGAGCTAAAGCGCCACTAACGGTGGGGCTGACCTTTCCTAATGGCTCTCCCCGCAGAAGGGGGATCGGCGAGCGCACGGCCGCGCCGGCAAACAGCGCTCGCTGCTGACGGCGGGGTTCATCGCGGAATCGGGGCGCGCACTGAGCAAGAGGGGGGCAAGAGCCGCGGCCCAGCTCAGCGCCTTCCCCGCCTCACGGGCGCCGCTGGCACCCAACGGAGCAGGGCAGCGGCCGACAGGCACAGGGAGCCGGAGCTGACTGAGCAGAGAGACTTGACCCTGGGAGGGCACAGGGGCCCAGGCGGTGCAGGGCTGTGACAAGGGCAAGCTGTGCTCTGGCACGGGCAGGCGGGCAGGAGCAGCCTCTCCCAGTGAGCCCCACGCTGCAACTGGTGCCGCCCAGCCCTGGGGAGCAGCCCCTGGCCCCGCAGCCACGGCTGGCACAGGCTGACTGAGCGTGGAGCTGCCCGGCCCCACGCAGCACCCCCTGTGCCACTGTGGGACAGGCCGAGCACCCGCAGAATCACCACGGCCCTTCACCAGGGGCCAGGGCCAGCAGGAAACAAGGGATCTGGTGCTGCCCAATGGGGCAAAGCGGGCAGCTGCCCACTGCGACAGGTCCCTGGGGCAGGCACCGGAGGGCTGAGCAGGGGCACAGGAGGGATGGGGTCAGTTTGTCCTGGTGGAACCCTCCAGCTCAGTGGCCCCCAGACGGATGTCGCTATGGGGAGGCCCTGTTGGCTCAAACCCACCGAGAGAGGGAACCAAGTGGAAGGGAAGGTTGTTCCTGGCACTGGTGCTTCCCTCAGGAGCCACTGGGGGCTGCTTCACGGCCCTCAGCTCAGCCAGGGGCCCTGGCCCAGCTGCCCTGGCCAGGAAGCCCAGCAGGAGAGGAGCCCGCGTGTGCCCCTGCCCCTCAGCACCCCCACCTACTCCGCAAGGGACCAAACCCATTCAATCAGCAAGGGCAGGACAGCACCACTTGCCCCATAAGCCAAAGTCCCCGGCCTGGAGCAGCTTTTCGGGGTGCAGCACCGCAGCCGGGCACACCCTGTCAATGCCCTCGAGCCACTGTCCCCATCCTGGGGAGGACGTGGCTGGGACCCCCAGCAGCCCCCGAGCTGGCGCAGCCAGCAGAGAGGAGCCAGCCACCGCCCACCGTGAGCCACGGGTCACCAGGAACCACCCCCGGTGCCAGCGCAGGGTACCGGGGAGATGCTGGCTAAGAAGCCGCTCTCCAGGGAGAATAAAGACGGGCAGCTCCGGGTTCAGCGGCTGCTGCCCGGAGAGGAGCGGCGAAGGGAAGGGACGATCAGGACTGCAGCGCGATTCATTATCTATGTGTACGAGGAGGAGCTGCAGGACTGCCAGCTTGTCCTGCAAAGCCCTCGCCCGGCTTCCGCTCGATGCGTCGCGCCCCAGAAAGCGCCCAAGGGCTCCTTGCCACACGTGCAGCCACGGAGCCACGGCCAGCCGACGGCCACCTCGGCCCCAGCCCCGCGCCACCGCCAAGGGCAAACACCACGGCAGGGCCTCGGTGCAGGGCACAGGCTGAAAACCCGGCGCCTGAGAGCCAGGAAATGGTGGCCCGTCTCGCCCGGCAGGGCAGAGCAAAGGCAGAGCGTGGTGCTGCCCACCCTGGTGCCCCTCCAGTTCTGAGGTGCTGCTGGTGCTCCCGCCGGTCCCACACGGTGAGCGCTCGGTGCTGGCGGCAGCAGCAGCCGCAGCAGCAGCAGCAGCAGCAGCAGCAGCAGCAGCAGCAGCAGCAGCAGCAGCCAGGGGTCTGCACAACCCCCCCCCCAGCCCCTGTGGGGAGCGGAGGGCTGCAGCTGCAGAGACCCACAAAGAGAGACTCGGGCAGCCCCCGCGGGCGCCGTGAGGGCAGAAGCTGCTGTAGGGAGCGGAGAGGCGCGAGGCGGGAGCGAGGCGGAACGGCGAGCAGCGCTCGCAGAGCAGAACAAAGGAAGGGCCCTGCTCCGCCTAAGATCTGCCACACATGAAAAATTCAGAGCCCGGCTCGGCGGACCCGGACGCTCCCCGCGCGAGACGGCGGCGGCGATGCAGAGGCCGGCGCGGCCGTTGCCTGCCAGCCCCGAGGAAGGGAACGGTGCTGCCCGCATGGGACTTTCTGAAGGGAAACTGCCCCCTGCGCAGGCGGCTCCTCTGCCAAAGCACCAGGTGATCCCCGGCAGCTGGAACCGTCTCGGAGCACCCACCTGCCACGAGCGCCAGGCTCAGCCGCCGGCTCCGCACCTCTGCAGGCAGGGGCTCGGCGCGGGGCTCGGGCTGCCCCCAGCGCTGCACCGGGACTTACCGATGGCAGCAGCGCCGGGACTGGCTGGGCCGCCCCTCGCGGCCCCGGGTGCCAGAGCTGCTCACCGCGGAGGAAGGTCTGACCCTGCAGCAGCGCTGGAGGAAGCGCGGCCCGTGGGCTCCGTGGCACCTCTGTGGCCAGCCAACAGCAACCAGGGGGTGCTCAGTGGTGCTGAGGGGCACCAGCGCCGACCGCTGTCCTGGCGGGGGTGAGGAGCACCCAGCGGCCCCTTCCCCAACACCACGTGCGACGGGAAGGTCTCAACAGGAAACCTCGCCCAGGGGTGTCCCGGGAGCCCGGCGGCTCCACCCAACATGAACCAAAGGGAGCAGAGAGGGCTGCGGTCTGGGAGGAGGAGCTGGGTGAAGCCCAGGGCACCCAAGGCCAGTGTGCCGCCCTTGGCCAAGGTGGCCATGCTGGTCCCCAGGGGTGCTCCTGGCCGGGCTGGGAGCGGTGCTGGGCGGTGAGGGACACGTGTTTGGGCTCCAACTGGCATTTCTCCTCCCTGCGAGGCTCTGGGGCCGAGGAAGAGCCGCGGGCTCCATCTCACCCCACGAGCTGGAGGCTCCTCGCTGCTGCTGCCGCACTCCCGAGGTGGCCGGGGCTGGGGTGGGAACCCACCTGCCTGCAGCCCCGCGGTGGGAGAAGCCGGGAACACGAGCAGCTCCTGCCAGGGTGACCCGCGCGGAGCGCGGGGGGAGCCGCCGCGCGGGGAGCGCCTCAAGTTCCAAACTGTCACTCGAACGCCGTGGCCTGGTTTGAACAATGCGGCGGCGCCTCTAATGATCTTGAAGGTAATTCGCTATGCAGACCCCGAGCGAGAGATGCAAATGCACCACTCAGAGCTCCTTATTAAACACCCACGGGCTACACTTCGGTACAATAAGCGGCCCAGGTCCTTTTAGAACATCCTAATTAGATGAGCAGAGATGCAGGGAAATGCAAAACCAGGTCATGCAGCAAAAATGTTGGGGGGGGGGGGGCAAAGAGCTGCAAAACAAGCCCCCTGCAAGCCCCTCATTAGCCACCCTCCCCCACAGCACGGCCCTCACCAAGACCCTCGCAGCCGGCCGAAGCGGAGCCACAGGCTCCCAGCCCGCCCTCGTCCCCCGAACCAGAGGTGACCACTGCCGCTCAAGTGAAGTTGGCCGCTTGCTGCCAGGGCCGTGTCTAAGTGATGATATAAATAACACGATGAATAATGCATTGAGCAAAAGCCCAATCTGAAATTAGATTTGCCTTGGGTGAGCTCCCTCTTTGCTGTGTACACACGGAATTAGCATGTGCTGCCAGGAGAGCGCGGCTCGCGCCGTGGCAGCGCCGCTTGCCCTGCCAAACAGCGCGGGCTGCTACCCCCGAGGAGCTGCTGCCTTGCACCAGAGACACCAGGGCAGGCTGGGGACACACTGGGGACAGGTCTCAGGGCTGGGGGCAAGATCCACCACGTAGGCAGAGAAGTTGGCTCGGCCTGGAGAGTCTGCAGGCGAAGGAACAAGCAGAGGCACTGAGGATCCTGAGACAGGTTCCTGTGCCACTGGCTCTAGGGGATCCTGCTCTGGCAGGGGGACTGGGCTGGGTGGTCTTTCGAGGTCCCTTCCAGTTCCTGATGCTCTGGCATTCCGTGACCCTCCGGCCAGCCTCGCTGGGGTGATTTACTTGCGCTCCTGTGTCGACTGATCTCTGTCTCCAGCGCCGCTGAGAACCAGCCCTGTGCTCACTCGCTGGCTGTCACCCCAACACCAGGCACCAGCGCCACTGAGGGCAATGTTCAGGCTGCGTCTGCCACTAGTCCAGGGGCCGCTGAATTGTCTCAGTCTCCAAATAAGAAAATTGGGGCGATGGAGGAGAGACCTGGAGACCTCAGAAGGGGTCACAGAACCACAGAATCACAGAACCATTCAGGTTGGAAAAGGCCTGAATGATCAGGTTGGATCATAGAGTCCAACCACCAACCCCACTCTACAAGGTCACCCCGAAACCAGGTCCCCCAGCACCACATCTGAGTGACTCCGAAACTCACCCAGGGATGGGGACTCAACCCCACCCAGGACAGCCCAGCCCAGAGCCAGGGCGACCTGCTCTGCTCTGCTCTGACAACCTGGTCCATTCAGGTGGGGACATCTGACGCATTACAGGTCCACAGGGGGTCCCACCGCAGGCGCTGTGGGGTTTCTGCTCTCAGCCCAACGGTCCTTCCTCCTCCTCTCCCTCCACTCTTCCCCACGGACGCCAGCAGCCTCAGGAAGGAGAAGCCCTGACCCCGGCAGGGCAGCTCCACAGCTCCTCTGGAGCTCCTGAGCCTCTCCTGGAAGTGGCGCTGGGCAGCAAATGGTTAAGGCGCTAATTACCATAATTAAGAGTTGCCAGGGTAATTATAGTCAGGAATAGGAAGGCTGCACCATTTGCTGGAGAGCAGCAAACAAACCTTTAACGCCCAGGCTCTGTTCGAAAACATCCAAGGGAGCCCTCCTCCGCTCCGCGGGGCTGCGGCGCTGACACGCCAGCGAGAGGCTCGGATTGAGGAACTTGTCAGCGATCAGGCAGGAGGAGGCTAATTAGCTGGCAGGTTAATGAGTGTGATGGCTCTTGACAGCGTTTTGCCGCGGCCTCGCCTGTATTTAAACAATAAATGATTATTACTTAAACGCAGCGCAGAGGTCTGGGGAGCGGAGCCGGAGCGCAGACCCGCTTTCTCGCAGCGAGATGGAGGCCCCTCAGCGCCAGGAAGAAGGCGTCGGATCCACCGCGGGTCCTCGGGGGATCCAGTCAGCGGGGCAGAGCGAAGGCTGGAGAAGCCCCCGCGCTCTCCCCGAGCAGCACCGGGCTCAGCCGCGGCCGCCCCGAAGCCGGGACGCCGTGACCCAGCGGCGGCAGCGGTGCTGGTGGAGGGGCCGCTGCGCTCGCCAGCCTCCACAGACCCTCCCTCTGCTGCTCCCTGCGCCGGGGCTTCTCCTCCGTTGGCAGTGGGGCTTTGGAACAGGCGGTGAAGTGGAGGAGCGGCTCTGCAGAGAGACTGACCCATTTCTTGGTCGGGCCGGGGGCGGGGGAACCTGACGGCTCTCCCGCAACCCAGGCTCACAGCGAGGATGCGACGGGAAGCGCCTGCACCCCGAAGCCCCCAGCCAGGAGCAGTGCCTTTGCCGCTGGGAAGGAGCCCCTGGCTGCAGCCTGAGCTGCGTTTGCAGGAGGGGCGGCTGCGGATCTGAGTCCGGAACAGCCTGATCCGAGGAGAAGGAAATGGAGTCGGCGGCCGTGCGGCAATCAGGGAGGGTTATTTCAATTTAATATTTAGTGCTCCCCAGGAATTTGTCCGTAAACGTGGAGGAAACAAAAGGCCTCACCTGCTGAGACGAACAGCACTTGCGAAATTATTCCTGCACACATGAAAATGATTTGTGCCCCTCGGCGCTGCCGCCCGGCGCCGCGATGGAAACGGAACAGGCGGCCGGCTCCTCCGGCCCGGCCTCGTCCTCGGCGCTGCGTCTCACACACCTCGGTCCCAGCCACCACCAGGCGAGGACACGGTGATGCTGGGCGCTGCCGGGGCTCGTCTTGCTGCTGCCCGGAGACCCCAGCACCTGGGACCAGGGCGCAGAGGGTGGAGGTGAGGAGTGAAGGAGCGAGGCCCCGGCAAGATGCTGCTGCTGCTGCTGCTGCTGCTGCTGCTGCTGCTGCTGCTGCTGCTGGAGGTTTCTGCCGGCAGCAGCAGGGAAAGTCAGAGGGGGAAGAGGCAGAGCCCCAGGGGCAGATCCGGCAGAATGCTCCGGCAGGATGCTCCGGCACGATGCTCCGGCAGGGCAAGGTGCCTCAGCAGAGCTGGCCCCGTGGGCGAGGAGCCGCCCGAATTCCGAGCTGCACCCCCAGCTCCTCGCAGAGCCAGAGCACCTGGGCAGACCCTGACGGCGCCCCGCGGGCAGCCCCGTCACGCGGAGGCCACCTCAAACCCAAAGGAAACCTGCACCCGGCCTCCGCCTTCCCGACCCGCGGCCGTGCGGCTCAGGCCGCCCCATTAAATACTGACGGGTCTGGGAGCGCGCGGAGCTCGGCCGTGGCGCACAAGCTCCCCGCGAAGCTCCCGAGCACCGCGGCGCCGTGTCCTCACGTGCAAACGGCCCTTACCGGAGCAGCCGCAGCCCAGCCCCATCCCGGGGCAAGGCGGCACCTGGCAGGAGCCACCCGGCTCTCGAGCTGCTTAAATGAGAATATTCTGCGGGCTGCAGAATTATTTATGGAGGGTGTTTTTACTACCCTTGTCGAGCGCAGTGTTATTTCCTTCCCCACACACTAGCAAAGTCCATTTTCACAACTGCCATAAAGCGCCGTGTTCACAGCTAGTAAAACAACTCAATAAATAGCCCCGCGAAGCTATAGCTGTCTCATATCCTTTCCTCAATAAAAACAGAGGTGAACTGCTTATTTTCAGCAGCACACCATAAGAAGACAGAAGCATTATGACTGCTCATACATTCTGACTATCATTTGCCACAAGCTATATCTGTCAGCATTAAATAAAGCTGCATTATAAATGTAAACAAAACACCCACATCCCCAGAACGAGCTGCCCGCCATCGCTGGAGGCAGGAATTGAACCCGCTTATTGACTCAGCTTGCTCTTTTTATTTATTCTCCTACAAAGACATGCATTTACTTTACCCTACGAGCGGAGCGGGTCTGGGGGCGGCGACTCGCCTCCCGCGCGAGCTGCGGCGGCTCGGTGGGAGCAGCGCGGCGGGCGCACGTCGCACCGGTGCTGCGGAGCCGATCTGCTGCGAAAGGTCATCCTGGAGCGCAGCCACGCCGCCAGCAGCCCACCCGCAGGGTCGCCCAGGTGGAGCCGCGCTTACGGTCTTGGTCTCAAAAGGTAACGCGCTGCCACCGAACAGCGGTGGCGGCCGGAGAGGAGTCTCAGGCAAACGCCAACGGCCGGGAACCGGCTGTCTGCAGGGGTCAGCGGGCGCTCGGCTCGGCTCAGCGGCACGCAGCTGGCTGCTCCTCGGCAGCGCCCGTCTGTCCTTCCAGGCCGGGGACACACGCGTGTCCCTGTCACACAGAGGTCACCTCTGCACAAGCCCCACGGCCACCTCCAGCCTCTCGCCGTTGGCTGGGACCAGCGCGTAACGGGGAGCACCCATGGCGCCCCAACGCCCAGTCGTGTCCCCCCAGACGGAAGCAGGGCAGGGACCCCGGTGGCCTGACAAGACCCCCTCTGCCTGTGCGACCTCGCAGAGAGCAGACTTTGAGTCAGGGTCACCCACGGCCCCGTGGCTGCGTGACCCTGCTCGTCCCCACCCCTCTGGGCTAAGAACTTCCCATGCAACTGGATCTAGGGGACCCTGCTGGGGCAGGGGGATTGGACTGGGCGATCTCTCAGGGTCCCTTCCAACCCCTCATGTTCTGGGGGGTTCAGTGACTCCAAAGGGGAAGGGAGAGCAAAGCCCCAGTGAGGAAGTAGCCGCGGCTGGCACAAGTCCCTGGTGCCAGGGGCATCCCGCACCGGTGGACAGGAATGAGCGTTCCACTGCCTCGCGCCATCCCTTCTCCCGGGGCGGGGGCACTAATTGCGGCTGCTTTTCCACTTCCAGATGAAGCCTGCTAACAAGAACCTGCCGGGAGGCCCGGAGCCGCTCTCCACCGGGCTGCCCGCGCCGGGGTTTGTGGTGTTTACCGAGCGGGGCAAGGAGCGGCGTGGGAACGAATGGGCTGCAGCGCGGAGTTTCCACTTGGCACCTCCATTTCAATCAAAGCAAGCTTGGCAGTGCCAGAGTAAATCAAGGGGCAGCCACCGGGAGAGCGGATCGGCAGAGGCTTCCGAGCCGGATCCGAGCTGGGCTGCACCCGAGCTCCCGCTGTTATTACTTGTGCAAAGCAAATATTCAGCCTCCAACCCTAAATCACTTCAATTCCTATTTCCAAGTATAATTTAATCTTTCCCAGCGACACTTGATGCTTACTTCATCACGGCATAATGACAGATTAAAAAGTTGTTGAATTAAATATTAAAGAGGACTTGAGGCAGTTCTGCATTTTTAAGGAATAACACAGATTGGAGATGAAATGAGAAGCCCCGGCGCATATTTTATTCCAAAAGGAAAGAGCACGGGGATTTTTCCTCCAGGCCACCTACTTTGTAATAAAACACAGGGCAGGTTTTTATTTAGGGGATAAAAGCGTGATATAGCGCTGGAGGATCCGCGGCGCCGCAAGCCGGTCCCGCGCCGCGGTGTCGGAGCTGGCGGCGCCCCACACGGCGCTGCCGTCGCGCACGGGCTCCCGACTCTCACGCGCACAGCACCTCCCGCGTCACAGCCACGCGCGGAGCAGGACGGCAGCGAAGCTCCCACCGAAACGTCGGTCACCGTGGGGAAAGGGTGTCAGTGCAGGGACAGAACAGGCCCTTCGTGTCTCGGCCGCAGGCTGATGGCTCTGGAGGGCTCCGAGACCGACAAAGATGACAACGGGTTCTGAGCTCTCAAAACCACCCCCGTGTTTTGATGGGAAAAGGCCCCGAGCTGCTCTTCTGCCATCTGCGATGGGGTATCAGAAGGTGCCTCTGACCCCTTCCTGGGGAAAGGACCAAGCAGCAGACCTTCAGCTTTCCCCGACCGCTCACGCTGCTCTACAGTGGCCACGCCAGCCCTTGCGCTACTGACACCGCTCCGAGTCCCGGTGCGTCTGCCCCCATCAGCTCACGGGTCACAGGCCGGCTCTCACTCCATAGCAGGGCACACACTCTCACAGCGAGGGCAAGTGAGCAACCTGGGGAAGCCTCAGCCTGCTGGCAAGGGAAGCAGCTGCCCGTCACTGAGGCCAAGGGGAAGAGGAGGAGGAGGAGGCTGAGGGGAGCCCCCATTGCTCTCTACAGCTCTCTGAAAGGTGCTGGTGCTGGGCTCTGCTCACAGGTCATGAGCGACAGGAGCAGAGGGAAGGGCTTCCAGCTGCACCAGGGGAGGGTTAGACTGGCCATCAGCAAGAGATTCTTCCTGGAGAGAGTGGCCAGGGACTGGGCTGGGCTGCCCAGGGTGGGGGTTGATTCCCCATCCCTCGGTGAGTTTAGAAGTCACGCAGACGTGGTGCTGGGGCATCTGGTTTAGGGGTGACCTTGTAGAGTGGGGTTGATGGCTGGACTCGCTGACCCCAGGAGTCTTTTCCAACCTGAGTGAGTCTGTGGTGCTGTGGAAGGCTGGGCCAAGCCATGTGGGCACACAGCTTTGCCCACTCATGTCTGCACAGGGAGCTCACTCAGCACGGTGTCCAGTGACTATTTCCACACAGGGCCTGACAAGGCAGCCCAAGAAGGCCACAGCAGCTCAAGGGGCCCATGGCAGCTCAAGGAGCCCATGGCAGCCAGAGAGGCTGACGGCAGCCCAAGGGGCTCATGGCAGCTCCAAGAGGCCCATGGCAGCCCTAAGAAGCCCATGGTAGCCCAAGGGACCCATGGCAGCTGTAAGGAGCCCATGGTAGCCCAAGGAGGCCGATGGCAGCTCAAGGGACCCATGGCAGCCCAAGGGGCCCAATGGCAGCCAAAGAGGCTGATGGCAGCCCAAGGGGCCCACAGTAGCCCAAGGAGCCCACGGCAGCCCTAAGGAGCCCACGGCAGCCCAAGGGGCCCACGGCAGGTCAGCGCCCCTCACGGGTGCCAGCACCGGGGCGATGTGTGCTCGGCACCGCCGGGGCATTATTAATTCTTGTAGCCAATATTAACCGCAAGGGGCCGCGGGCTGCCGCCCTGCCAGCACAAGCGCTCTGCCTTGAAGTCATTAAGCCGCCGAACAATACCGCGGGCAAGCGACAAGAGAAATGCCATTGTTCCCCTCGCCAGCCCGTCCTGCTCCCATGTAAATGAACTTAATGCTCTCGGCTGAGGCGCACTCGGCGGTTCTCATTTACTGCCTCTCTCCCGGTGACAGCGTTTTCTCACCAGCCCTGACTGCATAATTAATGCAAATGCAGCCTCGGTGTCATGAGCCCGGCTCCTCCGGTTTACTTTGGTACGACACTTACAGAGGAATATTAACTAGAGAAAGCAGCATCACAACAGGGGTGGAAAATCAGCCTGTCAGGGCCTCATTGCGGATGCCACGCGAGGAGAGCGCCTCCGCGATTGTTTCATCAAGGTGATTGAGAACAAGGACTGCGGAGGAAAAGCCGAGCGCACCCGAAGGAGCTTCTGCACATCCACCGCTGATGGCGCCCGGCGCAGCGCCCTGCAAGGGCACCGCTGGGGCCAGGGCCGCGGGCGCTCACACGCACACGCGCATGCACGCACACGTACGCGTGTGCACGCGTGAGCACAGTCTCACACACACGCGTGCATGTGAGCACATTTGTGTGTGCACACGCAGCCACTCGCACACACACACAGCCAGTCACACACACACACGTACATGTGCACACGCAGCCACTCGCACACACACACAGCCAGTCACACACACACACGTACATGTGCACACGCAGCCACTCGCACACACACACAGCCAGTCACACACACACACGTACATGTGCACACGCAGCCACTCGC
>JAOXOE010000784.1:10781050-10798362 GCA_028565055.1 Phoeniculus purpureus | reverse complement strand
TGCCCAGGGGGGTTGTGGAGTCTCCTTCTCTGGAGATGTTTCAAACCCTCCTGGCCATGTTCCTGTGCGACTGGATCCAGGGGATCCCACTGTGGCTGGGGGATGGGACTGGATGATCTCTGGAGGTCCCTTCCAGTCCCAATGTCCTAGGGGATCCTGCGGAACCGCCAGTTCTGCCTCTGCCTTATTTTAATGGCTGGAAACGTCCCCCCCAGTTGCCAGGCATGTGTGGATCCCGCTCTCCTAATTGCAAACCTGGATGAATAGCTTCCTGAAGCCGACCCAGGGCTGATGCCAGCAGAACCTACAAGCACATAAAAGCTTCAGTTTCTAATGTCACTCCCCAGCCAAAAACAATTACAGTCGCTTGAGTTATGGCAACCAATAACCGTAGATAATCACCATATGCAACCCAACACTCCGGCGCTCGGGCTCCAAACTCTTGTAGACAACTATAGATGGCTGCTACTGCCGGGCGCTCGTGTCCTACCCAAGGCTGCCAATGGAAACGCCAAAGCGGCTGAATGCTGCTCATCCCCGTAATGTTGTCAGTGAATGGCACATTCACACAGCCCCCAATCCTCTCTTCCCAGGCATGGTCTTCTCCAGCTGCAGCTTAATTTCCTGTGACTTGCCTAATTACTGTAATTAAGGATTAATTGCCATTAATTATTCACACATAAGCTCATCGCAAATCATGGGGTAAATGTCTTATGAAAGCTGCCATACAAGCCATGTATAAACACACTGGGATGCTCCAGGCAGGAGAATCTATCACTCAGCCCCGGAGCAAATCTCGGTGCTTCTCTTACAAAAACAGCCATAACTCTCGGCAACTCGACAGTCCTTCCAGGTGAGCACCAGGTTACGGCGCATGTTTGCCTGCGGAAGCCGCGGCGCTTTTATTAGGACCATAAATGCTGCTTTATCTTCCCAACTGCTATCTTTATGCTTCCATTTCCCTTCTACGGCGCTCAGTTTAGGACACGCGGCTCTCGGAGGACAGATGTCTGCAGGCACCGCCCGCTCCGCAGCCCCGCACACGGCAGCTGCCGGGGTCTGTCGTGCAGCCCCACGCCACGGGACCCGCGTGGCAGCGACAAACCCAGCTCTGCCTCTGCCACGCGACTGGGATGGAAACCTCTGGAGCTGCCCCAGCGAAGGCAGTTTGCGCGTGGGAAGAACCTGGCTGGCTGGGTCCTCCAGCAGGGCAGAGCCACCTGCGGTGCGGGACAGAGATGGGGAACAACACCGCGCCCAGGAACACCGACTGATGTCACAGAACTGAACCGGGAGCACTGGCCGGCGTGGAGGCTCCTCTGCTTCGTTGGAACCGCCTCTGCCCTGCGCTTGCAGGCCAGGCTGAAGGGCCAGGCAGGTCCCTGCCCCGTGCCAGCAGCAGCGAGGGCACGTGGCACCAGGGCACCCGCGCAGAGCGGCGGGAAGGCTGGCGCAGGCAGCAGCCCCTTCCCCAAACTCTGCCCGTCAGCCCCTCTCGGATCCTTCAATTCGGGATTAGCAGGAAAGAGATTTCACAGAAGGAGCCGCAGCGCCGCGGAGCTGCGCAGAGCCCCTACCCCGACGCCGCTGCGCGCTGCCACCGCAGCACAGCCCCAGGAAGTCTCGGTGTAAGGCGGCAGAACGTCGCTCTAATTGTTATGTTAGTACCTTCTGCGGCAAATTAATGCATGAAACATTTTCATTTCGGTACATAAGTTTGTGTGTGTCGGAGTTAAACATTTATGTTAATGGACCTTCTGGCAGCTCCGCGACGTTTCAAACACTCCCGTACAACAGCTTTCCCTAAATACATCATTTAGCGGCTCTCTCCCCGGCTCCTACCTGATCGGGGGCATGCGGGAAGGGAAACTGCTTCGCAGGTTTCAAAACCTCCTGCGTCAGTGACTACAAGCCTGAACCGCATCCAGGCACGGCGGCGATGACGGCTGGCAAAGAAATTCCCTACCAGGCTGCCAGCACTGCACCCAGCATCAGCACCGGGCTCTGCCCGCTCCCCTGGGCTCTGCCGCTGCCTGTGCCCAGCCTCACTCCCCTGGGCTCTGCCTGTTCCACTGGGGTCTGCCACTGCCTGTGCCCAGCCTCACTCCCCTGGGCTCTGCCTGCCACCCTGCGCTCTGCCTGTGCCCAGCTCCTCTCCCCCGGGAAGTGCCAGCCCTGAGCTGAGCTGTGACAGGGTTCACATGTGCCAGTGTTTGTGGTGCCAGGGTGCCCACCCACTGCAAAGCTCTGCCCGCAGCCCCTGGATGCCATCACTGTTCTGGCTGCCCAACAACCCCTGCATTGATCTCCACCCTGTAATGCTGACAGGGAGACACGCACATGGTGTTGGGATGGCTGCCAGGGTCCTGGGACGTGCCAGGACGTAGCACTGCAGGGCAGGGAGCAGGGAGGGTGTCCTCTGCCTCCATGGGTGCCCATCGGGCTGGGGGTGACAGTCTCTGCTGTCTGGTGGGGGCATGAGCACAGCACACGGCTCCCTGCAGGGCTTAGGAGGGCCCACAGCCCTGGTCCCACACATCTCCTTGATGCTGGTTTCCCCTAAACGGGTATCTCCCCATCTGTGCCCCCCCCCGGCGCTCAGGCAGCTGCCAGGCTCTGCCATGTCGCTCTCCACCGAAGGGCTCCCACTCCCCTGACCGAGGTAGTTGGGGTTTGCATGTTAACTGGGGTCAACGCAAGGGTGGGAGTCACAGACCGTTTCCAAGGGCGGCTGAAGATGCCTCCGCAGAGCGGTGCTGGCCAAGAGCTGCTGCTGGCACAGCCACGCACCGCAGCTGGGGGGCACGAGGGGGAGCGGGCAGGTTGTGCCCCTGCCGTGGGTCTGCCCCAGCCCTGGGTGGTCCCGTGACCCAAATTCCCACCCATCTGGGCCCTGTGGGGCAGGGGAGGCAGACGCCTGGCACCGAGCAGAGAGGCAAGAGCAGAGCCTGCTCGGTCATGAACTGATGTCACTGGAAGTACCTGGAACAGGACCAGGTTTTGGGGGGCAGCAGCCGCTCCCAGGGAATGGGCGACGAGGAAAGGTCACTGCAAACAGCTGAGTGATGGCTGGAGCTGGGGGAGCAGGAGCTGTCCCTGCTGGCACCGGGAGCTCCAGTGCGAGGGGCCATGAGCTGGGGGACATTGGTGCTGTGCCAGCCAGGAGCTGCCCATCAAGGGCTGCCAAAGCCGCCTCCCAAGCACATCCCACCCTCTCCTGCGGAAGGTGCCACTTCCCCGACAGCAGCGCTGCTGCTCAGGCAATCCGTGGCTCAGCATCACCCAGGAAGAGCGCTTCCCCTCCTCAGCTAACTCCACCTCGCTTCCCCCTCATCTCCTTCGGTGCCCAACAAAGGAGTCTCCCCCATCCCAAGCCGAGAGGGCACTGGCCCTCAAACTCATCCTACGGCAGGTGCTCCGTGATCTTGATGCAGCAGGACGCAGAGTCGCATCCCGTGGGCACGAGGCCGGCCGGGGTGCTTCCCAAGCGCTGCCTTCCCACGTCGCCCCGACTTCCCCGCAAACTTTTCTCCCGCACAAGTCCCACTCCGTAATTTGATGTTTTTAAATGAAGGCGCCCGAGCTAATCTGCACAAATTAACAGCTGTCCTCCCGAAACAAAGCGATGCCGGTGGGGACGCCGGCAGCATCCCAATGAGCGGCGGCGGGAGCCCGCGCGGCACTTCCCGGGGAGCCCAGCCCGGGCTCTAGCTTTCAGCTCGCAAATGGCAGCGTCGCCCGGCGCTGCCCTTCCATCCATCACGCCGGGTCATGAATACACAAAAGGCGGCCCAGGAGCCGGCTGCCTCCCGCGCTCCTCTCGCCCTAATTATCTGGGCCTCTCGTTTGGCTCGGTGCAAGGGTGAAGCCCCAGTCAGCTGCTGGGCAGCCCCGGGCCTCGTGGCGGGAGGCGGCAGAGCCGCTGTCAGCTCTCCTATCCATCACCCCCGCGCCCCTCCCCTTTCAAAACACCAATCTGCCCCCGTTTCCAGGCCCTCCTCCGCGCCCCTCCGGGCTGTCATCTCGCAGCCCGTGCGGCCACTCGACGCAATCGGCCTCCTGACTGATGAGGTGCCCTCCCGCACCCACCAGCGACTGCCCCCGCACGCAGCCGGTGCCCCCGTCCGCAGGGTGCGACCCACCAGAACAGCCTCTTCCCGGGGACAGCGGCGCCGAGCGGCTCGTCCGGAGCGAGATGGAGCCAACGTGCTGCTGCCAGGTGCCACCAGTAGCGCCGGGAGCCCCAGAGCTCCCAGGACACCGAGTGCCAGGTAATGGCACCTCTGTGCCCACACAGCGCCAGGGCCTGCCAAGGTGAGGACCTGTCCCACACCGAGCTTGGGCAGGGAGCAGACACAGAGCCAGGCTGCTGCCCTGCAGCCCTCCTGCACCGCTGGCACTGCTGCCAGGCTGGTGGGACGGTGCTCACGGGGCAAGGAGAGCCCTGGAGCAGCCCGGGCAGACCTTTGTGCCCATCCATCACCCCAACTCCGACTGGGAGGGCTGTGGAGCCGGAGCAGGTGGTGACCCAGGCACCAGGATGCCGTAGAGGTGCCCGCAGGCTAAGGGCACAGTGCCCGGCCAGGGTGGCCCGGACGCCGCCATGCCTCACAGCCAGGGCTCTGGGCACCTCAGCTCTGTCACAGCGGCGGCTCCTCATTCTCCCACGGATTTTATCTAAGATTTTACACCACCTGCAGCAGAAACCCCCGTGCCCATCCTTGTGCCCACCCCTGGCTACAGGCCCTGACCAGCAAGCGCAGACCCCCAGTGCTGCTGGGTATCGTCCCCACAGCGAGGGCTGAGATTCGCCCATGGCGCAGGAGCACCCACAGACCCTGCTGCCCCCCAGCCAGAGGAGGCTCTTGCCCAGGCTGGCACGGGAGAGTGAGGTCTGTCCCCAGAGAGGCAGAAGAGGACGAGGAGGGTCTCCGGAAGCAGAGGGCCAGAGCGGCGCTGCCATGACGAGCATCCATGCCCGCAGGAACCTCGCTCCAGCCCCTGGCCATGGCAGGGGCCGTGCTCGGCCACCCGGCACGGGGGGAGAGAGGCTGGGCGAGCCCCTTCCTCTCCCTGCGCTGGCAGGGGGCTCTCAGACGTTAACAGACTTTTGAAAGCAGAAGGCAATTGGTGTCGGGGAAATGCTTTGAGGCCGGGAAGTCCCTGCAGGACCCAGAAACTCCAGGAAACACGGAGCAGGGCAGAAATCGTCAAATCCCTCTTCTGGAATTGAAATCCCTCTCCGGGCTCCCAGAGCCGGAACAAATGTGGGAGGAATTCTGATGACGGCAGGTATTTCCTGCCTGTGAGGGGCTGTCACCAGCGAGGGGACTGATCTTGGGGTGGCCGTGCCCGCGCTGGCTCAGCAAAGCCTCCCTGCAGCTGCTGGGCCCCCGACCCCACTGTGCCCCATGGCAGTGCTGGGACCAGCCCTGGCTGCCACCACACACCAGCACCAGCCAAAGTGCCTCGGCCGCGGATGTGAGAGCCAGGAGAACCCTGGCAGGGGCTGCCCAGGGGGGCTGTGGAGTCTCCTTCTCTGGAGCTGTTCAAACCTACCTGGGCTGTTCCTGTGTGACTGGATCTAGGGGATCCTGCTGTGGCTGGGGGTTGCACTGGGTGACCTTTGGAGGTCCCATCCCTAATGTTCTGGGATTCTGTGATCCCACAGCATCTCCTTTCTCTGCCCAGGCTCCAGCAGGTACCGGGTGATCCCACAAATCCCCTCCAGAGCTGCCCACAGAGCACCAGGGAGAAGAGAATCCTGGCCATGACCTTTAGCAGGGAACTGCAGCCCAGACAATTTGTGGCCTGGAAACAAACCCCACAGCCCTCACCCCTTTTCCTCTCAGATCTTGGGGTCCAGCTCTGCAGCGCTCTGGATGTTCAGACCCCGCCAGCGCCAGGGCTTGGGGGGCAGGCGGAGGTGCGTCGCATTTGCATGGAGCGCAGCTCTGATAAATAATAAATATGGAGCTGATAAATGGCTCCGTGCAACAGGAAGACCTATTTTTTATTGAATGGCTGACTAAATACTCATGTAAAAGTCATAACTTGATGCTTCTCTTACTCTGGGGCCGCAGTAATTTATTGTCATCATTTATACCCACTGCCTGGGCGAGGGCCAGTGCCGGCCCAGCCCAGGGACTGGCCCGGCTCCTCCCCTGGGGGGAGCGGCACGAGGGGAGAGGTGCAGGGGGTCCAACCCTGGTGGCTGGGCTGAAACGGTACCACCAGGGTGGGGAAAAGGTGGGCACAGAGTCATCCCCCAGCCCTGCATGGAGCTACACTTGCGGCACATGGTCAGGGCAGAGCTGAGGGTCCCTCCTTCCCCCAACACTTCAGGGGATTAGAGAGTCCCGGAACATTAGGTACTGGAAGGGACCTGATCATCCAGTCCAACCCCCTGGTCACAGCAGGATCCCCTAGATCCAGTCATTAGGGATGGGAAGGGACCTCCCAAGATCATCCAGCCCAACCCCCTGCCGCAGCAGGACCCTCTAGCCCCCTAGGTCCAGTTGCACAGGAACACGGTCAGGAGGGTTTGAAACGTCTCCAGAGAAGGAGACTCCACAACCCCCCTAAGCCAATGTGCTGGAGGGGACCTAGGCTGCTCTGGCACCACCAAAATCCTCTTCAGAGCCACCTGTGCACCAGCACCCACACACGGGGGCACCCACACACGGGGGCACCCACACGCCCCAGCACCTGTTCACCCAGGCGCTGGGCAGGAGCAGGAGCCCTGCCTGTGCCCCAGCCCTGGTGGGTAACAAACCCCGCTGCCAGGACTGGGGCCCTCACCTGGGGAGGAGACCTGACCCCCCCGCAGGAGGAGGGTAGGTAGTTTGGTACCTCCCCTGCCAACCCCACAGGACCTTCTGGGGAACCCACTGCCAGCCCCAGACATGACCCAGTCACAGAGCTGCGGGGCTGCCCTTCAGGAGATGCCCAGAGCCACCCCTCCCGGAAGAGCTGCCAGAGGGGCCCGTGGGTGCCAGCAGGACCCGTCGGAGGGGGAGCTGGGGAAGCGGGTGCCGGGCAGCGCGGCACCTCAGGGAGCGGCGAGCAGCCCCGCGGCGCTGACAGAGCTATGAAATAATAAACCTCGCCAGGCATAAGCGGTACCGAATCCTGACACTATTGATTTATTGTGTCTAACAGTGACATCAAACCCAGCAACTGACAGAAACAATGTTCGAGCTTTAAGAGCAGTTTGTCAACGATTAATTCTGCCAAACGGGGTTTGGGTTTGTGCTGGGGCTGCTTGTCTAGCAGTTGTCAATCCGAGCAAAAATTACTGCTGCCACGCGTCTGCTCGCGCCAGCCCGAGGCGCCGCTCCGCTAGCCCTCATTACCCCCATCACCGCAAATACAGATGCGAGGCCAGTCCCTATTTAATATGCGTGTTAATTATGCAAATTATTAATTGGGCTGGTGCTCGAGGACTTGTGCTGATGCCCAGATTAGAGTCAATAACTGCATCACGCGGCACTTTAAGCCTGACCTGTGACAGAAATAAAGCGGCGTCGAACGCGGCGGCTCAGCCTGCACCGAGCTGCCGCCGCTCTGCCCGGGCACCGCGGGCCAGGCACGGGGGGCTCTCGCCGGTTCCCAAACCCGCCCCCGTGGCTTCTCCCAGCCGGCAGGGGAGCGGGTTTGCTGGGCGCGCGCGGCACTGCCGACAACCGGGGCGAGCGGGCGGCTGGCTGCAGGGTGCTCGGCGACTGCTTGTTGTTTGGAACCCCGACACCCAGGCAGAGGGCAGAGCCGCGGGGCTTTGCCAATTAAAATGTAGAGCAGACACCGCTGTAGTTTGACACAGCGGCAGCGCCGGCTGCGGTTGTGCTGAAATGGGAACTATTGATCAGCCTGATTTCCCAGGACACAGGAGGGGGAGACAAGGTTGAGCGCAGCAGAAACCCAACTTGGGCTCGCGCAGCCTTCCACTAGACTGCACTGCCCTCGCTTGGTTCCCGACGCATCTCGCTCAGCTGGAGAAATAAGGTCAGAGCCTGTTCCCCAAAGGATAAGAGAGCGCGGGAGGTGAGCGGGGAGCCCCCCACCTCCGCCAGCCCAGCCCAGCCCAGCCCCCGTACCGGCACCGAGGGCTGGCGCTGCCAGGGCTGTGGAGTGGCACAGGGCACCCGGCACGGCGCAGAGGGCTCACCAAGAGCCCCAGGACCTGCTCCCAGGGGTCCCAGGGGACCCCTGGACCTGACAGAAGGGCTGTGGGCTCGGTAAAACCAGTTTGGGTGCAGCAAGAGCACGTCCACAGCAAGGGCAGGACTCGCAGTCACAACTAGCCTGGCTGAGCGAGCGGAACATGGAAACAAAGGGAGAAGGGCTGGGAGAGCCCAGCGTGGAGCTGGGAGGGAGCGTGCGGGACTGCTGGGGTGGTTTGTGGGGCTGCAGGAGCAGCACCCCAATCTGCCCCAGCTGTTGGCAACACGGCCACTGCCTGGCACTGCCAGCCCTCTGCCCTTGCCCCTCGGCTTTCGGAGCAGATAGTCTCTTCCCTGTGGTGCTGAGAGCATGTTCCAATGGTAAGGGTGGCACAGCTGGAGCTGCTGCCCGTCCAACAGCTCCAGCAGCCTGCACAGAGAGCGCTGCCATGTGAATTATGGGCACCCTCCAGGGCGCTGGTCCCTTTCATTTGCACATCTTCTGCAGATCCTCCTTCGCTGCAGCCCCTGGTGCTGAGGCTTCTAGTAACAGCCATGAAGAGGAGCTGCTCACCCAGGGCCCCCCGCTGGCACCTGCCCAGGGCAGGGCACGCACCTCAGGCCTTTAGGGACTGAAGCCCAGCACCTCTGTTGGTTGCACCAGGAGGGGACGCGGGCCCCATGAGCTCCCCCAGCTTTTCCAAGGTGCTACACGGCCACCCTGAATCTGCCACATGGCCACCCCAAACCTGCCACAGGGCCACCCCAAATCTGCTACACAACCACCCCGAACCTGCCGGGTCACCTGCCCAGGCCGCAGCGGACCACCAGCAGGAACAAAGCCAGCACTGAGTGAGAAGGAGGAGAGAACCCGAAGACACAATGGATGATCCCAATAATGGGAAAAGATAACAAAGCCCCTGGATCCCAGCATCTGGCACTAAATGCACTTCTCTCTAAACTGAATGGCGGCTCCCAAACTGCGCCAGGCATCACTCCTCTGCCAAGGCAGTAAACAGCTTTTATCAGCAATAATGATGGCATAATCCCAGCTAAAAAGGAAAGTAACATATGGCAGCAGCCCTGCGCACGCCATCCCGACAAAGTAGGGGGCATTTTTATTACAGCGTCCACTTGCACGAAACCTGCCAGGCTCCTTCCCTCTCCTCTCCTCTCTTTTTTTACAGGTTATCATCTTCGCTGCTTGAGCCCAATGTGGCATTTGGGAGTTTTAAACTAATGAGTTCATTTTTCTAGGAAAAAAAAACCGTAAGAGAGAAGGGAGAGGGAGAGAGGAAACCCAGGACTGACAGCTGACAGCGAACAGCAGCAGCCCCGTGCAGCCAGCGCCTTCGCTCGGTGCCGCGCTGGGGGCAGAGGTGCCGCGCAGGTGCCGCCACCACCCTGCAGTGGGCTGGGGCGCCACGTCCAGAACGCAGAGGTGTGGGCAGCGGCGGCTCAGCCCCTGACCCGTCCCTTCCCCCAACGGGGCCACACGTTGCGCAGGGGCCCTGCTACCGGGTCAGGTGTAAATCTGGGCAAATGCTGGTCGTGGGCCGATTCCCAACCCCAAACTCATCTGACGTCACTGCCCTTCTGCAGTGGCTGGCACCCTCGTTTGTGTCCGGGGGCCACGGGTCACAAAGCGGATGCGAAGCCCGGCCAAGCGCCTGCCAACCGTGGCAGGAGCCACGAGCCCCACGTGGACCCCGCCGGCGTGGGCTGAGGGGCCGCCACACCGTCCCGCGCCGACCGCGGGGAGCGGCGGCTCCCTTCTCCCCATCCTACAGGATTTGCTGGGCTCGCAGAACCGCAGAGCGTCAGGGACTGGAGGGGACCCCAAAAGACCGTCCGGCCCAGCCCCCCCGAAATCCCATCTGCAGGCAAAGCAGAGACCCCGACCCCAGCCCGGCTCCGCAATCTCCTCGTGAAACCATTCTGGGCCGCTAACTACGCGGCTAATTGCGGCGCCCCGGCCGCTCGCCGTCGTGCGGCACAATGGAACGCGGAGCCCGGCCCTTTGTTCGCGCCACGCCGGGGCGGTGCCGGGGGGCTCAGGCTGCCGGGGAGGGGAGGAACCGGCGGCAGCGGGTTTTTTTGACATCTTTACCTATAAATATTTTTCCCTGGCTGAAAAATGTCTCTGAGAGCCGCTCTCGCCGATGAGCTCTGCAGTTTACCACGGTGTCTATATTTCTGTTGTCAGTTTTACAGTATCTCCCTTCATTAAACCTATCAAGTTTTCCTTTTGATCATGCAACCAAGGCCAGAAGACAGATCTCTTCCTGGAGCCGAGCAGCCTGCCAAGTCTTTCAGCAGCCCGGCTTTAACCTCCCTATTGATTTTCTCAGCGCTGCAGCCATTCATTGCTTGTGACATTTGGCTGTCGGCTCTTTAACACCCTTCAACCAAATCAATTTCATATTTTTGTCAATGCCCTGCTCGAGGATGAGCAGAATGGGAAGAGACTTGGCGTGATTTAGAGGGGCGACTTCCCGCAGAGCTGCCGCCGCCGCTGCACCGGGTCTCGCCAGGCTCATTCGGCACCTCTGTCCAAGCGAACGGGATAAACTGGGAGAGGAGCAGCAGTGGGGCTGGGCTCCCCATCCCTCAGACCTAACTCACACAGGAACCGGAGCGCCAGGCTCCTGCCCGCCCTGCTGCAGCACAGAGGGAGGTGAATGCGTCGCCGAAGCGGCTGAGCCGGTCTCTGGGTTTCCCACAGGCACAAGTCTGGGGGGAAGGTCACGACACCAGTTTGCAGCACCCAAATGGACCCACCAGCCCCTCCCAGGGGCCTGTCGGAAGGCTGGGCAAGAAGAGCTCCGCAGGGCAGGGAACGACCGGGTGAGGGCTCCCGGTTTGAAGCTGGAAAAGGGGAGATCTAAGTCAGGTATCAGGAGAAAGGTCTGGAGTCTGAGGGTGGGGGATCCCTGGAACAGGCTGCCCAGAGAGGGGGTGGAGGCCCTGTCCCTGGAGCCATTCAGCATCTGGCTGGCTGGGGCTCTGGGCAACCTGGGCTGGTGCGTGCTGGCCCTGCTCAGTGCACGGGGCTTGGACTGGGTGACCACTGGAGGTCCCTTCCGCCCTGCTACCTTCTAGGATTCGATTATGTAGTGAAACCCACCTAGCCGTGCTCCTGTGCGACTGGATCTAGGGGATCCTGCTGTGGCAGGGGGGTGGACTGGGTGACCTTTGGAGGTCCTCTCCCATTCCTGAGTGCTGAGACTCTGCGACCAGAGCTAGTAAAAACAAACCTGCGGCAAGCCCCTTCTCTCCAGCCCCAGACCACACCTCAGGCCAGTCGCTGCCCAGCCCCTCTGCACCAGCACCACCACCTCTGGGGCCCCTCCACTGCTGCCCCAAGAGATAGAACTGGGCTCCTGAGCAGAGCCAGGGAGGTGGGATCAGGATCCTGGAGGATGGAGGGAATGGGTAGTGTGTGCTCGGGGGGCACGGTGCTCCCTTTGCCACCACCAGCCCCAAGCACTGCCACGCGCACGGGGACGGGTCACCACAGGAAGCTCTTGCTGAGCCCCGAGCATCCCAGAATCCCACACAGCAAACCCTGGGCACTGGTGGAACCCAACCACGACCCCAACACGACCTCAACCCCTGCCGTAACGAGCCCGTCACCAGGCAGACACGGGAGACGAGTCAAACGCTCAACGCGTCCAGCTGAACCCAGGGTCCTCCGCAGTGCGCCCAGCCTCTGTGGGGCAGGGATGGGGCCAGCAGTCGTTCCGACGCGACACCCTCACCCCACAGAGCCGCAGCACCAGGACACGGATGCCAGGCTGGCCGTGTGGCCGGAGCCGGAGCGGTTCCTGCCTGCGCTGCTCTCCTCCGACCTTTGTGTCTCTCTGCACACCCCCTCAGCTTCTGCTTCGGCTTCTCCTCCTGCCCAGGACAAAGACCCTTGCGGATGAGGTGTGGGTCTCACGTCTTGCCCCATCGCAGGGGTCACCCCACTGCAGAGGTCACCCTGTCACAGGGGTTACCCCCCCGCACGCGGCCCCTCGGCTCCTGGGGAGCAGGGACTGTCCTTCGCCTGCTTCCCCTCTATTTTTAACTGCTGATAAATTGGAGACGCTCCTGGTTAGACTGAGCTGGTTTCAAGGACGCGGAGGACGGTGCCGGTGCAGTTGACACTTCATTACATCTGAGAAGGGAGTGGGGGGGGACCTCCTGTCCCCTCTGAGGTGGCCGCAGGCTGCTCTCACCCTGGCCCTTGTGCCCCCTGAGCCTGGACTGGGCAAGGTGAAGGTTTGCGTCCCCATGGGCCAGCAGCTTGCTGGAGATGCCCCGTCTCCAGGGCTGGGGATGGCTCGTGCAGGGCTCAGGGTTCCCCTGAATGCTGAGACCACCAGGATGGGGGCTGCGGCGCTGGCAGCAGCACAGCCCTGCTCACCCGCTGGGAAAGGGGCTGCTGAGAAACGCACTGCAGAAACCCAGTGTGAGCAACAGTCTTTGAGCCTCAGCCCTGGCCCTGGGGAAGGAGGGACCTGGGGTGTTCAAAACACTGGCCACACAATAAAGCCCCTCTCCGTGCTGGCGGCCCCCGTCACCGGCCAGGCCCACGCACAGCAGCCCCCCGACCCCAGGGACACGGCCGGGCAGCCGGAGCCGGGGGGGAAAACAAAGCTCCAGGACGGCTGCCCAGCCCAGTGCCCTGCACAGGCAGACTGTGTCCACGCCAACCCCGCAGTGATGGGAGACGGACTGTGTCCCACTACTGCACGACCACGACCAACGACCACCGTACGGGACGGGCCAGGAGAGACCGCCCAAAGGAACAGCCCAACTCATGAGAAGCCGAGGGGCAGGTCCTCATCTGGTGCCAACGAGCGTCGCTCCACCAAAGCCATCAGCTCCTGCACCCGCCAAGGATCTGCCCTGAGTGCGCAAGCGGCCACGAACCCCAAAACTACCTGAGCACAACCCAACGGGGACCCCAGGGCTGCAGCCACCGAGAGCACAAGGCCAGGAGGCAGCACGGTCCCACTCCCCATGCTCCCAGCACACACTGGAACCGAGTGATAAAGACAGGAGACACTCCCAGCTGCCCTCCCCTGCCTTGGAAATTGCCCCCAGTATCTGCTGGGGCTCCCCGGCGCAGCCGGAGGACGTGGAGCCCAGCAGCCCAGATCAGCCAGACCTGCAGGCAGGAGAGCCGGCACCACGGAGAGCCGCAAACACCAGAAACACAACCCAAAGCATTTCTCACGCTCAGCGGAGCAGCACAGGAGCAGCCCAGCAAACGGATTTGAACGTATGTACCGGGGTCCCTCCCTCTCCGAGCACCAGGCAGGAGACCTTCGCGCTCGCCGCAGCCCCGGAACGTTCCGTCACTCCCCCGCTGTTCCACGGTGGGGTGTTTCCCTATGTGCCCCAACAGCCTCCCACTTTCAGCTGCGGCGGCTCCGCTCTGAGGACGCCTGGGCCCAGCACCCCTGCGCGGCCAGTCACCCGCCGCGGCAGCCCCGGCTATTACAGTCTCACCCTTCGCATCAACGCGGACACCTGAGACACGACGTGTCCCGCGCGCCGCCTCCGAGAGCTCCATGCTGGTCACTCTTCCTTGTCAGGGTTGATTTATTGCCTCCTCGCTGTTCAATTTCACATTTTGTCCTCATCATATCCGTGGCTCATGATCATTCCGGGCTGACCCTTGTAGGGCAGGCAGGGAATATTGATAAAACAATTATCTGTTAGCCGTTCATTTGATTTTCCATTTCAATTACGGATTGCACGAGGCAAAAGGAAAAAGATTGCATCATTGATTTTTCTCCCTTACACCAGTAAAGAGTTGCTCTGATGGTTATAAAATGAATGCAGCTCACCCGTGCTTTTAAAGGTCATCCTTTCTGATTCACTGTATTTCTTAAAAGCCTTAAAATATGAGGCCGTGAAGGGGGGAGCCGCTCGCCCTGGCCGACAGGGTGTGCGGCTACGAAGCTGGGGGTGGCCGGAGGAGCCCAGGGGAGCCCCCCCGGCTCTAATGTATTTACAATCAATCGCATCTTCCCCAGCCAACTCCTCGGCAGCACCGAGCAGCCGCGACGCGGCTCCGGAGGCCAGCGCCCGCCTGCAAACGCCTGTCCTCGCGTGGAGCTGAGGAGGACTGCGCGAGCCGCACGGCATCGCCGGGCTCCTGCGACAGGAGACGCATTATCCCCGCTAACCAGAACTATGTTCAAACTTCACCTACGCGAAGGGACGATAATGTGCTCTTGCCAGGCAGTGATCCGGCACGGTCACAGCGGCGCGGCAGCGGTGCCGAGCCCACGGCGCTCCATCACGGTTCAGCGCCCGGCACGGCTCCGGGGGATTCTCACATGGCCGACCCCGGGAGAAGTTCAGCCTTTGATCAAGGCTTAGCGTGCCCGGCGTGGCCGTGGCGCAGGAAAGGGCTTCTATTTTCTGTGTCACAGGGTGCCGGCGCTGATCTCCCTAAAGCCCTGGAGTTTCTTCCAAGACTGGATTACGCTCGGCAATTAAGGTAATGAACTGGCTGAGGTAACAAAGCATAATGATCCCTTTTGTCCTCATGTGCTGTGAGCTCCCCTGCTCGCCCAGCCTTCCCCAGCCGAGGCCGGCACACGCGGCTCCTTCCATGGCGGCTCCGACGGTGGCACTTCCAGCGCCGGCGATCGCCAGGCTCAGACCCGCGCTCGCCGCTCCCCGGGGAGCCTTCCCGGAGCACCGTGACACCCTGCGAGCACCCTGCCAATGCCGGCAAAGGGAACGCGGGGACGAACCCTCCCCAGACCCATCGCACCGCGTGTGCGAGGGCCTGCGGCTCCCTCCTCGTGTTGGGAAACAATGGGGGGTTCTCCAGACAAGGCGAAACGGCCGAGGGAGCGGCTACTCCCATTGTGTTCCCAGGCACAGCCCAGCACAGCCCCAGCACAGCCCAGCACAGCCCCAGCACAGCCCAGCACAGCCCAGCACAGCCCAGCACAACTCCAGTACAGCCCAGCACAGCTCCAGTACAGCCCAGCACAACCCAACACAGCCCAGCACAGCCCCAGTACAGCCCCAGTACAGCCCAGCACAGCTTCAGCACAACCCAGCACAGCTCCAGTACAGCCCAGCACAGCACAGCACAGCCCTGGCACAGCCCCCCCACAACCCAGCACAGCTCCGGCATAGCTCCAGTACAGCCCAGTACAGCCCAGTACAGCCCAGCACAGCTCCAGTACAGTGCAGCACAGCCCCAGCACAGCCCCACACATTCCAGCACAGCCTCGGCACAGCCCAGCACAGCTCAGCAAAGCCCCAGCACAGCCCCAGCGCAGCCCCAGCACAGCCCCAGTACAAACCCAGCACAGCCCAGCAGAGCTCTGGTACAGTGCAGCACAGCCCCAGCACAGCCCCACACATCCCAGCACAGCCTTGGCACAGCCCAGCACAGCCCCAGCACAGCTCCAGCACAGCCCCAGCACAGCCCCAGCACAGCTCCAGCACAGCCCCAGCACAGCCCCTCTCGGCAGTGCCAAGGGGACCCAACTGGAGCCCCAAGGCCGCCCCTCTGCGGGGAATGGAAGGCCGGGGTGCCCCCCACCCTGCCCGGCGCCCGCCATCGCGGAAGCAGCTCCGTCACTTCATTATTTTTCGTAAAGCTTCTCCCCGAGGTTTGAGGTACTGATCGATCGATGGGTTTGCTGATTTATTTATTTATTTGGGAACATCTGGCCGCTACGGGCTCGGTTTTTGTGTCGGGTTTCTTTGCGTGATATAAACCTCCTGCACTGCAGAATCCGCTGCACTCTGATCTTTCATCTTAACACATTTCCAGCCCCAAATTTCACTTCAATCTCACCTCATCTCTCCATACTACATTAACCCCTGGCAATTGCCTTCCAAATGACCCCATTAAGCTGTAATTGCCTCAGCAGGCCTGCACTTTCGCTTGTAATTCTGTACCTCTCATCTCCCAGACGTTCTCTCAGCATCATTTCGTGTTCTGGCTCCCTTCACTGAGCTCAGCTTATGACCTCGCTGCACCATGGCCGAAATGACTACTAAAAGCATAACAGAGACGGAATTCCATTACTTATTTTTAAAAGTTCTCTGGTGCCCTAATGCGCTGTTCTTTGGGGAGGGTTGTCAAGGATACCGAGCACCAGCCATTAAAACCTTTTGTTTCCCAAGGCATTCCGTCTTTTATTAATAAATAAAGATAAAGAGAAGCTCATCTACCCTCCGCGAAGCCGGCGTGTGCCTGCCCGCTCCGCTCCAGCTCCAGCTCCGTGCCAGCCCCGCGGGGCCAGGGGCAGCCGTGGCAGGCAGCGGCAGACTGGCAGCAGCGGCTCTGCCCGCATCGATGGGAGCCCTGGTGCAGATGCCGCTGCCGGAGTGGCCCCGCGCCGCGCTGCTGCCTCCAGCATATGCTGCCCTCGCACCTACAACGGCAACTCGGCCCAGGGCCCGGCGGCCGCCTTCTGGGAGGAGGAGGAGGAGGAGGAGGAGGAGGAGGGAGAACTAAAACTCTCCTATCCCACTGTCAGGGCCAACAGTCTATCAAGGATAATGGGAATCCCCAACGGGGGTGAACAAAACAGCCTGGAAAAAGCTGGCTAATCCTTTAACCGGGTTTGTGGCTCAAATGTGCTAAGGAGGAACCTCCCGCTCCCGGCTGCCGGAGACGGCCAGGAGACATATATTTCAGATTGGAAATTAATTGGCGCAGGATCCGAGCAGGGCTCTGCAGCCAGCAGTAACCTTTTCATTTTATGGTCATGACACTGAAATATTAAGAGCCCTCTTCTCCCATAAACTATATAAACAGAGGCACTCGGAGAAATGGAGGCAGTTTTTTTCTGTGGCAGAGAAGGAGTTTTACTCTTAATTCATAATAAAAGTTAGCGCCGAGGCTGAGCCGGATTCATGCTCACAGGGCGCTGGCAGGGGGGACGGTGCTTGTGGGGTGCGACGGTGGGGCTGGGGTTGCCTGAGCATCCTCCTCTGCTCAGAACACCCTGTCCAGGGCTGCTGGGGTGTGATAGCAGGGCTGGGGCTGCCTGAGCATCCTCCTCTGCTCAGAACACCCTGTCCAGGGCTGCTGGGGTGTGATAGCGGGGCTGGGGCTGCCTGAGCATCCTCCTCTGCTCACACACCCTGTCCAGGGCGGCTGGGGTGTGATAG
>JAOXOE010000784.1:10741343-10771343 GCA_028565055.1 Phoeniculus purpureus | reverse complement strand
CAGAGCACGAACTGGCCCCGACACAGAGCTGCTGGGGAGAGCCCAGCGCAGAGCCACAGAGATGGTGGAGGGAGGGGACCATCTCCCTGATGAGGAGAGGCTGATGAGGGAGCTGGGGGTCTGGAGCTGGGAGAAAAGGAGACTGAAGGGTGACTCCATGGATGTTGATCAGCACGTGAGGGTGGGTGTCAGGAGGATGGAGCCAGGCTCTGCTCAGGGGCACCCAGGGACAGGACAAGGGGCAGCGGGTGTGAGCTGGAGCAGAGGAGGTTCCACATCAACGTGAGAAGGACCGTCTTCCCCGTGAGGTGCCAGAGCCCTGGCAGGGGCTGCCCAGGGGGGTTGTGGAGTCTCCTCCTCTGGAGACGTTTCAAACCCACCTGGACTGTTCCTGTGTGACTGGATCCAGGGGATCCTGCTGTGGCCGGGGGACTGTACTGGGTGATCTTTTGAGATCCCTTCCAGCCCCTAATGACTGGATCCAGGGGATCCTGCTGTGGCAGGGGGATGGGACTGGGTGATCTTTTGAGATCCCATCTAACCCCTAATGTCCTGTGACTCTTTGATTCTGAGAACGGAATCCAGAGCTCAGCGTGTGCTGCCGTCCCCAGCCCAGCAGAGCCCTACGGAAGCACCTTTTATTGGGAACAAAAGGTAAAAATTAACCACCTATCCAATGACTCTGCTCCTCCTGTGGAAGTTTAAAACCACACTGGGCTCAGACAAGATTTACTGCAGCTCGCTGCGTCTAACCGGCTCCTCCCAGCGCTCTGGCTGCGAGGTGGGAAATTAAAACAACTTCCACCCCCATTATTTTTATGATTACTGTAAAATAAAATTTCACGGCGCGTCTTTTGTGTGGAGCAGCCGGGAGGACGACGGCCTGTTTGACTCTCAGGAAGAGGCTGAATGAAACCTTAATTTGCCATTACCTTTCCTTTTCTAACAGGGTTTCCTATTCACAGCGATCGGCGGGCAGAGGCTGAGCAGGAGGGGAAGCAGAGCCGCTATCAGAGAGTGACAAAAAACAACACAAGTAATAGACAAAGAATCAGATCCGTGTGTCGGGAATGCTATGCAGAGTTATTGTCACCAACATTAACGATATCTAGGTGCTGCATATCAGGCAAATCAGATTTATATCACTGTCTTCTGCCAATTGCAGGTGCTCCACCACAACTTGTCAAGACAGCCTGTCTGAGTCTTCACACGTCAGACAGAATCACAGCACTTGGTGTTTTGGTCTGTTGACAGCAATTTATTTTGATGTGTTGTCACAATACGGAATTCTTCGAGGCTCTGCACCACGGTGCCAGCGCGTCCTACTGTACTTTCCTGCTGCCAGATGCTACAGGTTTGGAGAGGGAAAAAACACTGACAATTTACTAAAAAAAACCCAAAAGGCAGATTTTGTGGGTGTCCGGAGGATGCGGAGCTGAGCTGCGCCCTGTGAGCACCAACCAGGCACAGGGAGCTCAGCCCCACACGGCCCTGAGGGACGGGCACTGGCCCTCTCTATAGGGGACACCTGGCCACTCACAGGGACACCCCGCGGTACCATTACAGGCTGAGAGCCAAGCGTAGCACTAGGACATGACCTTGGGTGGCTCTCACCATAGAATCACAGAATCGTTCAGGTTGGAAAAGACCCCTGGGATCATCGAGTCCAACCATCAATCCTACCCTGCAAGTTCACCCCTAAACCAGATGCCCCAGCACCACATCTGAGCATCTTCTAAACTCATCCAGGGATGGGGACTCAACCCCCAGCTGCCAGCAATGTAGCCAGTGTGACACTGCAGTTCCCCAGGGGCTGTCCCCATTCTCACCTGCTCCCAAACTGGGGGCACCACAAGCGCCCAGTCACCGCGGACCCTGCTAGAAAACACAGTGATTCAGAACCAGAGAGTCACTGACTCATGGCAGCATTCAGGTTGGGAAAGACCTTCAAGGTCATCCAGTCCAACCCTGACCCCAGCTGTCCCAACCCACCCCCAAACCCTGTCCCCGAGCTCCAGATCTCCCCGAATGGGAAACACAGCCAGGGTTGGCGATTCAATCCCCTCCCTGGGCAGCCTGTGCCAAGGGCTGAGGGCCCTTCACAGGGAGAAGTTTTTCCTCAGGGCCAACCTAACCCTCTCCTGGGGCAGCTGGAGGCCATTTCCTATGGTCCTGCCACTTAGAAGAAACCAACCCCCAGCTCTCTACACCCTCCTTTCAGGCAGCTGTAGACAGCAAGAAGGTCTCTCCTCAGCCTCCTCCTCTTCAGACTGACCAGTCCCAGTCCCCAGCCCTAGAGAAGGAGACTCCACAGCCCCCTGGGCAGCCCCTGCCAGGGCTCTGGCACCTTCACCGGGAAGAAGGTCCTTCTCAGACTGATGGGGAACCTCCTCTGCTCCAGCTCATACCCACCTGCGTCCTGAGCCCCATCTCTGTGTGTGGAGATGCCTTGACCGGGCTTTTCCTGGCCCTCTGGGCTGAGCCCCGCTCCCGCCCAGCCGCAGACCGGCACGAGAAGCATTTCCTGAGCCTGAAAATGGGCTGATTACAGTGGAAAAAAGAGCGAGGTAAGTAATAGCTGGGAATTCTTCTCAAGGACTGCCTGATTAGAAACAACCGCATTCATATTCAAACCTTTTAGAAGCCAAGTTGCCTCTCTCAACAAGGTGTCTCTGCGGATATCTGCCCTGCTCTGTTATGGGGCTCCTGACACTTCTAATAGAGCTTCTAAATAAAAAAGGCAGCGAGCATTTGTACTGCCAGGCAATAACCTTCACGTTCTACTCCTCATTCACAACGAGAGCGAAGGGCACACGACCTGCATGCGAGGTGGCTTCCAGCACCACAGGGCGAGCAGCTGTGGCAGCGACTGCTGCCACCGTAAAGAGACCATCGCCACGGAGGGACGGGGGACCCGACCCGACGGTCCCAGCAACACATGGAGGCCGCGGGGAGGGAAATCTGTCTGCCAGTAGTTCTTCATTCAGAAAGCTGAGAGACTGCAGCTCTCACCATTACCCGTGTTTGCACAGGAGGAACACACTGAACACAACGCGACTGCGTGCAGCAGCGCAGCGCGCAGGAGAGAGGCTGCAATTTGACAGTCAGCCCTCTCAGAACAAATCCTGGGTAGCTGAAGTGTTTCTCCCAGAAGAAACACGTCCAGAGAAGAGCTCACTGAAATGGGGCAGAAAGCAGAACTCTGACGTGAAAGCTACCGGCACGAAGAAGATACTCTGAGCACCACTCCAGCGGAGACTCCGCAACCAACACCCTGCCAGCGCTGCCTGTGGCTGTTCCTGGAGCAGGCAGCAGGTAGCTGCTGTAGGAAAGTGTTGAGGTACTGGCAGCAAATTCAAAAATTAATAAACTCCTCTTGCTGCTAGAACTAGAGGCTGATCAGGACGGTTACAGTAGTGCAGCTTTAGCTTTTAATTACTTAGTACGTTAGCCAGTATCTAACGGCGCTAATCGAGTACGGAACTGTCACAGCTTTTGTTTTAAAGTGCGGGGCTGTGTGGGGCTTAATTGTGTACCAGTGTTGTTCAATTACATCCGAGAGTGGTTAATAAAGTATGGCCCAGGAAAGCAAATCGGAGTGGCATGTGTTAATTGGTGTCCGCGTCATTGACTCCATTTGGTCGGAGCCATCACTGCGATACGAGGAGCAAGTGGCAGGTTGCCCAAATGGAGTCTTCAGCCCCAGCTCTCTTGTTTGTGCCGCTCGCACGTGTCCATGGGCTCCCGCACGCGCAGATTCTCACACCACGAGCACCAGGCGTAGCAGCTCTGGAAGCGTTTGGTCCTTGTGCTGCTGCTCCCCGTGTTGCCTGGCAGAGCCCTGTGACATGAGGAGCTGTGGGCACCCCCATGCGAGTTGCAGCCCTGAGCGAACCCCAGACTGCTGCTCAGCAGCCCTCAGGGCTCTGCCCTCTCTGCCAGACCCCCAGTGAGCTCTCCTGCTGCCCATCCATCACACTCATTGCTCATGTCCCCTCACAGTCAGACCATCATGAGACGGACCTTCTTCCCAGTGAGGGTGCCAGAGCCCTGGCAGGGGCTGCCCAGGGGGCTGGGGAGTATCCTTCTCTGGAGACGTTTCAAACCCTCCTGGACTGTTCCTGTGCAACTGGATCTAGGAGATCCTGCTGTGGTGAGGGGATCTTTTGAGGACCTGGCTGATCCAGATCTGGACTGACTGATCTTTTGAGGTCCCTCCAATCCTTAATGTTCTGGGATTCTATGATCTCCTTTTCCTGATGGAAAACAGGAGCTGAACTGTGGTGGTGCCAGAGCTGCACCAGTGGAGAGGAGACACCTGTGCCAAGGGCACAGGTCTGGAGGCAGGAAGGGCAGTGACCCCCCTCCTGGAGATGCCCTGTTTGCACCCAGCCGAGCAAAGGATGAGCCGTGTGGCTGCTGGCAGCTCCCACCACGCTGTGCGGGGCCAGGAGCCAGGCATGCAGAGGGCAGAGGTGCCCTCACCCGTGTCACCCGCCTGGTGTCGGAGGTTGCACTTTCAAGAACACTTCCAGCTTCTGTCTCTCAGGATAACAAAATGTCACCGCTGCACTGATCAGCTCTGCCGCGCGAAGCAGAGTGCGGGGCTGCGGCGCTAACACGTCCTCCCGCTGTCCCCCTGGAGATGATGTTCTGTCGCTGTGGCGCACGACTGAAACACTCTGCGTGCTACAGTACAGTGTGGAGTGGAGACCCGACTGTCAGCCACACACCACCGCCAGACCCTCCTCCCATCCCTCTGCTCTTGCAAACTCCAGCTCTGCCCCACAGGGAGCGAGAACACAGTTACCCAAGGACACGGGTGGAGACTCGGGCTGCGAAAGAACAGACCCCGCCGGGGCCAGGGCTGCTTTGCAAGAAGCCATCCCTGCAGCTCCAGCACTCAGGGTAAACCATCAGCCCTGCCCTTCCCTTCCCTTCCTTCTTCTCTGCTGAGCGCACACAGCTCCATGGCTGATAAGAAGGAAGACAGAGAATTTCTCCCAAACACTGCCACACTTTGGTTCACTGTTCTACCAAAGGCTCCTTCAGCCATGCTCCAGGGTTCACAGAATCACAGAATCACTGGGGATTGGAAGGGACTTCGAAAGATCATCCACTCCAATCCCTCCGCCACAGCAGGTTCAGAGAGGAGAGCTCCCAGAGCTGAGGCAGACTGTGTCCCGGGCCACACGCAGCCCTTCTGGAGCAGAGCACCATCCGCCGCTGCTCCTCAAAGCCTTGGTCCTCACTTTGGCCTGGAGAAGACAGTCTGGTCACCTACTCCACTGCCTGTCCTCTGTCTCCTGGGCCAAAGCTGGGATTTCCCACACAGAGAGGCCCCTCACACTCTGCACCAAAGCTCCAAACCTGAGCAGTAAACGGATGGGGCTGCGGAGCTTCAATTCACCTCTTCCACCAGAGTCCTCCTGGTTTAGGGAATAACGTGAGAGCCTGCCGAGACTCACATCTCTTTGACTTGCCTCTAATTCAAAGCTTCCAGCCCTGCCTCCCCATCACACCACTCTGCTCTGGCCCTCACCACCACAGTATTGCTCCAGGCTGTAGGAACAGCATCACCTTCCCATCAGGAGGAGGAAAGAAGCAGCCAGGGCTGGGCAGGTATCACTGCAGTAGTTCAGACTACTGGGATGAGCAGAACTGAAGCACAGACCACAGAAGCAGGTTCTTTATCAGACAACCTGAAATGGAGCTAGCACTAAAACCCAAGCGAAAGAACCCCCCCAGCCCTGTGAGGTACCTCCAGGTCCCAGGTTTTGCAGCGGCTGTGACCAAAACCTCTGGGGACAGTGTGAGCCACCAGAGACACTGTGGCTGTGCAGTGGGATGGGGCTGGGCAGACAGGGCAGGGCTGTCCCCCTTAAACCGCATCCCCTGACTGCTGGGATCCAACCCCAGAGCCTGCAAGCACAGCTGTCTCTGGCAGACACTCAACCACCCAAATGACCTTTTCTCCCTTCAACAGTCTTTTTGAAGCAAAATTTGTGGTGAAAGCTTCTTGGTTAAAGAATATATGGGCTCGTGTCAAATACACCAGCCCAGGGACTGGTAATTGCTCGGGCTTGGAAGGCACCGGGCCAGGCCCCGGGAATAAAGCAGTAGAGGGAACACAGCAGTTATTTATTAACTGGAGCCCCCAAAGCCTTGTTATATTCCCAAATCACAGTCCTATCGGCATGAGAGGCTGCTGAGATGGAAATCTCTTAACAGCTGCCTCCCCTGCTCGGAGCCCGTGCTCCCCTCTGGTGCCGAGTGATGAGGCGGCTGTATCGTTCACTGCAGGTACAGAATTTAATGTGCCCCATAAAAAGTCATGTCCTGCCCTAAAACCAAATCCTCCAACGCCCCTTCTCCTTTCAAGTGCTTCAAACCAAACCTGTTTCTGGACTCCCTCCTTGTGCTGCGGAGCACGAGAGGCAGATGACCCCAAACCTGTGGGGACCCCCAGATCCCCCCCATCTCCCCAGATCCCCCCTACCCCCTGCACCGGCAGTGTGCTGAATGGCTAATGCCAGCCCTGCTGACCTGGCTCCTAAAGAAGTTTGGAGATTACGCCTTGAGGCTTAGACGGGACTTAAGCGCTCCCTTGGCCTGCCAGCGCGCGGGGCAGATCTCTCGCCCACGGCGCCGCCGGGGTGCACAGTCCTGGCCACGGCAAATACAAACGGGAACGATCTGAAGCGCTGAGAGGAGCAGCCACCTTCACTCAGAAGGGAAGGATTTGAAAGCAAAGCCACAGGATGTGTGTTGCTGCATCGTCTGTGCTATGGAAATGAAGGGAATTGGGGATTTACATCGTTAAGGAGGATGACAGACCGCCGAGATGCCTGCGAGCACAGACAGCGTCCTGATACAGCAAACAAACACGAAAACTAAGTTTGACTGGTTCTGGAAAGCAGCCTGCTGGCTTTTGGAGGGGTTTTTTACGGTCGTTGGCTCTGGCTTGTAGAGGAGAAGTTGATCAGGAGGAGTGCTGGAAAGCGCACTCGCAATTACTTGCAAACATACCCTTGGCCTCTCCAAACTCCACCCAGCAGAGCTGCCATCAGTGCAGTTCATAATCCTGGATCTGAACAGCTTTTCTGACTGCAAGCTGTCTGGGTAATTGCTAAGCTGTCTGAGAATTACTGTTGAACTCTGTCCTTTTTTATCTCCCTAACTGACTACTATTTGTTATTAGTCCAAGTAATAATAAGATATTAATGCACCCGCTTAATCCACAGGAGTGTCTGCGTGCATTGACGCCGCGTTGCACTCTGCACCCCTCAGTGCACAGCGGCGCCGTCAGCAGAGCCCAGGCAGCTCCAAACCAGCTATCAGCCTCCCAAAGGCCACGCAAAACCATGCACCCACTGCCCAGCAATTCCTACTTGGGAAGCGCTCCGCAGCGCCCGGCCGTGCTGGAAAACCCAAGGAATTTCCCAAGCGAGCCCTGGGCGAGCGTCCCTGTGCCGCACAGTGATCCGGATGCAGCTACTGCATCGGTTCCCATCATGCTGCTCACGTGGAATGCTGCTGGGGGAAGGGGTCGTGGCACTGGAGCAGCAGAGCTGGGAGCAGCTGGGGCTCAGGGCCCCAGGAGTCATCTCTTACAAACACAAGGGTGAAATGTGCAGACTGACTGGTGATTTCAGTCTAGAACCACAGCTGTGATGATGCCCCCAAACCCAACCCAACCAAACCCAACTCAACCAAATCCAACCCAGTCAACCCCAACTCAACTATACCCAAACAAACCAAACCCAGCCAAACCCAATCCAGCCAAACTCAACCCAACCAAACCCAACCCAACTGACAACCCAACCAAACCCAAGGCAACCCACCTAAGCCCAACCATCCCTGAAGACTGATGCTCCATGACAGTGGTAGCTCTGTGCCCCACAGGAGGCCGCTGCTCACTTCCATCCCAAAGGAGATCAATCGTCTCACCCGGAAGTCCTGCGAATGATCCCTTTCTGCATGGAACACTCTCCCTGCCTCCTCTGCGGTTTGTAAAGAACAGAGCTCATCTGTGGTGTCCGCAGACAGGGGACCAGGCGCATCCCAGCAGTGCTGCATGTCCGGAGCAACCTGCCAGCTCGGTGGTGTCTCTGCAGCTCCCGTTACCAGAAGTACTTCCAGGGCTTTACGCACAGTATCGATCCCACGGCACCGCCGACATCCTGCAGCCCAGCGCAGGGGTCCTGTAACACCCTCAGGCTTGGCAGTGGTCTGATGACTTTTAAAACGAAGCTGTGAAAGTTGGCTTCAGGTAACAGTGTTTGCTGTTGCCCTCCCCACAACAAGAGAGAAGTGACCTGACTAATAGGGTTAAGCGCCCCTCTCCAGAGGCCGGAGTGTGACAGACGTGGCCAGCCCCAGCTTGCTGCCGAAGCTGCCTGGAGCTGCAAACTACCCCAAGGGAAAGCAAAGCAATCTAACGGCCCCGGTCGATAAATTTAATTTCTTATTAGCAAAACACTAATCAATAACCCAAACCCGTCTTTTTCCTTCCTTCTATATTTTATGACCATCAGTGATGAAGAAAAGAAAAATTGCTGTCGGCCCTGTCACTCGCTGCTCTTTTAATTACTACCTGAGCCCGGGAGGTGGCTGGGGAGCAGCTCCAGTTCTCAGTGCTGGTGGCCTGACACAAGATACAGCAGTACTCAGGGATGTGCCTGGCTTTAATGGGAACTGTGGCCCTAGCCCTCACGAGGCAACTTTCTTCCTTCTCACCAAGACTCATCCTTTAGTCTCCCACAAAGGCCAAGGTTTCAGAATCACACGATGGATTATCGGAACCACTGTACCTTCCCCTAAACATGTGCTTCCAGCCCTGATACCCGTGAAGGGAAGTCTCACAGGAGAGCAGCACAAGCTCATCTGTAGAGCCAGTTCCATGCATGAAACCCTGGGCTGGTGAAGGTGCAGCGCCCTGGCGGGCTGCTGTGAGTGGCAGCGACGCTGGTGTCACTCCTTAAAGGTCTTACTCTGCGACTGGTTCTTTTCTGCATTTAATTCCGTGGAGAACAACTGCTATTTCCTTCTTAAAGTGCTGCTCCAGCAACACACTACTCCTTCTAGAAGAGGATCAAGCGAAGAGCTCACTCTGTTTGGAGTATCTCAGCCTAGATCCAAACTCCTGTGTCACCAAACAAATCCCAGCTACAGCCAGGACAGTGACAAGAAATTAACCCCAGGCATTACAGCCACCCCCAGCAGCCCTCGGAGCCAGGAGCCTCAATGGGAGGTCTGACGGCGGCTGCCGCCGTGTCCTGCACGGACACGGAACATCTCTGGAGCCACACGGCTGGGACAGATGGGCTGCAAAACTGCACCAGGAGCAGAAGAAGGCAGGAACTGTTCATTCCAAATGCAGATGTAGGTGATTAGCAACCCGCAGGAACCTTGAGGCTCGGCTACGGTCTGATGCTCCGAAGATGTGGGCAGTGGCTGGCTGCGGTGGCGGAGAACCCAGTGTGGGCAGGAACACGCAGCGCTGCCAGCCCCTGCTCCCGTACAGGACATCAGGGCTGGTTACTGATGAATTATTGGATGGAGCAAGGTGTAGGATTCAAAAACAGACACAAACTGCAGTCAAATATTTCATTTCCAAGGCTCCTTCCCCTGCTGAGGCAACACAACATGAGCTTCCCCTTGCAAAGAACGCTGCCATCACATGGTAACCACCCAGGCCAAACCCAGCAGCAGGTGATGAAGGGAGGGCAGCGTCTCCCTGCTGAGGAGAGGCTGAGGGAGCTGGGGCTCTTCAGCTGGGAGAAAAGGAGACCGAAGAGTGACCCCATGGATGTTGATCAGTATGGAAAGGGAGGGTGTCAGGATGGAGCCAGGCTCTGCTCAGGGGCACCCAGTGACAGGACAAGGGGCAGCGGGTGTGAGCTGGAGCAGAGGAGGTTCCAGAGCCCTGGCAGGGGCCGCCCAGGGGGGCTGTGGAGTCTCCTTCTCTGGAGATGTTTTGAATCTGCCTGGGCTACTCCTGTGCGACCGGATCTAGGGGATCCTGCTGCGGCTGGATGATCTTTTGAGGTCACTTCCCATCCCTCACCTTCTGTGATTCTGTGAAATACTGGTCAACTGGATGGAAAGCTGTGAGCCAAGAGCAGCACAGAGGGCCTTGAGGTGGTGATTTCCACTCCAAATAAACCCTGTCAGCAGGAAGGTACCCCCAAGGCATCTCCACCTAGCTCATGGCTCTGTTATTGGCACAGGTTAATAGGGTTTTGCTACCACACTGTGACAACCCCTGACACTTCCCATCCCCACCATGACCAACCACGACATTCACCAACCCTGTCCAGGATTTGCACCGGGCCACAGTTACAAGGTCTGTTCTGCTTTTTAACCAACCAACTGCTGAAGGTTCCCCCTTGGACAGCCTGAGGAATTTGCCTATAATTAAAGCAGGAAGCATTAACTGCCGGCAGTAAAAGTTTACGGCATTGTTTGACAGTCGCAAAGATAAGCCAGTAAAACCCGGGACGCAGGGTCTACCTGCGCTTCCCACATCCCCCAACAATAGGGCTCTATCTCTCAGCATCACGGAATCAATCTCAGATTAGGTAATGAAATATGCACCAGCCTTTTCCCAGAACCTTTGACAAATCACACACAATCCTAAATCTTCATAAATCACTATTAAAGACAGGTATATCATCACCAGCGCATAGATCTTCCTGTGCCTGACCCAGAGACTAATGAGAAAAGGCCTGGACTATCTCATCTGATTAATTAATTCAAAATGTCTGCTGTTATTCAAATGTGAGGCTGGTATTATTTGAATAACACTTGACAGCAGTGCCTGAAGATATCATTTCTGATTTGTGAAGCTGCTGCTGCATAACTGATGATAGTTTATGAAAATGTTCCATCGGAGCTGCTTTTCTTGGCACAACTGTGAAGGGTTTTCTGCAGAGAGGGGGTTTTTTCGGCAGCTGATGCCGCTAACAGTGTCAAATATTTCCAAAATCTCTAGCATCTTGGAAGCTCTTTTTCCTGAAGCTCTGCTTCAATATTAGCTGCTTCATTCTCTAAGAATTAAATGTCTCAATAGAGAGAGAGGTACTTGAGACAAGCCACAGGCAGCCGGATCTGACCCTTTCCAGGCTGCCTGTTCCTCACCAGCCCTGGGGACAAGGAACTGTCTCTCCTGACCAAAGCAGGGCTCAGGGAACCAGCCCTCCCTGCCCCGAGGCAATTCACTTCACAGCCAGGCTCAGCCTGTGCTCTGGGGGACAGTTTTTAAGGAGGGGAAGGACAAGGACTGCAATTCCTCCAGCTTTAATTCTGAAGGGAAAGCCCACAGCCCCGTCCAGAACCCGTGATGTTGCTGGGTGACCTTGGCTGGTGAGGGCTGGGGCACCTGCAGCCTGGGCTGGCTGTTGCCATGCAAGTCTGGCCATGCCAGAGTGATCTCATCTGCTCTGACATCCCGATGGGAAAAACCCCTGGGCATAGGGAACCAGTCCTGGCTGCACTCCTGCCCGGCCATGGAGCCTCTCCTTGACACCACTCCAGGCCCCATTAGCACAGTAGTTCGATTGCTCACTGGTCACACTGGAGCGGCGACCAGGGACAAGTTCATTTCTTCTGAAGATACTGGAAGCTGCCCTTTTCTCCCCGAGTGCCGCTGATAGACCAGCGTTTGGCCCACACGTGAGCTCGCAGCACCCACTGGGTCCAAATGCCTGCAGAGACACGGCCTGCCAGATGCCACCTCCAGGGACTGGTGCAGAAATCAAGGCGACAGCATCAGTGGTGTCAGCGGGCCCCAAGAGTCACCACTGAGGCTGCTGAGGGTCTCTGGACCCAAAGAGAGAGCAGAGCAGCCACTGTGCTCTGAGACACAGGCGAGCACAGCTCAGCTGGCCCTGCCTCACACCATGCAGAGGAGGGTTCTGCCCCAAGAAGGATTCTGCTACCTGGAGAACAGGCTGCAAGCAGAGCTCACAGCAAAGGCTTCGGCATTTTTTTCCCTGAAGTACTTCAATGCTGAACTGTGCCAACACTGCTGCCCAGCATGTGAGGGGAAGGAACTGGGTTAATGAAAATGAAGAGCAACTGCGGTGACAAAGAGCCAGATCCGGACCAGGAGAAGCCCAGTGCTCCCCTAAGAGCAGCAGCTCACAGCACACCCCCGGGAGGGGAGAGATGCTCTGCCCTTCCTTACCCAGCACCTAAAATCAGAGCCGTGGCAACGGCACTCTGCATGTCACTGGGCCTCTGAAATTATTAGGAACCATTTAAATCACAACAACTTTAACGGGAGTCTTCATTTTAAACTTCCATTTTTCCAGCAGAGAATAAAAATCAGCATCTTCCCCTAAACCTGCCACATCCCCCGACAGCCACCGCCCGCACCACCCATCCTTTTTATTAGTGGGATGTGAAATGTGCTGCCACACTCCTAACAGTCCTTAAACTGCACTGCTCTGAAGCCGCGTAGCCATAAGCACTAAAGGAGAGGATGTAAAATGTATGGTCTCAGCCGAATATAAATCAATCACGGTGACAGAAGTAGCACTTATTTGAGAGTCAGAAGTGAACAAAATATTCTGTGTCAGCAAAATGTCTCCTGTCAAAACCTGCTCTTTAAAATTTCACTACAATGTGCTGAGACAAATGTCCTTTGCAACTCGGCGTAAGGAAGCTTGTTCTAAATCTTCATAATTCAAGCCCGCCCGCTTTCAGGCAGCAAAGCGAGCTGTAAACGGCCCCGTGCTCCTGCTGATGGAGGCAACGCCGCACTTCCAGCCACCGCAGGCGTCAAACGCCGCCGCCTGCTCCGCCGGCTCTCGGCCCGGACACCACAGGGAGAGGCAGCCACAGTTGGATCTGATCTGCTCATTCCTCGAGAGCGAATGTTAAGCTTGTGGAGGCTGAAAGGGCATCAAAAGGAAGTGATATGTTCACATGGAAACGACTCAGGATCCTGGCACGGATCACACCAGGGACCTTCTCTTTCCCCACCGTGGCTCTTGCTGCCAGTCGACACCCTGACGAGGTGCTGCTGCACCCTGTCCTGCACAGGGAAGCCCCACCATGGGTCAGTTCTGGCCAGCAGAGGATTGCTGACACGGCGCCTCCTTTTCAGTATCCCCAATGACAAGATCTCTCCAGCCTCACACTCCCTCCCTCCCTGCCTCTTCCAGCAAACCGTTTACCTTTGATTAACTGACAAATGTAGGAGCCCAGTTAAATCTTACAACCAAGCTGTCCGGGCCGGTGCCATCCTTTCTCCCCCCCTTCATCCTTCCCAAATGCATCACGAGTTCCTGAACCGATCCGCATTATGTCACTCGTCAGTATATAAAATAAAGGGCACGCAGCTAAATCAGATCTCCAGCCTTCCCTCCGCGGGTACAGCGCGGGCTGAACACGCTTGCAGCGGTCACACCATTTGCCAGCCTGCCGCTGCCTCGGTACATAGCAACCACCACATTTAGGGCTTCGGAAGGGTAAAATGGCTCCAATTTACATGGTCACACTCAGGAAAACCACAGAACATCACAGAATCCCCAAAACTTTCGGGATTGGAAGGGACCTCAGAAGGTCACCCAGTCCAATCCCCAGGCCAGAGCATGATCCCCCAGATCCAGTCGCATAGGAAAATGCAGCCTTCTCCGTGTTCAGAACCCTGGGAAGTACCAGCTGCTCCGCTGGGTAGGTCCCACACTTCCAGGCAGGTAACAAAGGCCTCGTGTTCTATGTTCCAAAGAACCACCTTCCCTTCTTTTCAAATCTCCACCTAAACTGGACAGCCCCCGGACAGTCTAAAAAGGCAGCTCTGAAGGCCTGGGATCCATGGCAGTTCCTCCAAATGCCAAGCCCAAACCACAGGAGAGGACAAAGCCAAAGCAGCGGCCGTGGGGAACGAGCTCCTCCAAATCCAGACCCTATTTTCACGAGCGCCTACGTTAAAGAACCTGTTTGAAGATTAAAAATGCTTAAAACTCACAATTGACAACAATTTCCTGCAAAACAATCTATTTTCTCAGAGATAGTTTCTCCCAAAGATGATAAACTCCTTCTCCTTCTGTTGCGCCTTAAGACATCGTGTGCTTTTATCCTTCAGCAACACAGGAAGCAGCTCTGGGCTGACAATGCCAAGAACCATGACAAAATGGATTATTAATGAGAAACTGATCTCCAGAACTCTATTAATTTATGTCTTCCTGTCGGATCCCAAAGATGCATCAGCCCGCTCGCTCCCAGACAAAAGTGCCAGCGCCGTACTTTGTTTTAAAGTTCTGCTCAGATGAGGAATTCGTTATCCACAGCGCTGCGGCGTTACTGCGGTCCTCGCGTAGAACGGAGATTCTTTATCAAATGGCTCCGGGAGCCACTGACAAGTGCAAGGATCTCGCAAAATCTATTTACATCACAGACTCACAGACCATGAGGCATTGGAAGGGACCTCGAAAGACCATCCAGGGCAATCCCCCTGCCGCAGCAGGATCCCCTAGACCACCACCCATCCGATGGGGAATCAGGGGGCTTGGAACCTTTTCTTTTCTCAGGAACACCCCCCGGCTCCTCATGACCTGGCGGCACTTGGGGAACGAAGACCACGAAACTCCCCGAGAGAAAGCAACGTGCCGGCGAGCTTTTCCAATTCTTAATTGCACTAATTATTCTGCCGCGGAGCACAGGGATCCGACGAGCTGCACGAGAAACGGGATCTCTTTGTAGAGCACAAGCAGCAGACCGGCAGAAAGTCTCCTTTTACGGCCCTGCGAGAAAGCAGCAGAATCTATCTGATCTGCGCTTATCATAATGTTTATGGAATAAAAACCAGCAAGGAAAAATTGCTGTAATGTACTCTGGGTGACCTCTGCTTTCGAGAGAGAATGAAAACAGCCTTTTGCTTTTCAATCCCCATCAAAGTGGAGTTAAAGGAGGGACAGCGTTCCCTTGCTCGCTGCCATTAATCATTGCTTTCTTCGAGCGAGCGCGTATTAATTTCTGTCATCCCAAACATCATCGAGTATTGTTACAGCACCGCTCGCTCCTCATTCACCACCAGTTGTTACCAGTTTCCCTACACTGAGCAGAGACAGGGTGAATCGTGTGGATTTCAGCGGCGGAGGCCTTTATCCCTGGGGTGCTGACACCAATTAAGCCATTTCAAGAAGAAACGAGAACAGGCGCAGCCCTGCTCTGTAACAAGAGCTCGCACCTAGCGCTGGCAGGTTGCCATCCGCCGCTGCCTCGCGCTGCACAAACACCCTGCCACAGCCCCAGGAATCTCACGCCGTGTTTACGGCGCGGCTCCGACGCGCCCTGCCACGCCGCCACGCAGAATGCGGTGCAGGGGCTGCGCTGCCCAAACGGCCTCCCCGGCTACCAAAAGGCTCTGGGGGCAGATCTGAAATCCGAAGCAGGCTTCTCCCAGCCTGGTGTCTGTCAGTCGATTAACAAACCGGGCAGAGAGCGGGACGCTACGAGGAGGGCAAGCTCTTCTCCTTCGGCTCAGCTCCAGCACCAGCCGCACACGCGGGGCCAGCGCCGGCCACCGCGCCGCTGCGATACAGCAGACACGCGGGGTACAAGCATCCTCCACCATTACAGCCCCGCTGCCGCCAGCGACGAGCAGCCGGGTGCTGCGGGCACCCGGGGAGTGAAAAGATCACACGTCTCGGGAAAGTTACCTCCAGCCCTTAAAAGCACCAACGTCTAACGAGCTTAATTAATACCGGTGGTAGGTGGCCAGAGCGCGCGGGAGGATCTATCAAACTCTCTGGCAACACTGTTGGTGTTTCCTGACCGCTTCAGCTCCAATCCTTCGCCGTGTTCCAGACATTTACATCTGCTTTTAAGTTTTTATGGTTGCTTGTTGGCAGGCAGCAAAGTGGAGATGTCGATGCCGCTGCAGAATAATGCAAGGTTTGTTATGAATTAAATATTAGAAACCTGAACGCAGCGGCCAATAAGAATTATTTGCCTTATTAAAGCAGCAGAAGACGCTGATTAAATTTTCATTGCATTGCAGTCTTTTTCCCATTTCTGCTTTCAATTCATCATTCTAATGTATGAAAGGCTCGCCGAATAATGGCACCGGGACTTAATTTCTGCAATGCAAATATGGCCCAGAAAACACCATCAATACCCTCCCCGAAAACATTAAACAGTCACTTCTAATTAAGTGAATACTAACTAAGTAAATATTCTCTTAAAGGGAAAAAAATCACTCGAGATGTCAAGAATTCCAAAAGGAAAGTGCTAGAAACGCGGGCACACACAGACGGTTCGCAGCCGCGACGGTCTGCGTTCCACAGGAGGGAACTAAGTGTGCGCGAACAATCAAGGGGTCGGGCGCTCGGAGCGATCCCTGTGTTTATCAGCAAACACCAGGAGCCCAGCCCTGCCGCAGTTCCGCACGGCACTGCCAGTGACTGGATGATCTTCCGAGGTCCCTTCCAATCCCCAGGGTTCCGGGATTCTGTGGACAGAGCCAGCTGCGCCAGGGCTGCTCTGGGGCCGGTGATCCACACTTGTTCGTTTCCTAAAGCAAAACCTCTCGCTCCTGCTCTGCTTGCTGGCCTGGCAACCCTCAACAACAACTGAACGTTCTTCTCCTGACAAATTACTGCACAAGGTATCTGGGCTGCAGCACCAGGGAGCCCTTCCCACTCGCCCCCCACCCACCCGGGTGTGTTGGGGGAAAACAGCCCACCAGACCCTGGCAGACACGTGTCCTATCCTGAAGGTTGTTCACGTTCCTGCCTTAATGTGCATCAGGGAGAAAATGAACTTCAAGCACCCGTTTTCCCCAGAGAAAACCTCTTCCCTGAAACTCTGCAACTAATGAAATGGGGATCTATAAATAGCAGCATCATTACCATGAGAGCACTTGCTTTGTACCAGCCTCTGCATCTGACCCTCTCCGCACTAATAACGAGTGGGCTCCGATGCAATTCCTCCGTAGGGTGATCAATACCAGGACAGTTCAAACGTGATGGACGTGTCAGCCGGGCAGCACACTCACTGCCCAGCTTGCTCCGGCACAAGCAGACACAGGGCTACTGGCTCTGCTCACACTCAGGACAGATTCTCACCCAGGGCTGCTCCGGGACTTCTCTCTGATGCACAGACGTGCGTCGTGACAAGACAAAAGCCGGCACACACCTGAGATTCCCTGATGGAATCTCTCTCCCATGCACCTCATTAAGAGGGTTGGTCCACTCCCAGGACTACCTGCCGAAGCACCACTGCAGTGAGCCCCCCCTCAACCGTTGAACGCAGCACAGGGGCACTGCATCAGCAACAGAAAGGCCTGGGGAACACGGTTCCCTCCCAGCCAAAGCCCAGTGCTTTCCAGTTGCAGTAGGTCGTTGCAGGAAGTTACCCAGCACTTAATCACCGGATCATACATTAAAGTCCCCTGGCAGGTAACGCGGTTTGGGAAGCCAGGGCAGGAAAGGAGCCATTTACGAGGAGTCTGTGGAATATTCAGCTCCTGCGTGTAATTTATTGATCCCGAGATATTTATGCTGCCCTTCATTAAAGGTAAATATCCCGTTACGTTTGCATCTCCCATATACAAAGAGCTCAATTGTTCTGCTAATTTCATATCTCTTAAAATAAATATGATAAAACGTTCCAGTGGGTGGATGAGTTTAAAGGCTTTTTATTCTCTGTGACAAAATTATTGATGACAACACATCATAACTGGCACTTACTCCACACACACATGTCACCAGGAAATGGGAAATATTAGAACAGCTCCGCGCGCAGCAACGTTTACTTTTTAAACGCAAAGAGAAAGCCCCACTTTTAACACCCTGCGGGCAAAGTGAGGGAGCGCGCAGGAGGGGCAACGAGAGGACGGGGAATTCCCCGTCTTGCTCACAGGTCCTACGGGTGCTCTGAGAATCCACGGACAGGACACGGTTCAGCCCAACCTCCCGCCAAGCAGCGGAGCACACAAAGCTCTCGGGCAAGCTCAGGCCACTCCTCTGTCTCCCAAAGGTCCTTGTTCAGTGTTGGGGTTTTTTCCTGTTTTCACAGAATCCCAGAACATCAGGGATTGGAAGGGACCCCGAAAGATCATCTGGTCCAATCCCCCTGCCACAGTGGGAGCCCCTAGATCCAGTCGCACAGGAACACGGCCAGGCGAGTTTTCACCCTTTAACTTATAAAATATTAAAACAGCCCAGAAATCTGTGTTTTGTATCAAAACCAGCAAAGAGCAATGGATGTGGAGCATTCTGTGAGTCTGGGCTCAGCAGCTGGTACCTCTGCTGGAACACGCTGGTGGAAGGCGGTTTGGGCCTGTCACCGGTGTGGGGACCTCCAGGTTACGATCGCGTTTAATCAGGCAGCCGTACCTCTGAGAGCCTGAAAGGGGATTACTGCAGATAGCGGGGGGGGGTTGTGTTTTAATACGATTAATATTCTAAGACACACAAAGATATTTGAAAGCAAAGGATTTAAGGGAAATAAGCTGAGTGAGTAAAGCCTGTGAAAGGCAATCAACCTCGCGTTCAAATCTCAGGAAGCAAAGGTTGTTGTGCGAGGGAAGTGGCGCAGAATTCGCGGCAAAAGGTGGGGATAGGTAGCAGCAGGGCGGAAGGGAATGGGAGGCGTGTGCTGACCGCCGCCGGCAGTGGAACTCTCAGCACACTTGCAAATAAAATCGCAATTCCGAGGGCAGGTCCGCGCTCTGCTCGTTCGCGTGGGCCCAGCAGAGGAAGAGGCAGGAGCTGGGCGCTTCCCACCGCCGGGATTCAGAGGGTTTCAGAGTTAAATAAAGCAGATTTGTAAATGGCAGGATCCTCTCAGCAACGACGTGGTTCTTGCTCTGAGGCAGCCGGTGGAGCAGAGCTGCTCAGCGGCACTTGACAACAGCAGTGCTCCCACAATTGTAACCCTCAAATCCAATCAATCGTTGCTCTTTGCATTTCAAGCAGCTCCTGGCTGCCACTGCCTGAAGATAACTATTTTACCACCTCTGTCATGCCTAATTAACAAGTCAGATGTACAATTTAGAAATTTTGCAATTAACCTGCTAAAATATTGCTGGAGGATGCTAATTGTTATGCCAGTTGCCATAAAAGCTCATTTGCATAACTTATGTGTGAAAAACAATTATGAGCGGCGTTCACAGACGCGGTCCACAAACTGCTCCTAGCTACGGATGAGAGGGCCACAAAAACACTTAATTCATTGCCCACAAAATTATGTTCCCCCTTTTCTTAAACAGCATCTGTTTTGTGAAGCCATATTCATAGAAAATCCCCAAATCAACAATTAGGAGCATATGTAAATGTGCGATTACAGTTCTTTTTCTTCCATTGACAAGTTCCCCTTCCCGCGTGCGGCGAGGAGCAGCGCGGGGTGCAACGCCGGCTGCCCGCACTCCAGCCGGCCGGCCACTCAGTCGGCCCTCGCACCCGTGCTGGGCACTGCCATGGAGCCGCCAGCAGCCGCCTCGCTCACCGCTATCTGGTCCTCGCAGCGTCGCTGGGGGCCACTTCACCAACAAAGAAGCTAAAGTCAATTGTCTCTCCAGTGAATAGCCTGCTGCTGCTGCTCAGCGTCTATTTACCCAGGCGGCCAGGACAGGCTTCTACCATCAACCCCGGGTCCGTCGAACACGGCTGTTGTACAAATATTGACGCTCACGCTGACCATGGCACTCGCTCGGAACGATGCTCCCTGCTCCGTCACCCCGCTCCTGAGGCCTGAGTCTTGCTCTCGGCTAAGAGCCGGGCTTGCCGCTCCCCCTGCTCACACGTGCAGAGCCATCGGCTCATTTCGTCAGGTGCCCAGCCGGCCCACGGCGCTGCCATCAGGCCTCACCGTGCTGCCGGCTTAGGGCAGAAAAACAAACACCCGACCTGTGTTTGCGGAGAGCACGGCCTGCGTGGTGCTGCAGGTCTCCTTCCGAGCGGGCGGCGTGCCCAGCGAGGGTCCGGAGGCCATCGAGCATTTCTGAAGTGAACACAACCTCCGGCGGGCAGCCCAGCAAAGCGCAGCCCTGCGGTTCGGCAGCAGCACCAGCACCACGATGTCATTGCCCACCAACACGACACCACTGGTTCCTCCCCAAAATATTAGAGAATTCCAAGTTACTAACAATCAGGGTGATTAACCAGCAGCTGTTGTGATAATCAGTCGGTAAAAGGGAATTGATTTGCTCAGCACTAGCAACTATGATCAGACCCTCCGTTTATTGAAAGGAAGAAATATTTCCTTTATTGAGCACAAAATGCCATAAATTTAGGTAAACCCAAATTAGTTCGTGTAATACACCGACAGCTCGCGATTTATGGCCGTGGGGCCGATTATTTCATTCTCAGACATCCCATTTCTATACTTGGTCACAGTCAAAAGGTCAAGAACCAACAAGTCAATAAGTTCCCAAGCTCCGTATCGATATCACGTCACCGCTCTAACAAGTGGAGAGGAAGTCAGAAATAATTCACCCCAAAAAAATTCCTCGGCCACGTAAGGAAGGCAAAATTTCCCCGGTGCTGTCCTGCGGGGAGTGGCCACCAGTGGCCAAACCCTGTCACCCCCTGGCTGGCAGCACTGCTGAGACCCAGTGGGGCTGTGGTACCTCATACCCAGGCGCCCACTCTGCCATCCTCAGGCCTTCCTCCCTCACTTCACCCAGCACAACAAAGGGAAGAAATACGAGGTAGGAAAGCGGATAGTTCCCCCACCATTTGAATAACAAGCGAATCCCTAAAAATCCCTCCAGTGCACGTTATTGCCAACTGTATCCCAGGTTTTATAGTGACAGGGCTGTGCTATAACTCCCGAGGAAACCTGGGCACAAAGCTCCATAAAGCCAGGCACTCCTGCAATGCATCACCTGATCGAGTGCACAATCATTTCCACAACTTTTCACGTTAGTGGAATTTGCTCAGAAATGGTAATAAATACGTCCTCAGAGTCAGGGAAGAGTCACTGCACAACCCCTGGAACTTGCTCTTACTGGGGACAGTTCACCACAGACCCAGACCCCACAGGAAAGCAACAAGCAAACGTTTGGGTGTCATGCAATTACCAACTCACCAAAAGCACCCTTCTTCCCTCTTTTCATCGCAGGCTGCAAACCTGCTCCAACCACCCCGTGAAGCGCCTGCTGCTGCCAACAGCCACCATCACCCAAATGAGGGACCCCATCCACGGAGGGCCAGCGGCCACCTCCTGGACTTGTTTACAAGCTGACAGCCATGGCAGGAACCCCCGATACCCTGGTGCTAGAGGTCTGACCGTGAATTAAAAACCCAGCCCTCCTAATTAATGCCAAGATGAAATTAATTGATAAGATTGTTCCAACACAGCACCAGCCAAAACCATCTTGACCACAAGACATCCCTGACAAACACTATTCTCGTGCAAAGGCAGCTCCTGCCCTCCCTTCCCCGAGCCCCGGCTTTGCTCCAGGGTCACCACGTCCCTCCTCACTCGAGAGGCAGGAAGGCTCGTTGTTCTTAGGCCAACAGCAGCAGCAGGATTCAAAGGCAGAACTGTCAGGCTTTTATCAGCAGCACCTCCTCCCTAAACACCGCCACCGGGGCTCTCTTGCTGCGGGGGAAGTGAAGGCTGGCCATGACACGATTTCATTATTTAGTTCTTCAGTTCACAAGCACGAAACTCAAAATCAGCAGCTGGAGACCAGCAGCACTTCTGCTGTCTGTGAGAAGTACTGCTTTGCAGCTTCAGGTGCTGCTCTGTTCTTCCTCAAATCAAAAAGGTTCCCTGTGATAAGCAGAGCTTTTGGGTTACAAATTCCTGACTGGATGCTGTGGGGCCAAGCAGCTCAGGAGCTCCTGGCAACTGCAGACAAGCACGGACATCACACCAGCAATGAAAACCAGCCAGACTCTTTGCTGACGAAGAGCAGGGAGGTTGGGTGGGTGGGTGGATGGATGGGTGGATGGATGGATGGAGAGGTCTCACAGCTCCCATGGGTGCCAAGGGCAGGGGACAGCGGGCAGGGACCCGCAGCACACGTGCCACTTGTTCTGCGCTGACGTGAAAGCCCCTGTGGCTTCAAGGAAACCGCTGTGGTTTTGCGTCGCACGCGGTTCATGTTAAAAATTTCCCAGCAGTGATAGACTTCAGCTGGCAGGATGAGGGCGAGCGTGTACATCGCGCACGAACAGCCCCCGCACAGAGCTCTGGGGCTCTTCTTTATCCTTTCTCCTTTCTTTTCAGTAACTATAGGGGATCATAACAAGCACTGTCACTCCAGCACTGCTCCCCTGATTGACTTTGCAACAACAATCCGCAGCGGAGATGGGCACGCACACAGCAACGCTGGGCACGCGCTTGGGCAACAAGGACCGGAGAGGCTGGGGTCGGGTGCGCTTTGGTTTGGGGTTTGTTTTACAAATTTCTTTTCCATTTCCAGAGTGACTGCTCTTGGTGTTTTCTAAACAGGATAATAAAAGGGAAACGAAACCACAAAACTGCAGTAAATCCACTCTGAGGCTGAACCAAAACCACAGGCACGCGCGCGCACACACACACACACACACACACACACACACGAAACAGAGGGGACTTTGAACTACACCAGAATCTCTTGTCTTTGAGGCACTGTGGAGCTTCCTCACCCCCTAACGCTGCTGAGGTCTCAGCACAGCGATCCTACGGATCACATCTGTGCTAATAAATAGGTTCAACGAGTTGAGTTAAGGGCAGAGTTTAACTATTAACTCCAAATTTCCTCGCTCTTATGGCTGCAAGTCAATCCCTTAATGTTACTTTCACACAGTTCCTGGCAGTTGAGTGAAATCTATGGTCAGTATTATAGCCCCTTCCCTCCTAAAGGCAGGCAAATCCACGTGTGATTTGCATAAGGAGCGATGGGAAACGCCGTGAGTGATAAATGTCGGGGAGGAATCGGAGCCGACCGCTCGACTCCAGCTGGCCAGGCCCTCCTCATCCCAGTCCCAAAAGCAGCAGAGGAGGCAAAACCGCCTCCGCACAGGTACCGGGTCCGGGAGCGGGGGAGCCGCGAGCAGGCAGGGAGGCTGGAACGCGGAGCTGTAAGGTATCTCTGCGACAACCCCGCACCAACCCGGCTGACACAAAGAATTCTCATACTTTCCTTTTGTTCACACACAGTAACTGAGAACACAATGAAATTCTTCATGTTCACTATCTCCCATTAGATCAATTAATATTCAGAGAAAGGCTTTAACATGAAGTTTAAATAATCATAGAAGGAGAAAAAGAACCACCAATGTTCTAGAAGCTTCTCTAGACCTTTCAATCAATTTTATTTATATGCAAAACCAAGAGAAACTCAGAAAAAACAAAGCTCCTCCTGATGCTAAAGCTCTCAATTTACTGACAGGCAAATGGCTTCATGCTGCCACTTAATCTCATTTCTTGCATAATGCCCTCTAATTAGCATATCAAAGTGAATTAATACTTCTAGGGCATTAGCAATGGGAAAATCTGCTCCAGGCTTCACAATAGCAGTTAAGCAAGAGCCAAGAAATCCTCAAAAACACCACAAACCACTTTGCATTGCAAAACTGTTCCATTTATTTATCCTCTCTCTCTAAACACTTTTACCGCACACTGTTTTACTACTGTTCGCCAAACAACACGATAATTGCCAAAGTTACCGGCATCTGCAACGCCTGTTTAGAATCTTAATTTAGACTGTGCTCGTCAAGATCTCTGGGTGCTTCCCTTGACCCTGGCACATACGGCAGGAGGCACCGAAACGTGGCGGCTCCTTCGGAAAAACCCGCTGTCGGGGTAATGTTCGGAAATTCCATTTTCCACTTAGGATAAATAATTAAAAATTAAATAATGGATGAAAAAGCCACCTGCTGGATGACGAGGACCGAGAGAGCGGCTTTAAATGTTGATGCATGACTTAAGGATGGCAAAAGGTTCTGACCTGTAAACACAGGACGCAAACCCACCCCCTTCCCAAGTGATTGATCAGTGGGACGCGTGATGCTCGTGATTCATGTGCCATTGCAGGTCCCCGTGACTGTGCCCCACGCGTGGAGCCGCTCGTTAACAAAAGAACTGAAAATACCCAAAGTAGCAGGAAATTAAAGCGAGTGCGGGATGATCCTCGCTTGATGCTTTGATGCAAGAGCTGCTATTTTTACCCGGTTCCTGAAGCCAGAAACACAGGGAGGCTGCTGCAACCAACCACTAGACCGTTTATTCTCTAGAATAATATTTGCAGGCTCTAGTTCCAACCACAGGTCACTCGGCAACGTAAAAACTCTCATCTATAAACAAAGACTAAAAACTCCCGAAACGTCATCCTCTTAGTGCTCCCCATCAATCTGTAAAAAAAGAACATCTCGGGGAAAAAACCCAGGGAACCAACCCCCCTCACGACAGCCACCCTCAGCCCAGCAAGGGGCCGGAGCACTGCCGAGGGCTAATAACAAAGAGGGCGGGAAAATGGGGGGTCGGAGGGTTTCTACGACTCTGTTTGCAGCATGAAGGATAAAAACAAAGTCAGTGAGAAGCACAATAAATGCTGATGGATATTTAGGTGGCACTTGGAGCCTTCCTGAAGCCCCTGCGCTACCGACAAACACTGAGCGCTGGAGCAGCGGCAGCTCCGGCGCCTCTCCTGTTCAATTCCCTGTGTAGTGCCAGCGTTATGGAGGAGCCCTAATGTCCAGCTGAGCAGCACAATTCATCTGCTCGGCTGATGAACTGCTCCAACTTTATAAAAGCAGGAACCACCCGAGCTGACAGAAACTTTACTAATTGATATTAAATATTGATGTGAATTATTTACTTCGTCCCGAGGTAAAGGCACCGATTGCCTGGCGGAGGAAAGCGAACGTGACAAAAGGTCAAGGCGGCGGCGAACAGAGACAGAGGCAGGCGGGTGTTATCTGAACCATGCTGATCACCTTGATAAGCGAAGAGCATTGAACATGACTGCTGAGAAAACAAACAAAGCTCTCTTCTCAGGGTGTCAGTGCCGAAGCTCATTCGACCACCGACACCAGGGCACGGAAACTCCGCTGCTTCGGACTCACGCGGATTCCGGCTTCATTGCTGCTATTCATAACAAATACTCAGCCGAGCGTCGCGTGCCCGATGGGATTGAAAAACAGCCTCCAAATCGAGGGCAGACGCGAGCCGGACTCTCCCGCGCTCTCCTCTGTGATTATTAATATGATCTTCAGAGGAATTGGAACTCTGCGCTACGCGGCTGACAATTTGGCACCGAGTGTGATTCTGCTGCGGTTTGCCTACCGAAGGCTGCAGGTACCGGTGTTAGTGCTTCACACAAATCAATATTGAAATGGAAAAGAGACGGCCTAATAGCCACATCATACAACTTGTGCGCTGAAAGCCGTAGGAGTGGAGCTTGATAAATCTGTTAAATCCTGTAAAAATAAGGGCGGGGGGGCTCCTCTGCATCCCCCATGTGCTGTTATAATCATTTATCTCCAACTGCTAAATCCCTTAACTGACAGCGAGCACCCTAAAACACACCCCACTGGAACCCTTATCGGTTAGTACTGCAGATTCAAAAATAAAACGAAGGACGTGAAAAACAGCCCTAAAATGAAATAAATCCCTGCTCCCAGTGACACGAGCACTGACAAACGGGGCCGAATTTATCCGCTGCGGAGAGGGGAGAATAAATAACAAATATCTGGAGCTACTGATCCCGGTAATCAACAGGGAGATGGTTATTTAAATGGAGCAGTAACAATGGGGAGGGCTGCACTTACAGGTTCTGAGAGACAACGCACCAGGAATTGCTCTAATGGAAACAATCGCCAAAGCCAGCGGGTCTCTTAGCCAGAGAAGCACCCCCAAAGCAATAGGATGTTGGTAATGACCGGGTTTGAAACAGATGACCAAATGACAATCAAGACTCTTGACTCAATTTGTTTTTTCCTAGTAGGACGTTTGTGAAGAGAAGCAATGTCACTGCCACGAGGACAGTGCGAAGGACCCACCGGCCTCCTGCGCCAGCCGCTTGCAATTCATCCGCCGGCAATTAGGAAAAATAAAAACCCACCATCAAAAGCATAACCGAGGGCTCCCTTTAAAAATCTGGGGTGCCGGAGCATGAGAGAGGAAACAAAAGCTAAACAATCTAAACTGCAGAAGAGGTGTGCACACCCGTCCCCGCACCACCACCACCTCCTCCCCAGGTAGCCGGGGAAATCCAGCCGTGTATTTAGCAGCTTGAAAAAAGCCACCAGGGCTGCACATAAATATTTTACACGGCTAAAGTGAGTAGCAATAACATCACAGCTGGCACTGAGAGAACAGCTAGCACAGGTACATGCACACTCAGCCATGGCTGTCGGTCCGTCAGTGTCACCTCATTGTTCCATCTGCATCCCCAGACAGCATTTGCCCGGGTGGGAATGATGACACCTTGGTGCGAGCTGCTGGCACCGAGCGGCACTTCACCAACACTGAAAAGTTGGAACCCGTGCAGCGCAAGGAGGGCAGAGCCCTGCGGTCGGGCTTCCAATAACCGCAGCACAAAAAGGGGTTAACGCTCTCGGGCTGAGCTGGCAGGAGGCAGAAGGCAAGTCCTTCCCAAACGAGTTTCCAGACTCTGCAGCATATTGACACGGGGCGTTCCGCCGCGAGTTGGGCCATTCTCATCAATAAGGAGCTCTGCAGCAAGAAGGGCACGATACAGCCCTTTAATCACCGCAGCGGCATCGGCTGCCTATTTACAGTGGTAGCAATAAAAATCAAGGGTTTGGCTTACATGGGGAACAGCGAGAAATTAACCCCGTGGTTAACAGCACTGCTGGCCTGCTTGCATTAGTCTCTATTTATCTTCATTCTGCAACCCAAAATTCCACACGGGGGGAGAAGGTTGCTCCTTTCGAACACTTTCCTCCTCTCTTTTAGGAGATAAAAAATAGTTCGAGCAGCCCGACCAGCCAAGCAGCCCTTTCTCTTCCCCTGCGGACACCTCCTGCCGCCGAGAAGTTCATTAAGTTTTATGATCTTCCCAAGTCAGTCCTGCTTATAAGCCTCACAAAGGCCACAAATCTGGCCAAGCATCACGTGTGCCATCAGGCTTTACTGGTCAGTGAGCGCTGTTTAGGGGTCGTGGTGCCGGTAAATTAGGGTCTGGTTGGCAGCTTGCGCTGCTTCTGCTGGGATACACGGAAAGAAACAGCTAAAGGTCTAGGTGCCCGGCTTCTGCACAGACGTGATCTCCTGTCTGCACAAACGATTCGTAAAGACACGAGAAACCCCAACAAATTGTCTATCAGCACAATCCAGGACCTAATAATAGCTCACTCCGTCGGGAAATAATTGCAATTCCCTAACCATTTTAGGGCTGTAGGAATGAATACATTTTCATTTCTATCTCCAGGAGAAGAACCAGCACTTCAGGTACAGAGCAGCGTCCTAACGGAGCCCTAATCGCATTACCAATCCGAAGGATTTTTAGCCAGTAAAAAAGAGCCATAAACCGCCCAAACCAAGGCACAGATCATCTGGGGATCCCGCCCTGCAGGCAGTCACTCAGGTATGCAACAGATGTGAGCGTGCCCCAGGAATGCAACTGGGACACCTCAGAGAACCGGCAAAGCACAACAAAGCACAGACCGCAGGCTCCCACTGGCTTCTCTCTGTATTTTACTGGAGGGGCTCTGGCGGAACTTTGGGTGTCGTTTTTCTTGGAGCTAATTAAAGAAGTACGTGGCAGTTTCTCCATGAAAATCGTGCTACCTTGTGGTTGCCTCTCAGAATGCACAGATCTATTAATACCCGCGCGGCTCCCGCATGCATTATGCAGCACTTTCTGAAATGTTAAAACGCTCAAAAAGAAATGTCAGGCTAAATCCGGAACAGGCTCCGAGATTGGCTTTGTGCAGGGTAAATACCTCCCTGAAAATACATGAAAAGCTTCAGCTCCTAACACGAAGCAAGAGGGAGAGAAGCTTTTAAAAACGGGTTGTTTGTTAACCCTTGCGGGAAAGGGAGAGACGCTCTCCATGAACTGAGGATTCCTCTACGTGTGCTCTCACCACCGGCCTCACAAAGTCCTCGCAGACGGCAATGAAAGCTACTAAGATACTAAAAAAAACGCATAATTCAACCTCGCAGTGGCTCCAGCACCGCACGGCTTGATCCAGAGCACACAGGTACCCTGTGTGTTACCCTTCACACGCAGGCTGCAGCCTCCTTCCCCACCTTTCGTCCTTCTCGCAGAAGGTACAATAAAGCCATCACGGCAATTTCCACTGCCCACCCCAAGGTAAACTTTGGTTCTGAGTGAAAAGAATTACACGCCGGTGCGTGACCGGGTTGTGGGCAGACTGAAGTGCTCGGACCACAAGATGATGCAGAGCACCAGGAGAGGAGGGGGATGTCTCTCCTTTAATTGTATCTCAGACCATTCACCCAGCACAGAATTATCTGAGCTGTTTACTACAGAGAGATCTCACAGCAAAGAGGCTGGGCTGTATTTTCACACTCCCTCGGCTCCAGCACCCTAATTAAAGCCTAACACCAACACTTCAGCTCGGCTGGGAGACCCCGAGCAGAGGTCCCCCTCCAGGATCAGTTTTTGGTGGGGGTGTGGATCCATCCCCATCAATCACCCCGAGCACTAACCCTGTGCCTGCGCTGCCGGGGCCGGCAGGCTCCTGCCTCTGGGCAGGCAGTCGGACGCCTTCACTCTTTGTTGGTTATCAGCGATTCCACAAAAGACAGAACTTGCAAACTTGGCTCTAGCACAAAGGCAGGATCCCAAGTTACAAGTTACCACTGTAAGCCTTTCGGATCACAGAGACTGCTGTGAGGTTCCTCATCGCCTCCGTGGCGGCCTCAGTGCACCCCCTCTGCCAGCGGTCCCGGCTGCTGGAAGGAGCAGGGATCTTCTTTGCAGCTCACCTCTGACATGTTGCTCTGACAGACTCTCCTTTCAAAAGGGCCAGGCTAAGCCCTCTGTGAATAAAGTGACGGCGGGACCTGCGCTGCCTCCCCAGCTGCAATGTGCCTGCTGCAAAATGTCTGAACAGCCCCGGCTGGCTCTGGGCTGCTCCCGAGCAGGACAGGCGCAAAGTTGGGGGAAAGGCAGAAAACAAACACGAGCCACAGGACAGAGCGGGGCTACGATCTGACGGAGGCAGGGAGGGCAGGAGGGGGCTCATTCCCCTTATCCTGGGTAATCGAATGGGATATAAAGAGGAATCAATCTTAGTATTCACAACGCAGTCAACAGCCCAGTGCTTAGCTGTCAGCAGAAACTGAAGCGGACCCCCGGCAGCAAAGCAACCCTCGGACACAAAGCGCCGTCATCTACTGAGCACTGGGCACCCTTAGGCTGCTCGGCTGACATCTGCGAGGATTCCGCGCCGGCTGTTCTCCTCCACAGCCTTTCTTTTGCCAGCGAGTGACTACGGGCGACGCGAGTCGGTACCCACCGCGGGCAGAGCGTGGATTGATCACCAGAGCCAGCCCCCGGCAGATGCTCCTGCTCGCCCCGCTCACGGCCCTCTGACAACCGGCCTCTCCAAAATTAAACTCAAGTAATTCGAGTGCTCTGGGGAAAAAAAACCTCCAAATGTCCTCTAAAAAAATAACCTCCAAAACCTGAGGAGTTGATGGTAGGGAGAAAAAATAACCTATTCGTGTGCTTTCGTGAGGGGAACTGCTGAGGTTTACCCGCAAATTCAAAACATCGCCCCGGCCGAGAGCGAGCAGAGCTGGGCCGCGCACGGGCTGGGGAGCGAAGGGTCCGTCCCCGGGCCGGAGGGTCCCGCACGGTCCCACCGCGGCCCCGCACAAAGTTTCCGGGTGATGAACAAGAACTAGATAAATCCGAGCGACGCGCGGGCGCTGCGGGGTGCGGAGGGGGCGCTCGGCAGCGCCGTGCGGCCGCCGCGGGAGGCGCTGTTCCCGGCGGAACGCAACGTCATCGCCGGGAACGTGATCGGGTACGGCGCGACCCAGGGCAGCATGTTCATCCGCGGCGTGGTGGGGGAGCGGTTCCTGGTGCGCAACTCGGGTGCGACCGCT
>JAOXOE010000784.1:10712132-10728938 GCA_028565055.1 Phoeniculus purpureus | reverse complement strand
CACACTGATGGGGAACCTCCTCTGTTCCAGCTCACACCCGCTGCCCCTTGTCCTGTCCCTGGGTGCCCCTGAGCAGAGCCTGGCTCCATCCTTCCAACACTCACCCTTCCCATATTGATCAACATCCATAGGGTCACCCCTCAGGCTCCTTTTTTCCTGGCTCAAGAGCCCCAGCTCCCTCAGCCTTTCCTTAGCAAGGAGATGGTCCCTTCCCTTCAACATCTCTGTGTCTGTGCGCTGGGCTCTCTCCAGCAGCTCTGTGTCCTTCTGGAGCTGAGGGGCCCACAATTGGACACAAGATTCTAGATGGGGTCTCCCCACAGCAGAGTAGAGGGGGAGGAGAACCTCTCTTGATCTGCTGACCACCTCTTTCTGATCCACCCCAGGATGCCATTTGCCTTGTTGGTCACCAGAGCCCATTGCTGGCTCCTGGCCACCAGCACCCCCAGGTCCCTTTCTCCAAGGGACTGCTCTCCAACAGGCCAGTCCCCACCTCTCCTGGTCCCTAGGGCTGTTCTTGCCCAGATGCCAGGCTCTGCACTGCCCTTGTTCTAGTCCATTCAGTGTCTCCCTGCCCAGCTCCCCAGCCTGTCAGGGTCTCAGTGTCCCGCGGTACCCATCATGCTGTCAGGGCTCGCAGGCATTAGCACAGTGGGTGCCTTAGCGCAGGATGTTTGCCTGGTGGCCCCTTGCTTTGAGGGACAGCCAGGAGCCCTCCAGAGGCAGAGACCTACTTTCTGTAATGGAAATAGTCCCAAAATAAAAACTAGAACTCGGAGCCACGGCTGCTGCGCTTGGCAGCACCTCAGGAGACCGAGTCCAGCTCCACGCGGGGCCTTGTCCAGCTGGGTTTGATTATCTCCAGGGACAGCGGGAGCAAATTTAGCTAATGGCACGGTTGTGTGAGTCCCTGCTAGGAGCAGCGTGTCGGTAGCGAGCAGCCTGTCGGCTTTTCTCTCCCATTCTTCTGTTGAATCCCTCCCTTCTGCTGCTTCTGCTGTTCAGTCGAAAGCTCTGGAGTTGGTGGGTTTTCCTAGAGCAGAAGGGACGTGGTCAGGGGCAAACTGGCCACGAGAGCCAAGAACTTCCTTGAGTCCTGGAGGGCAGAGGCTGTAAATCTGCAGTCACTAAACGTTCGGTGGCAGGGGGGACACTGGTGGGGACGGGGGGTGTTCTGGTCTCAAGGCCCCGTTCTGCTGATCAGAGGAGTGTTCAGACAAAGGATGACTTCTGCTCCCCTCTGTGTAGGTGCAGAAGCGGCGGCAAGGGCCCCGGTGTGTTGATCCCCCTTTCCCTGAGGGAGCAGGCAGGGGAATTGATGTCCTGCAGCAGTCCCATCCAGTGGTGGATCTCACCTTCTCCCGTTAAACCTGCCAGAACCGCCCCTGCCCCAGCCTGGAAGTGGCTCCTGCGTTTGGGGTGGGGTTTGCTCAGGGGGTTTCCATGTTCTTGGATCAAACTCCCCTAATGCAGCCTTTGGGAGGTGGAGGAAGAGGAGAAGCAGGGAACTGACCCGTTTGCAGGCAGCCCAGCCTCGGATTAGATTAACATGCGGGTAAATCCATGGCTGCAGGTGACTAGGATGGTTTGCTTGTGGGGTTTTTCTCTTCCACTCTCTGCTTTGTTTCGTAAGGCCGTGCGAGTACCCCGGACCCAGAGCTCTGGGTGAGTGGCAGTGGCTGTTGAGGTGCTTCAGAAGTCAGGCTGTGGGGTGGGAGCTCTGAGCTTTCTCTGCCTTGCAGCAGTTGTCCTGTGTGAAGCTCTGTGCAGCGGCAGATGTTCAATATTCTGCCCCAAGATACAAATCTCTTCACGATGAAGGAAATGCAGAACCTGAAGAAGGTCTATAATAAAGCAATCAGAGCGTTGGTGTGGAGAGGCAGAAGTGAACCAGCAGCACACTAATACGGTGGTGAAAGGGAATTCGTTAGTCTGACTGGACAGCTCCTGTCTGTGTTGTCTTTCCCTCCTTCTGGGTGTAGGAGCATTTTACCTTATGGCAAAGCTCTATGGAGGGATGGCACCTGTCTGTAGGTGTCTGTTGTGTTCTCTTCTCTTGGGATTCAGGTTTTGAGCTGTTTGTCTGTGGCTCTCGGCAGACACCACAGCTAGAGGAAACTGGAGCAGAATTCAAATGATGTCCTGTACAGAACGGAGTCGGTCAGGTTTTGTGCACTGAAAACATCAACCTTCTTGAGTCTGGGGTCTGGGTCTGTTGCAGAGCGCTGTGTGTGTTCTCCTTGCAGGTACCCGTGTCCGTGAAGCAAGATGGAGAGAAGATAGTAGAGCCACGGGCTGGACTGGCGGGCAGGATGGCTTTCCTGGACAACCCAACCATTATCCTGGCTCACATTCGGCAGTCGCACGTGACCAGCGATGACACGGGGATGTGTGAAATGGTCCTGATCGATCACGATGTTGACCTGGAGAAGTTTAACCCCTCATCGACATATGGGGACAGTGGTTCGGACACGCAGGGGAGCAATGGGGAGACTCAGGGCTACGTGTATTCCCAATCAGTCGATATTACCTCAAGCTGGGACTTCGGCATCAGAAGACGATCAAACACAGGTAGGTGGTGTCTGCAGCCAGGAGCATGTTAGCCCTGACATTTCAGTTGCTGTTAGGCTGACACGGACGGACTGGAGCCTGACTAGCAACGTATCTGTCAAACGTCTCCTTCCGTAACGTCGAGACCCTTTTTATAGAGGGACACGTCACGATTCAGGTGCTTCAGTGCTGTCAGCTGAGCTTTAATTGCTGTTTTACTTGTTCGTGTGCAGAGGAACAGTGAGGGAGTCAGCTTAACGTATAAAAAGCTGTGAAGACGTCAAGTCTAAATCCGGAGCACAGGCAGAGTCGTTGATCCGTCTTTTGTTAGTGTCTGGAGGGGTGTTCACTTCTGAACAGGAGAGTCACTTTGTGGCATCACATCTGTTGTTATAAAAGAGAGGAGTGAAGTTTGATGGAGCCAACAAAGTGACTGATTTGTCTCTGTTTTGTCGTCTTAAGTTTCCTTTCTGAGAAGAACCTTGAGGTAGGATTTGAGTTGCCAGATGAGGCAGTTTAAGGCTGAACACCTTTGCAGAACGGGCTCCCTGCAAGGGGGGAAGAGAGCTCTTCCCTTTGTGCTTCTGTGTGAGGGGTATTTAGACTTCTGCTTGTAGCCAAGGGATGGTAGGAACAAACATTCTGACATGAGAAAGTGGTTCTGGGTGGTCAGTGCTGACCTCTTTCTCCTCCGTGGTGCAGTAGAGATTATTTTCCAGCGATTTCTGAAGGCATTAGACCACCACCTAGAGCTCAGAATAAACATCTGTGCTCTGCCTCGCAGGGAAGTTGCTGTGTGGCCCTCAATGTCTGGGAAATACCTTTAACAAGTAAAAAGTGGTCCAAAGTTAGAGAAGAGAGAGGGCACGGACCTCTCGTACCTGAGAGGTAGCTCTGGAAACAGGCTCAGTAGAGGGCTGGGAGGTGTGGTGAAGAGTCCCGCGTGCCAGGCACTGCTCCTGCCTTCTTTAGCTCGGCCGATGCTAGAAGGGGAAGGAGAGGCATAGTGTTGTAACATTGCTCCAAAATGAATTCTGAAGGCTGTTTGCACCCACAGGGTGAGTGCCCTGATAGAACAACCTCCATTTGAATTATGGATCGAAACTGTCTCAGTGCCCGGCTGGCAGCGTGTTCTCGAGGAGCAGTTCAGAGGCTCAGACCGCTGGGGAGGCAGGTGCTTGCGGCTCTGCGGCTCACGTACCTGCTGTGTTCCGCTGCGCGTGCTGCTGCCGCCAGCAGTTACCCCAGCAGCGGGGCTGGGCAGAGCCCACGAAGAGTGCGAGCTGGTAGGAGCTGAACCCTGCTCAGAAGTACGGGGAGAGGAATAAGTCAGAATCACCTGTTTTTAGCATAAATGCTTCTGGCACCGCACGAGCACCACTCTCAGCTCCTTGATGGAAGGCAACAGACACCCACGTCGGATCAAGTGTTCCCACAGCTCACGAGCACAAGCGCTCGTTGGCAGTGGAATCTGCAGGCTGTGCTCCTCAGATGGGCAGATGCAGGGACGTTTCCCTTTGTCACTCGGGCCATAACCACCCGAGTGGGTTTAACACGAGCAGGAACCCTGGTTCCTTGAAAAGCAGATGATGAGGTTTTAGTTGGCATGCTTTAAGAGCCCAGCTCTCCTTTATTCTCTAAATAAACCCCTTCCTGCTCACACTGCCTTCAGCCGGTGGCTTTGCAGGAGCACAGCCCTTTACGATCGCTTGTAAAGCTGATCTGCGCGCAGGCGGCTCGCCAGGAGAGCATCTTTCCCATAAATAGTAGAAATAATGTTGAGTAGCGTCGAAACCGCCGCAGGAGGCCCCGCGTCTCTGCAGAGACGGCAGAAGGGTGGGCTCCTGGGTAGATCCTGTGGCAGTATGTGAGGCTGGAAATCAGTGCAGCGGGCGTCTAACAGCAAAATCCCCTTTGGCCTTGAGGGGAACCGCGGGGAACGTTGCAAGCGTTTGGGGAGAACATGGGGGTGATCTGCCACTGAATCCTTGCTCCCTTTCCAGAGGAGCCGGGTGGGACACAGGTGCTCTTTGCCCTGAGCCCCATCTCCTCGGCGCTGCCTCTCTGCTGTATCCAGCAGGGTAGGGAAAAGGCGAGCGATGAGCAGCCTGCGCGAGGTGGGGAGCATGTGGGAAAGCAGCAGATCCTGGGATGGCTGCAAACAAAGGCTCGTCTGGCTGCTGAGAGCTAATGAAACAGCAGCTACGTTTGGTCAGTGACATTTTTCACACCCAAAGCTCTCAAAGCAGCTTTTGCTTCCAGCACGGATGAACCTTAAATAATTCACACTGCTAATGGGGGCTGATAATTCCTCCTGATTTGGAGTTGCTGTAATGCAATCCCGCCGTGAATGAGCGCTGTGCTCAGCTGTAGGCAGAACAGGGGATGGAGCTGGTGGTGAAGGTGGCTGCTCTGCAGTGTGTATGTGTGTTTAGACAAGGGGTGGAAACATCACGCAGGGTAAACACCTGCAGTGTTTGTGTTTACATTCTCCCTTCCGCTCCTCCATCCCTCCTCTGCTCGTGCATCTCTCAGGTACTGGGTGATGGCCCGTGGAGAACCGCGGTTTGGGAGGGAGTTTAGTTCCAGTCTGGGCAGCAGTTTTACCTTTCAGAGTAAAATCTCTGCGTCCAGTGTCTAAACTCAGAAGCAGGGGCCCTTCTCTTACTTCATGAAGGTTCGCAGGGGTGCTGAGACACTAACCTCAGGCTCGCTGCGGTGGAAAACAAGCATCCGAGTCCCTGTTTGTGTTTGTACCTCGAAGTCCCCGTTACAGCTCTTACCTCAAAGCAGTGTTCTTGTCATCCTTCCCAGGCTGAGCTTTTATGGGGACAACCCCTGCTCTAAAGCCCCCATGTCCACAGTTCAAAGACTATAAAAGAGTAATAGGAGGGACAGGAAGCTGTTCATTAACCTTTTCTTAATTGGTGAAATGGCTCAAGGACCTCAAGTTGCACCTAGAACTTGCCAGGGTAGTTCAGCACCTTAGAGTCTCTTCTACAAACCCTTTTAATGACTGAATTGACTCAGCAAACCCTTTCCTGTGCTGCTCAGCACCCCTAGCCCTGTGCCCCAGCTCCAGCTGTGCTTAGAGTGGACACGTGGTGACGGCAGCTGTTCCCATGGCCGTGGGCTTGGGTGGCTGTGCCGGGAGGAACTGGTCATTTCCCAGGACAGATCTTGCTGTTAGCAAAAAGATGGTTTAAGGCACTGCCGGGTGCCCCGGTGTGGAAGCTCTTTGGCTTCCAGAGCAAAAGGATGGTTTAAGGCACTGCCGGGTGCCCCGGTGTGGAAGCTCTCTGGCTTCCAGAGCAAAAGGATGGTTTAAGGCACTGCCGGGTGCCCCGGTGTGGAAGCTCTTTGGGTTTGTAACCGTAGGAGGCTTTTTCTCAGCTCGTGTTTGCACGACGGAGTCAAAACACACATAAAGAAAGATGCTGTTCATTTTAGGACCTGACTAATGTTGTGAAGACACAAATCATTCCTTTTACTACCCCTAAACTGTTCCGGCCCACTGAAGGCGATGCCGGGCTAATTTATATCGCTTTGACATTTTATAATTTTCATGATTTTTAGATAAAGGATTTTATATTTAAAACTTTAATAGTCTAGCCTGAGTTCATTTATCTTTAATTTTTGAAACGGGGAGAGTAATTCATAACAGTAATTTTATTCCTGTAATGTAATATTCACTTCAGTTCATTTGTGCATTAAAATTCCTTTAAGACCGTTATTAATGATTTATATAATGAAATGTCATATTAATCACACAAGTTTTCACATTTTATTATTCTCTTCCATGTTAATACTATCTTTATGATCTCTATTAATGTTTTATATCCTCTAATTTCAATTATAAATCAAGGCCGTTTTCGTGTTGTTGTTGGTATTTGCTTTTCAGGGGGGCCGCCTTCAACGGTTTATGACTTCTCCTGCGCACGCGGTATAAACCATCTTTATTCATATCGAGGCAGTTAATTATCTCTTTGTTTAGAGTAAACTTTCATTGACAAACTTACAGTTCTCGTATTTCTTCTCAAGCTCAGAGACTTGAGCGTCTGCGGAAGGAGAGACAGAATCAAATAAAATGCAAGAACGTCCAGTGGAAGGACAGAAACACTTCCTACTCAGGTAAAACCTAACCCCTGCTCCTTTCCCACTGGTTTTGTGTCTGCTCGTGCTGGCTTTGGTTGGAAATTCTCCCTGGCTTTCAGAGCACCCAGCAACGGGAGTGACTGCACTGGTTTCCATCCCAGTGTGTGGCTGGGGAGGGTTGTGCCGCCGGCGTCTCGCTGGGTTGCAGCTGTGGCTGGGGCGCTCCAAATCCATCGTGAAGGGAGAGGAAAGCAAGAAGGCTTCAGAGCTGGTTGTCAGTCTGATCTAATTCGAGTGGCCGCCCTGGGTTTTGCAGCGTCAGGTATGAAAACAGCGCTGGTGCGCTCTGTCGTCTCACGGCACCACTGTTTCCCCAGGCTGCTGCTGTCTTAGTGAAGGAGCTGAGGTTGCGAGGTCCGCAGTGGTGGTGAGCGGCGTGTGAGGGGCAGACGGGTCCTTGCTCCGTGGCCAGGTGCTTGCCAACCACTTTCCACGTCCCACGTAAGCTGGGGCTTTCCCGCAGCGTTTGCTCTAGCCTGGCTGATGAAGGCGTTGGTAGGGTTGACTTTTGCAGAAGATTTCTGTGCTTACTGGTTCCGACGAGGGGAAGATCTGGAGGAGTCGTGTCAGTATGCAGCCTGCTGCACTGGAAGGATGGCAAGTGCTGCTGTAGCTGGGCTAGCCCGGCCTGGGAAGGCTGTTAGCACCAGTTTCCCAAAGACGGGGCCGTTCTAGTTGAAATTCCCTAGTTCCCTGTCTCTGACTGGGTGCTCTGCCCGCTCCAGGCTGCAGTATTGGAATGAAACGTCAGTCTCAATTCTCCCATCTCCCGGCTGCAGCGAGCGCCTGTGGCTGTTGTATCCGACTCCCATCCCAGCCTCTCCCCAGGCTGTCATGCCTCGTGCTTTCCAAGTTCGTGTGTGTCTTAACGAGGCCCCTGTGTAATCTCCCTTTTCCCCGAAATCCTCCTGTCTCTGTGGCCGTGGCGCGCAGTGTCTCTCCAGTGTCTTCCTTTAGAGGAAGGAACAAAGCTGCTCATGCAAGCAACACGGTTGCTCAATCCTCATGCAGCGTCCAGCCGGGTTGGGTACCTCTGGTAACGCCGGCTGGGATGGTTTTGCCTTCTGCCAGCAGAGTTGTAGCTTTTAAAGTTTAATCTACCGTAACCTCCAAGTCCCTTTGCTCAGTATTTTACAGCCTTTGCCCAGTGACGATCCAGTTCTCTTTCCCTGCCTTATCCCTAAGCGTGTTCTGCTTCCTGTTTCCTTCCACTGGGTCGCCCGCAGCCTCCAGTTGCCTGCTGGGGCTGTGCTGGTTGTGGCGCTCTACTCGTGTGGGCTCGCCATGGCATTTAGTTCCTTCTACGTGCTGCCCTGCAGACAGACTTCATCTGTCAGCCAGCAGCGACGGAGGTGTTCCCCTCTGTGGGAGTGAGCTGGGGACACGTCGGTCCCTCCGTGCTGCAGAACAGATTTAAGTCAAACACAGGTTACATAAAGCCTCCAGGCCCTGGGGATCTCTTACTGGAGAGCTGATCTCCCTCCTCTGAAGGGGAAGGGGGACCACGTCCTCCTCTCCGCGTGTGGACGAGGCTTTGTCTCGCTGTAGCCCTGCTGGAAAGCTGACGGGAAGGCAGCAGCACCAGGAGCAGCTGTTCTCACAGGGGGATTTGTCTGCCCTCTTCTGACTGCGTTGCTCTCAGCCTTCCCTCAGTGGAAGACGGTGGCCTCTTCACATATCCCAGCTGTCTTCCAGCTTTTTGCACTGATCTGTAGAAGTTTTGGGGTCCTCCTTCTACTGAGCTGGGTTTGTAGTGGTCGCACCGTCTTCCAGCAGCCAGTCTCAGCCGGCTGAATTTCCAGCCCCCCAGCAGGTACCACTCCCTGCTCTCTGGGCCGTCGGGTGCGTGACTGCAGTGAAAGCTGTACAGACCGCAGAGCCAAGCGGGCGTCGCAGGTATGAGCTGAGAAGAACTGTTGGGACCCCGTCTTTGTGCAGCCCAGCAAAGGAAACAACAACCCAGCCACCTTCATGGGGCTCTGGAGACAAAGCTTCGAGCTCAGAGGCTTGCACTGCCACGGGAGCCACTGGAACCTTTGTTGGTATTGGGTGCTACAGGACTGGGCACTCTCCAAGTGGCTGGGGGGCAGCTCTTGGCGCCAGTGTTCAGCACTTTTGCCAAGCGCCTCCACTTCCAGGCAGTCTGCTGGTAAAAACAGCCTGAACTTGGGACTGATTCTACTTTGGCGAGTTTTAATTTCGCCTTTTAAGCAATTAACCTGCTCCCTGCAGGTCAGGGTCGTTCTGCCCTGGAGGGGTTTTGCTTCCCTGGAGGAGCAACATGTAAGTCTTGGAGGTGTGAGGGCATCCGAAGGCAGAGCGGGGTCAGTCCAGGGGAGCTGGTTGGTTCCCAGGTAGTGATTGATGGGCTGGGGGGGGATCAGTTCCTAGAGCAGATGTGGGAAAGACTGGTCCAGATTCAGCCGCAGTTTCTCACAGCTGAGACCTGCTGGAGCACCCTGGGCTCTGGCCTGATTTCACGGTGGCCTTACGAGATCAGGAGCCCTCGTTCCGTTGTCTTTTGACAGGGCCTGTGCAGTTTGAGCTGGCAACTCAGCTGTGCAGTCTCTAGATGTGAGAGAAGCTGCTTGTTGGAGGCTTCCCTGAGCCTTCCCGGACCACACAGAGAGCTCAGTAGCTTTGATGGTCTTTGGCTCTGAAAAGCTTTTTCTCTGTTGGTGTCCAGGCTGTGTGTCTGGAGTGGTCTCTTCAGATCTGACTTCCTCTTGAGGAAAGACCGTACCCACTCCACAGTGAGAAATCAAAGCAGAAGGAATCCTTCCTGTGGATCCGATGTGGTCCCGGTCCTGCTGCGGATTGCAGGCGGTGCAGCACAGTGGTGGGGCAGTATCGTTTTATCCCGCAGTGTTTGCGGTCCCTGGAAACCTCCCAGGTCAGGTTGGCCGGTGATCTGCACGACCTGATCTGGTTAAAGGTGTCCCTGCTTGCTGCAGGGGATTTGGACTCCGTGACCTTGAAAGGTCCCTTCCAAGCCAGAATGCTCTAGGACTCTGTAGCCCAGTCTGGTGAGTCCCGAAGTGCTCTGTCGGGGTGTCAGCAGTTGGTTTGCACAGCGTTTGCTGGTCCTGGAGGAGCAGGCAGGCCAGCAGAAAGGCCAGGGATCTCTGAGTGTCTCTCTGAGTGTTTGTCTGGACCCAGGGATCCTGGAGTGATCAGCCCAGTTCTCTCCAGAGGAAACATCCACCTTTTCCTCAGCCTGAGCAGCAGCATCGTTCAGACTCCGTATGGTTCCCTGTCTCTGGGCTGTGACAGGGTGCTGGCAGATGGAGCCCTGCTAGAACGTTTCTTGTTTGCTGTGTTTGCTGCTGTTCTCCCCCTGCACTGCCTCTCGTTGTGGTAACCCACAGCCTCTGTGCACCTCTGGTCCAACCGCTGTCGTCTCTTTTCTGACCTGCAGCAGAGGAGCTGAGCTCGCTCTTTGAGAAAAAGAATTTCCGAGTGAGGTCTCCGTGCGCTGGGAAGCAGTCGATACTGTCTGTGCGGCTCGAGCAGTGCCCGCTGCAGCTGAATAACCCCTTCAACGAGTACTCCAAGTTTGACGGCAAGGTAAGTGCGGCACGTGGCTTCTTTTCCTGTCCAGGAGGCCCCTGACCTGAAGGTGGTCGGCCTTGGGCAGCTGTCACGTGCTGTTGAAGCTGTAGTAGACTTTCTCGCAGGCCGTGGGTGTCTAGAAAGATGCTTCCCTTGGACTCAAATGTGATGGTTCCAGGCTCAGCGGAACCCCTCCTCCCATTTCCATTGCAGAGCCGTGGCCGTCCCGTTAGGGTTCGTCACCTCGCTCTTCTCTTCCTCAGCAGGGCAGTTAGCTAGACTTGTGGAGTGGCAGAGTCCTAGGGCGTCTCTCCACAGAATTGATGGTGAGAGCCTTTGGAGATCAGCAGATGTCACATCCATGTACAAGAAGGGCCCGAAGGAGGATCCAGGGAACTGCAGACCTGTCAGTTGGTGCCAGGAAGGGCTGTGGAGCAAACACACGGTTTTGTGTGCCAACAGTGCACCACTGACGGGGAACCAGGCGCACAGGTCCTGCTTGACAGACCTGATGGCCAGCAGGAGCAATGTAGGTTTGGCCTCCTCAATGCAAAAAAGACATTGAGGTGCTGGAGGGAGCCCAAAGAAGGGCAACAAGGTTGGTGAGGGAGCTGGAGTGGCCTTACCGCTGCCCACAGATGCCTGAAAGGAGGTTGGAGAGAGGTGGGATTTGTGATAGCAACAAGAGGAAACAGCCTCAAGTTGCACCAGGGGACATTTAGCTTGGACATTAGGAGAAAGTTCATGGCAAGGGCCCTCAAGCCTTGGCAGAGGCTGCGTTTCGCAGTCAGAGAGATCCAGAGCTCAGGGACAGGGTTGAGCGGTGGGCTTGAGTGGGTTAATGGTTGAACTCAGCGACCGTAGTTGTCTTGTCCAACCTGAGTGATGCTGCGGTTCCGTGAGTGACTGGTTGTTTGGCCACGTGCCAGCGCTTGCTGAATATTCGTTGGTTTATGCAGCCTTTGCCCTCAAAGCTCTGCCGTGAGAGCGCGGGAAAACCCCCCTGTTCTGAGGGTGGAAAAGCGAAGCATCACTAGGTCAGCATGTGGGGCAAAACCTAGACCGAACGATGTAGCTGTGAGCGAGTGCTGGTGTGTGGGACACGCAGGGGCAGCTCCTGACGAACCTGGTCAGCCAGACGGATTCCTCGACTGCCGTCACTTCAAGAGCCGTGTCTGCTGCTGCTGAGCTCTGCCGATCCCTGTCGCTCCTCGCGCGCGGTGCCGTCGCTCGGTGTTGTCAGCCATCGTTGTCATGAGCTCTAGGAACTGAAACGTGAACACCGCTGTAATGGATCGGTGTCAGCTTGTTCCACAACAGTTGTAAACACTGCGCAGCTCCCTGTTCTGCTGGGTTGGTTTGTGGAATCTCCTGTGGGAGTGGGACGTTTGAGCTCCATTACCTCTGTGATGGGAGAATTTCATATTCAGTTAAGTACTGGTGAAGTGGAAAGGCTGGGCTGTGGTTCCACCAGCACTGATGGTACTTGCAGCTTGCTGGCTTCTAGCCTGTGAAGTCGATCTGAGAAGGACCTTCTTCCCAGTGAGGGTGCCAGAGCCCTGGCAGAGGCTGCCCAGGGGGGTTGTGGAGTCTCCTCTGGAGACGTTTCAAACCCTCCTGGACTGTTCCTGTGTGACTGGATCTAGGGGATCCTGCCTTGGGGGGGGGGACTGGACTGGGTGATCTTTCGAGGTCCCTTCCCATCCCTGATGTTCTGTGATTCAACACTGGCATCACCAAGACACCTTTTGTGTGAACTGCAAGCTTGTTCCTCAGCCGTGAGCCGTAGGTCATGGCGTGGCGGTGCCCTCCCAGCAGTCACGCACGGAGGAAGCAAACTGCTTCCCTTTCTGAGAGGAATTCCCTGCGGTTCTGGGGGTCCCAGTCGCGCTGTTGGGTACCTGCGCGGGGTTCGGGCTGTGAAAACCAGGTGACTTGTGTGACGTCTCCAGGCTCCTGAGTGTGGTTTGTTGGTAATAGGTGGGCTGTGTTTGCCACATCTGTGGAGCTCCTTCGCGGGGTGGGGGAAGCACCAACTTATTTACATAATTAACAGCCGCTCATCTCTGGGGCAAACAGTTCCTAATTGGGGAGAGGCGAGGGGGTGAGGAGGGCCCTAATTAAACACGGCTTAAAAAACCCTCCTTAATTGTGTAGTTGCTCAGGGGATCACAGGGGCTCTGAAAGCTTTAAGGTGATACCAAGGCCTTTCTGTTTTATTTCTACTGATGTATCTGGGGCTTGGGACCGAGACCTCAGCCTCTGGGTGAGACCCGTTCTGGGGCTCGCTGGGCAGAGCGCAGGCAGAGCTCCCGCTGCGTCTGAGCTTCGTGTCCCTGGTGAGCTCAGCTGCTTTCAGAGAGGCTTCCCTTGCTGCTGATTCAGCTCCCTGACTGACCCGGAGCCGAATAAACCCCTCTAAACACTTCCCTTCCTGAGGGTCCGTCCCTCCAACGCCCGATGTGTTGCTTGAAGGTGATCGGGTCAAGGCAAGCGAGCGCGGGGCGTTGCAGGACCTCCCAGGCCCCTTCAGTCCAACACTTAGAACATCCCGCAGGTGTTTCCTGCCAGCTCTAGTGTCTCTTCCACAGCCGCTTCTGCGATTTTATGTAACAGTAAAATTTTAAAGCTCTGTGGTTCCTTCTTGTTCTGATCAGGTCGTTAATTGTCAAACCGGGAGAGAGCGGGGCTAGTGAAAGGCAACCACGGCGGCAGAATTCTGATCAGCTCAGGAGCTCAGGGAGGGGTTTCCCACAGCTACGCCGCGCTGCTGCCTGTGCTGCCGCACGTGAGCTCTCGACGCGGGGCGCAGGAACCGCTCTGCGGCGCTGGGCTGTGTCTGCAGGGTTTCCCTTGAAGCAGCTGAGGTCAACCTAACCCCTGCACCCGATCGCCCGGTCTGTGAGTCCCTGGGCTGAGCACCTCTGGTGACAAACCTCGGACACTCTTGCGAGGAGCGTCGTGTGCCGAGGAGCCTGTAGCTGTCTGCGGTTGCTGCTTCTGTCAGGTGGGCACAAAATTACTGGGAGGCTTAAGAAATCAGCAGCCAAATTGATTTCCGTTATCTGCGAGCAGATTAAATTATCATCCCCTCTGCGGACAGGTTCATGAATATCCCTGCCTGCGGAGCCTGGGCAGTCAAACCCTGGTGGCTTGCGCTGCCAACCTGCCAACTTCCTCCAGAGTTGGGAAGATGAGGGTGGCTGTGAGATGTGAGAGTCGTAGCCGGGTACCACTGACACGAGAGCTGTAAGGGCTCGTTTCAGCGACTCGGGAGATTCACACGGGACAGCTGATCTGCCGGCTCTGCCGAGCTGTTTTAGACCCGACATGTTCCCTTCTCAGAGCCCTGGCAGGGGCTGCCCAGGGGATTGTGGAGTCTCTTTCTCTGGAGACGTTTCAAACCCACCTGGGCTGTTCCTGTGCAACTGGATCTAGGGGATCCTGCTGTGATGGGAGGACTGGACGGGATGATCTGTCGAGGTGACTCTCACCGGGCAGAAGGTCCTGACGTTGGTGTGGCAGCTCCTCTGTTCCAGCTCCCAGCCGATGCCCCTTGTCCTGTCAGGACGATCCAAACGGGTCGGTGTGATTGTGGCTGGGCAGACAGTGAAATTCCCACCTGAGGAGCGGAGGCACCTCGGCACAAGGTGACCCTCTTGCTTCCTCGTGGCTAGTTCGGGTTAAACCCCAGCAGTTTCTCCTGCAGCAACTGTTTTGGAAGCGGAGCTGTAGGAGGCTGGGGGAAGGGCTAATTCACGAGTGCTAATTGCTTGGCTGTTAATTTTCATAAGTGTTGATAGAAGCAGTTCCTTAAATTAAACTTTGTTTAAAACGTACCAGGGGAAATATTCCACAATGTCGGGCCTGAAGTGGAAATTAATATGAATGCGGAGGCAATTAACACGTCCTGGTTAATAGCTTTTAGCAGCAGTTGGGGATGAGCGGCCTCGAATCCGTTTTGCATGCCGCTCTTGTTCCGGTCCTCTATGACTGGGGGTGTGGAGAATCGCGAGCAAATGTTCCCCACAATCTCCAGCGCTAAATAGCTTCGCTCAGAGAAAGGAGATAAAGAACTAAGGAAGGAGCACTAGTGCCTTAATTAATATGGAGAGCATCTGAAATCATTAATCCAGGATTAAAATCTCAGGGTGGAAAAGAGAGGCAGTTCTTTATGAGGACATTTTGCCCCTGAGCTGAGTAGGATGATCCTTATCTGAATCACAGAATCGCAGAACATCACGGATGGGAAGGGACCTCCAAAGATCGTCCCGCCCAATCCCCCTGCCAGAGCAGGATCCCCTAGAGGAGCATGGCCAGGAGCCCTCTGTAAGTTGCCCAGGCTGGGCTTGCTAAAGCAGTTGCCTGTTCTGCCAGCTCTGGTAGGTGACAGAGTGAACCAAAGCTTCTGGAGGAGTTTCCTGCCCTCTGCTGAAGCCGCTGAAATAGAGATGGTCGTGGTGTTCCCAGCAATGTCATGAGGCTGCAGGCCAGTGGTGGTGCCGGGATCTTCAGACACCTAGAGCAAGAGCCGTGGTGCTGTGGTGCTTTGCCTTTGGGGTCCCTTTGCTTTGTGTCCCTGGGGATCACAGAACATTAGGGGTGGGAAGGGACCTCGAGAGATCATCCAGTCCAGTCCCTGCAGGGGTCTCCCCCTTGCCAGGAGCCTCTGGGAGAGAGAGCTCGTGTAAAGGTGGCGAGCGTCTCCCGGTGTTTGTGGGCTGCGTGGCTGCGGCTCTGGGGTGCAGAGCTCCTCGTGCAGAGCAGCGGCTGCTCTGCTGTGCAGAGGCTGAGTCCAGCAGGGCCTTGGTCACCACCCCAGTTCTTAACTGAGGAATTGCTGCTTTCAGGGCGAGTTTCCTTTCATAGCAGGTGATTAACACGAGTCGTGCCGATCGCTCGGTGCAGCCCTCGGCGTTACGAACGCCCAGGCTGTTCTGCGCTCTGCCAAAGCCGGGAGCATCTCGCTGCCTCCCTGGTGCACACAGCTGCTCCCCTCGGAGCCGCTGGGCAGGGCAGGGCAGGGGGACCAGCGCAGCACTGTCAGCGAGGCCTTGGGTTTCCTCACAGCGACTCAAATGCGCTCGGTTTGGCTGTTGCCTGGTTCACACAGCTTCAGAATGGGTTTGTCCTTGCACATGGACATTTGCAGGAGGCGAGGAGGCAGCCCACAGCGGTGGCTCGACGTGGCAGTAACGGGAAGCAGGGCAGTGGGAACAGTCCCCTGGAGAAGCCCCTTTGCACAGGGGTGGACTGTGTCCCACGTTCATCTGCACCTCCCTGGTGACTGGTACCTGGCAGAACCGGGGAGAGATCCCGCAGCCAGCTCAGCCTGAACTGGAGCCTGGGGCTGTGCTGAATGTCCCCTGTGCTGGGGCACTCATGTTGTCCCTCTTCATCCCAGGCATCTCACCTGCATTAGGAAACCGCTGGCTGTTTGCAGATGTAGTTGATGTGGCTCTGGTTCGATTCACTTTGGCTTGAGGGCACCCTCAATTCACTTCTCCCTTCTCTGCACTCGCTCCCGTGGCCTCTGTTGCTGTTGATCGCAGGTTCCTGTCCTACAGAGACCACAGAATCCCAGAGCGTTGGGGATTGGCAGGGACCTCGCAAGACCATCCAGTGCCACCCTCCTGCCACAGCAGGATCACCCAGACCCTCCATTCAAAGTGGATCTGGTTCTGTTCGGGGCTGGTCGCCAGTGCTGTTCCCCAGGACGTCTCTCTGGCGCGTTGTGTCGGCACCGCCGCGCTCCCTACCCCCGAACCCCGACCGAGATGATGTTTGAGAGTCCGTCAGTCCGTCACCGGGCATCGGGCGCGCTGCTTACGTCCACGTTTAGCCACAATTCATTTTAATTGTCCTTATGAAGTTAAAAAGTATTAGTGTCAGCCAAAGATTCATCACCACCGCGTGATTTAGGGCCAGTGCTGAGGGGAGCGGGCATGTGTTCTGGCAGATGTTTGTGCAAGGCGCTGCCTCTCCTGACAGCAGTTAAAAAGTATGGTTGGGGTAATCAAATTGTGGAGCAGCATCTCGGAGGCTGCAACCAGATTGAATTAAAATAGATGTAAGATTTATGAATAGCGATGGCCCTGATAAAATTTCACTACCTTCTGTGATGGGAAGGACCTTTACGCACGACCAGAATAGGATTTCAGATCGAGCCTTCCGGTTCAGCGGGGTTTGTCCTTCCTCTGGCAGGATGCTGGACTGTGGAGAAGGATTAGGCTTGGTCTTGTCAAAGAGACTCTGCTGCGTCTTCAGGGCCGCGTCAGCGTGAGTTCAGGCAGAGAGTGGGACTCTCTGCTCTCAGGGTTCATCTCTACTTCCACATTTCAGTAGATGGTGGAGGGAGGGGAGCATCTCCCTGCTGAGGAGAGGCTGAGGGAGCTGGGGCTCTTCAGCTGGGAAAAAGGAGATTGGGGGGTGACCTCCATGAATATTGATCAATATGTGAAGGGTGGGTGTAAGGAGGATGGAGCCAGACTCTGCTCAGGGGCACCCAGTGACAGGACAAGGGGCAGCGGGTGTGAGCTGGAGCAGAGG
>JAOXOE010000784.1:10664564-10681997 GCA_028565055.1 Phoeniculus purpureus | reverse complement strand
GAGCTGGAGCAGAGGAGGTTCCACATCAATGTGAGAAGGACCTTCTTGGCAGTGAGGGTGCCAGAGCCCTGGCAGGGCTGCCTGGGGGGGTTGTGGAGTCTCCTTCTCTGGAGACGTTTCAAACCCTCCTGGACTGTTCCTGTGTGACTGGATATGGGGGATCCTGCTGTGGCTGGGGATGGGGCTGGGTGATCTCTGGAGGTCCCGTCCAGTCCCTAATGACTGGATCTGGGGGATCCTGCTGTGGCAGGGGGATGGCACTGGGTGGTCTTTGGAGGTCTCTTCCAATCCCTACTGCTCTGTCCCTCTGCAGAGCAGGAGACTCGGGAAGCTCAGCCCTGCAAGAGCAGAACCTCGTGGCTGGGGCGTTTTTAAGGGCTGAAGCACAGTTAGAACAAACTGTCATTAAAGTTTGATCCTGTCACTGGCTGATGGTAGCAGGAGTTTAAATTTAAACGTAAATATGTTCGAGTGGGCGATGCATATGTTTGCTCTGACTCCTGAGGGGCTGGAAGCCCGAGCATCTGTGACAGTGAAAAGCCAATTAATTCCTATTCCTCGTGTTTGCACGCCGGCTCCTTGCTCGGCGCTAGCTTGGCGCTGCTTTGGCGTCGGGCGCTTCGTTTGGGCTCGTTAGAGCATCCCTGCGGAGCGGGGAGCGAAGGGCCTGACCTGCAAACGCCTGCGGAACCCTGGCTTCCCTTGAGCCGCTTCTGCTGGCAGGGCTTGTGTGGAGAAGAGCACCGGCGGGTGCAGACCCTGCGCCGGGGCTCCTGCTCGCTGCCCCGTGAGGCACCGGAGCACTGAAGGGCTGCGTGCAGCCAGCATCCCCAGTTGTCCCCAGGTCCGTCACACCCTTTGGCAGCGCTGCAGAGCTCTGGCTGTCCTCAGCCCTGCTCAGCACCCTCTACCCCCCCGTTCCCGAGCTGTGCTGGGCTCTCGCTCCCTGCGCTGCTGAGGGTCAGGGACAGAGGAGGGACCTCTGGTGCTGCAGCAGGTGGGTGCCTCAGCGGGGTTGGAGCTGTGCAGGGCGAGTGCCCCTGTGCTGCTGAGGGTGGGAGAGGGGCGGCTCGAGATGATTTCCTTCCGCCTGCAAACCCGCTCTCTGTGTTGCAGCAGCAGTAATTTGTCGCATCGGGCCGCTGGCAGCCGCTGCTGATGCTGAGCAGGCGCTGGGGCGACGGGGACGGGGCTCTCGGTGTTGGGGGAGTGAAGTTCGTGCCGAGTGTGTCAGGGCAGGAGGAGCCCCTTGCTGCTGGCTGCTGGGGCCGATGGGGCCTTGGCCCGAGTGGCTGAGGAGACGTTTCCGTGCCTGGCCCCTGGAATGAAGGTGCAAGGTTGACCTGAGGGGATTTGGGGCTGCTGGCGGTGACGTCCGGCCGCCACGGGTGGCTCTGGGGTGGCAGTAGAGCTGTGCATGAGGGGGCACTGCGGACTCCAGCGTCTGGCTGGTGGAGGTTCCTGTCTCTTGTCTGCTCTGGGGAAAGAGGATGCTGCTGATCCAGCAGGTCCGCGGGGCGTCTCCTTCCGGCTAGCTCTTTGTGGCACCGGACTGCTCCCGTCTGGGTGGACGGGTGGCCCCTCCTCCGGTGCCCGTAGCCAGGGGAGCACCTTTCCCGCTAGTAGTGATCTGCGTCGCAGCCCTCTGAGCCCGGGCTGCTGCAGATGTGGTGGGACCTGGGGTCCCGCAGCCGCGACACCGTCTCTTGGGTCGTGGTTCCCAAGCCCATCCGTCGGTGGCGGCCGTGCCGCGGGCGCAGTCGGGATCCGGCAGAGCGGTCGCGCTCTCCTTTCGGCTGCTCACGCCGGGAGACCCGGAGCCTGCAGCAGCACCTGAACACAGCCTCGAGCCGCTGCTCCGCACGAAGGCGGCTCCGGCACGAGGGGCCGTTTGTGCGTGAAGGGCTTTGGCTCGACTCCTCCGTTGCGGCCGGCATCGACCCGAGCGCGTGGCGCTGCTGCTTCCCCTGCAGCCCCTCTCGGCTGTTTCGCAGGAGGGGCCGTTTGTTTCTGCTGCAGCCGGGTCGCGGCAGTGCCGGTGCAGGGGAGCAGACTGCGCCGGGGCAGAAGAGAGGAGAAGGCTCCTGCCTGCCGGTCGTCTTTGCGCCGCCTGAGGACCTCGACGGACCGACCCGCGTCTGCGCCGGTGGCGCTGGGGTCTGGGCTCCTCTCTGGAGGTGTCGAGGGCTTGGGGGGATCGCAGGGGGTGAGCGGCCGTGAGGCGCCTGCGCCGCAGCAGCAGCAGCAGCAGCGGGGTTTGGCCTGTGAACCGCCGGGCTCCGCGGCGATGCCTCTCCGAGCGTCCGCAGGGCTTCTCTGGTGTCCCTGTCATCGCCACCCGCAGCGGAGCCCCTGCCCCTTCTGCCTGCTCCTACGCAAGGAGGTCTCCGGCCCCTGCCCGTGGCCGGGCTCTGTGCGGCGCAGCGGCCCTGCAGTCCCTGCCCTGAGTCCCTCGCCCAGCCCAGGGTCGGTGTCCGGCAGCGGCGGCAGAGCTGCCCCCGGTGTCCGGCGCTCCGGAGGCAGCCGGGGCCCGGGAGGCTTTCCGGGGAGGCGGCGGTGCGGCGCTGTGCCGGCTCCCAGCCGGCAGCCGGGGAGCAGCCGCGCGGAGCTATTTCGGTTCCCCCATATGCTGCCCATGTGCTGGCAGAGGGAAGCTGGAATCCAGCAGCCTCGTGCTGCGCACGGCTGAGCCTTCCTGACAGACTAGTTGAAGTGATAGGGACCCACAGACCTCCTCTGCTTGGTGACCTTGCGAGAGCTGCAGCAGATTTGCAGCAAATATTTTCGGCGGCGGTAGCAGCGAAGGCGATAACGAGGAGTAAACACAGACAGGGCTCCGGCTCGGCAGGAGCCGCGGGGTCCAGAGCCGGGCCGGGAGCTCCGAGGCCGTGGAGCACCGACCCTGTGGAGGGAGAGACCCGACGTGGGCAGGTGCCGCAGCCGTCGGTGCCGAACGTGCGTCAGCTGCTCTCTTGCGGGGCCTTTCCTGTCTCTCTTCCGCACAGCGACCGAGCGGCTCCAGCCGGCTGCTGCTCCTCCGCTCCGCTCCCCGGCCGGGCCAGCGTTGGGCGCTGGGGCTGAAGCAGCTGTGGCGAGTCTGGAGATCCTCCTTCAGCCGTTGTCTCGGGTGTCGGGCCAAGGCATCAGGTCCTCACCACGGACATTCTGGTGGCCTCAGAGCTCCCGGCACAGCCCCTGCTGCCTCGCTGGGACGGGACGCAGTCTGCAGGTCAGGGGGGTCTTGGGGTTGGTTGTTTTCCCCTGTCCTGCCGAGACCCAGCGGGGTCTGTGCCCCGTTCTGCAGCAGCTCTTGCGCTGGGAGGCTGAAGGTGTTCTTGAGGCACGGAGCTGTCGGAGGGGCCGTGCCAGGGGTCGTACGGCTGGGCCACAGGGGATGGCAAACCCGTGAGCCGAGGGCTTTGGAGGAGGTCGGACACGGAGCCGTCAACCCTGAGGTGTGAAGAGCTGCTCCTCTGCGCTGCTCCCTGGGCACAGAGGGGCTGCTGGAGGGGAGAGCAGCACGCCTGCCCTTCTGCCCGGGCTGGCCGCGAGGAGCAGAGTGAACAGAGGGTGTGGAGGAGCACAGTGTGCTGGGAAGGAATCGGCGCCGCCGAGGAGAGCAGCTGATGCCCCAGAAAGCCCTGAGCAGCCCTGCAGGAAGGGCAGAGCGTCAGCCAGGCCGAGGGGCTGCATGGGCTGAGCTTCCCAGAAAGGCTTGACAAAGGTTGTGAAGCACTTAAACTGTCGGAGGATCCTCGCAGGCTCCTTCCTTGAGAGCGTGGGAGGTCCCACCTCAGTGTGAGAGGGACCTTCTTCCCCTTGAGGGTGCTAGAGCCCTGGCAGGGGGTGCCCGGGGGGGTTGTGGAGTCTCCTCTGGAGACGTTTCAAACCCTCCTGGGCTGTTCCTGTGCCACTGGATCCAGTGGATCCTGCTGTGGCCGGGGGACAGGACTGGCTGATCTCTGGAGGTCCCTTCCAACCCCTAATGACTGGATCTAGGGGATCCTGCTGTGGCCGGGGGACAGGAGTGGGTGGTCTTTGGAGGTCCCTTCCCATCCCTGATGAGTGGATCTAGGGGATGCTGCTGTGGCAGGGGGACAGGACTGGGTGATCTGTCGAGGTCCCTTCCAATCCCTAATGACTGGATCCAGTGGATCCTGCTGTGGCCGGGGGACAGGACTGGGTGATCTTTGGAGGTCCCTTCCAACCCCTGATGTCCTGTGATGCTGTGAGAGGGGGGAGGTAAAGAGAAGAGACAAAGACAAGGAGCTCTGGAGAGGGAGGTGAAGACAAGGGGTGAGCAGGATGTCGGGCTGTGCTCTGGCGCTGCCGGCTGCAGGGTTGGTTTCCGGCCGTCGGGGTTGTGCTGGTACCAGTTGGGTTTCGCTGAGGTCCAGCAGCTTCCCCGGGGTCCCGCACTGAGCTGAGCCTTCCCGCGGCGCCGGCCGTAGCCCGTTAGCCCGTTGGGGGCTGGGGAGGGCCGTTGCCTGGGCTGTCTCGCGGAGCCGCGCCGGCGGCTGTTTGCCGAGGGGGTTCACCCCTGACCCGCGCTCCTCGCCGCTGCTGAAAGTTAATGGGGGAAAAATTGCATTGCAAACATTTGAACTTAGTTGATCTCTGGTGATCGGTTCAATTTAGTTACGACTTCTAGCCATTAGGCTGGGCCTGAAGGATGGAGATTTGGCTGAGGCCAAATGTCTGCGGAAAATTGGCTGTTTGATAAGAGCCCTGTTATCAGAGGGGGATGCTGGCTCATTTACATTTAGATGAGTATTGATTATTTATTTACTCAGAGAAGGGAGATTCGCTCCCAATCTTATCTCTGGCGTCTCTGCTTGTCAGCAGAAAGAGAGATGGAGCTCCTGACACCAGCCCCAGATAACAGCACTTTGCCGTGGAGATAAAAGTTGGAATTGGGCCTTTTTCTGCTCTTGACTGAAAGGACAAGTTTTAGAAATCAGAACTGATGGGTCCTGCTTTCGAAACCCCACTCTGAAGGCTCTGCGGCTGCTTAAGTGGCACCAGGGTTGGCCTCTTGTGCGGACAGGCAGCTGCCTTCGCAGAGAGCTGCTTGCTCTGGTGGTGGGAGAGATTCTCCGGGGGCACCTCTGCGGTGCCAGGGCAGGGCTGGGCAGCGCTGGGGTTGTCTCCCTGCTCGTGTCTCTGGTTCAGGGGGTGTCTTGGAACGGCAACAGCTACCTGCAGGCAGTGGGTGGCGAGGGGGGGTTTCAGCAGAAGGGATGTGCTCAGGTGAGGGGGTGCCCGCTCCAGGGATGCAGAGCCTGGGAGCCGGCGGCTCCATCTGCCTGGCAAAGATGCTCCCAGCCCCCTGGGCTGCTGCTCCACCACTGCCCCACAAGAAGCCTGGTGCGGCAGGGTTTGCACGGAGGGGTCCTGCACCCAGGGACAGGACGAGGGGCAGCGGGTGGGAGCTGGAGCAGAGGAGGCTCCACATCAGTGTGAGAAGGACCTTCTGCCAGTGAGGTGCCAGAGCCCTGGCAGGGGCTGCCCAGCGGGGCTGTGGAGTCTCCTTCTCTGCAGACATTTAAAACCCACCTGGACTGTTCCTGTGTGACTGGATCTAGGGGATCCTGCTGTGCCAGGGGGGTCGGACTGGATGATCTTTGGAGGTCCCTTCCAACCCCTAATGACTGGATCTGGGGGATCCTGCTGTGGCAGGGGGATGGCACTGGGTGATCTTCAGAGGTCCCTTCCCATCCCTGATGTTCTGTGATTCTGTGGTTTCATGTCTGCTCTGATTTTCAAGGGCTTTGGGGTGGGGGTGAGAGAGAGGCTGGAATGAAGAACCCTGGGGCTCACTGGGGTCCGTTGCTCCTCACAGCCTGCCCTGACCCGATGTGTGGAGGGCCCTTCCCCTCGGCCAGGGGCTGTGGAAGGTGGCCCTGCCGTGCCCTGCCCTGCCCCGCGCCGCGCTGCTGCAGGCGCCAGCGGCGTGCTAGGACGTCGCTACGTCGGGGAGCAGGGGATTTCACGAGTTGCTTTGTGTTGCAGGTCCTCAGTATCGGCTGGAGAAGCAGAGCGAGCCCAATGTGCCCGTAGATTTAGACGGTACCTTGGAGAGCCAGAGCACTCTGGAGTTCTGCCTGGTCCGCGAGAACAGTAGGTGCCCGCTTCTCACTTTGCTCTCGTAAACTGCCTGACCTCGCGCCGGTCCCGTGCCGGGGAGCCCGAGCCGTGCTGTCCCGGCAAGTAAGGTCTGGCGCGACGGCCCTTCCTGAGGCACCTCTCGGCGGTGCCGGGGCGCTGACCCGCGGGGGGTGGGCTCTGCACCCTCTGGTGAGCAGCCCCCACCCTGCGGATCGCTCCATGACCTCCGTGACCACCCTCCCTCTGCTGAACTCCGCTCCGCCAAGGTACAGCCGCCCCGGGAGATGCCAGGGACGAGGGGCTTCTCCTGCGGCAGCCGGTGCTCGGTGCGGCCGGCGCCTCGTGCACTGCCGGCCCTGGGCTCTGTGCTGTGTCTGATGGAACTAAAGCGCCCTGCACAGACACCACGAGAGCAGCCTGGTGGGTGAGAGGGGGCCAGAGAAACCATCTCCTCTCCAGCTCTGCTCTGAGCTTCTTCCTCCCCTCCAGCTCCTCCCCAGCTCTAGCGGGTCCTGACTGACTGCTTTGTGGGCACCGAGTGGGACTGGGCAAAGAGAAGCACCGGGGGCTGAGGCGTGTTTGCCCTGCCCAGGGCTTCGGTCCCTCCTGTGGGTTCCCCACAGCCTCCTCTCGGGCTGGGGCTGCTTTTCGCTGCAGCCGTTAAAACGTCGGTGCCACTGATGAGGAAACAGTAGCGTCGCTGCTCCCGGCCAGCGCCGAGCTCAGCGCGCTGGGGGCAGATCAAGCGCGGGCAGAGCCCCTTTCCAGCAGCAGCAGACGTTTTCCACCCTGTGCAGAGACAAGACCTTTCCGTCGGTGCTCTGTGGCTCCAGCGTTTCGCAGCTTGTCCCGGGCTGACAGCGGAGCACCCCGGAGCAGCTCTGAATCGCGGCGGCGGGCGGCAGACCCTCCCTTGCAGGCAGAGCGGAGCGGGCACCTGGCTGCTGGGGCCGGGGGGGCTCTCGCAGCTCTGGCTGCTGCCCTCTGCACAGCGGCACTTGCTCCCAAGGCGCTCTTGGTGCTCCCGGCTCCTTTCTTCGCAGAGTGGTTCTGAGAAGCAGAGGAGGGGGTGCAGCAGGAGGGGGTGCGGCGGGGGGGTGCAGCAGGAGGCAGCGGGGGGCTGGGCGCGAGGAAATGGAGCAGTTTTGGCTTCGCTAATCGAGTTGCTCTCTTCCAGCAGCCTGACTTCCCCGGCGTCTGCATCCTGGCCATTAGTTGTGCATCGATTTCTAATCGCGGGGAGATTCATGCCCGTCAGCGCGCCGCAGGCCTTGCGCACTCTGATTAGCAGGAACATTTCTTTTAGCCAGGCTCTGTAATTAACGGTGCGGAGCGGCCGCTCGCCTCGTCCCGCCCCGCGGGCTGAGCTCTGAGCAGTCCGTGCAGGAATCCCCCCCGTGCCTTGCGGCACCTGCTGGGGCTCTCAGCGCCCAGTGTGACCTGTGCAGGCTGCACCGGCCGCTGCTTTAGCTGGGAGGCTGCCCTGGGTTTGGCAGGGGTCAGCAGGAGGTGTCTGGTCACGCAGGTCAGCAGGTGCTCGGGGAGGGTTCCAAGGCCCCGGCTCACAGTAAGTGCGGAGGGGACCCTTCTCCCTTTCCCTGAGGTCCTTGTGCGGCCACCACTCCTTGTCCTCCTCAGCGAGGGGACAGCAGAGCAGCTCCTGGCACAGCAGGTGTGCAGGGGGGTAGGAGAGACTCCTGGGGCTGCAGAGGCCAAGAGCTCTGGGTTCCTGAGCGTTCCTGAACCCATAAAATCACAGAGCCCCAGAGCATCAGGGGTTGGAAGGGACCTCCAAAGGTCACCCAGTCCAGCCCCCCGCCACAGCAGGATCCCCCAGATCCAGCTGCACAGGAATGTGGCCAGGAGGGTTTGAAAGGTCTCCAGAGAAGGAGACCTCACAGCCCCTGGGCAGCCCCTGGCTGCAGCTGCTCCCTCGTGTTCCGACTGTTGTTCCCTGCTCTTTGTCCCAGTTCAGAGCGGGGATTTTCGCTGAGGGGGTTGGACTGAGTCACACCCGGAACCGGAGTTTCACAACAGGTCAAGTGCTTGAACTTTTGTTCCCTCTCTGCACTGGACCTGGTTTTTTACCAAACAATGAAGGTGGGGGGGGAAACCCCCACAGCAGAGCCCCGGCTGCAGCTGTTGTTTGCCCTGATGAGGACCAGGCCAGGGGGTTGATAAGAGTCAGATGGATGCAGAAGAAAGCCCCGAGGCTGTGTGAGCAGGGGGGGCAGATGGGGCTGTGCGGGCTCTGCTCTCGCGGGGACCTCATGCCAGCGATTCCTGTGGGAGCATCACTGGTCCCGCAGGGCTCCTGCTCCTGCCCTGGGGATGGAGTCTGCACAGGCCGACGGGGCAGCAGCGAGGGTTCCTCGCGGGGTCTGTTCCTGCCCCACCGCTGGCTTGTCCTGCCCTGTTTCTCCAGTGATTACCCCCCTACCCTGGGCTGAGAGACTTCGTCCCTCGTCGCTGTGCTTCGCACTCCCAGGCTCTTCCCTTGTGCCTGCTTTGGCCCCACCTGGCTCCAGCCATCCTCTCTGTTTCTATGCCAAGGCGAATCCGGGTGGGGTGGGCTCGGGGGTCACCGCGGGCAGAGTCGTCGTGTCAGGCAGTGATGGAATTTGCTGCTGGAGCCACAGTCTGTTCCTCCCGGGACGGGACAGGGGTCAGTGCCAGCAGAGCCCCGCTGCTGGCTCTGCTCTGGGCTGAGTCGCAGGGCCGGAGCAGCCGCTTTCCTTCCCGAGCAGCAGCTTCTGCGTTCCAGCGCCTCGCTGCGCTCTCCGTTACCGGCCCCTAAGTGCCGGGCAGGTTTGCTCCCAGCTGCCGGCGTGTGGAAAGTATTTGGCGGCTCTTCCTCCCGCAGGCAGCTGGAGGAGATGGCTGCTGGCAGCGCCGGGCGCCCCGGCAGCGGTGCGGCAGCCTGGCCGAGCAGCAGGGCCGCAGCTCTGTGCCAGCTCAGCAGTCGGGTTTCTCCTGGCAGGGCACTTCGCTGCTGCTGCTGCTGCTGCTGGTGTCACCCGCTGCACCCTCAGGGCTCCGGGCCGGGCCATCGCCACACAGACGGTGTGTTGTGCCGTGGAGATGCCGGCTGCTCTCCGAGAGCGGCGACTGTGCAGCTTCCGTAAGCCTGACCTGGCTCAGGGCTCCGCAAGGCAGAGCTGGTGGAGGTGATGGCATCTAAAGGGCCCCAGCGTGCGGTCCCACTGCCAGGCTGCTCCGACTGCAGCTCCCGATGCTCCTGCGCTTCCAGGCACCGACTGGCTGCTCACGGGTTTGCTGCCAGTGCCAGGCGTTTGCCTGGATGTGACCTGTGGCTGTTTCTTCCTGGTGAGGGTGGCAGAGCCCTGGCAGGGGCTGCCCAGGGGGGTTGTGGAGTCTCCTTCTCTGGAGACGTTTCCAACCCGCCCGGACTGTTCCTGTGTGACTGGTTCCAGGGGATCCTGCTGTGGTGGGGGATTGGGCTGGGCGATCTCTCGAGGTCCCTTCCTAATCCCTGATGTTCTGGGATCCTGCGACCCGCAGCTGGCTCTGGGCTGCAGTGCTGCTGCCATCCTCCTGCTTTGCTCACGGTGCTCTGGGGGGCTTCCAGTGCCCCCAAAAGTTGGCCGCCTGGCGCCGTGTCGCTGGAGCGGGGCCGCACGAGGGGTCGACGTAGTACATTACGATAATCCGTGGGATAGAGCCATTAACACGGGGCCTGTGACAAAACACCCGGCGATGTCTCGCCAGGAGCCGTGGCAATTTGTCTTGTCACTCTGCAACACGGAGGGGCTGCGGCGCTGCGACGGCTCTGCATAAATTCCCCCGGCGACGGGTCCCTTGAGCGTGGCACAGCCCAGCTTAGAGGGTAACCGCTCGCTGCCCCCCTCCCCAGAGGAAGGGCCCCACGTGTGGGGTGAGCGGTGAGGAGTGGGCATCGCCCCATCTCCTGCGGGCATCGCCCCATCTCTCCGACCTGCACTACGATTCCGCCACCTCGTCTCCCCATTAGGAAGATGCCGGCTGCGCGGGAAGTTTCCATCAGTCCCCGGCAGCAGGTTTAGTGGCCGGGGCCGGCAGTGGCTTCGGCTGTTCAGGCTGCATCAGCCGGGGTGCCAGGCGCAGCGGGGGGCTGCTCGGTGCCGCCTGGAAGGAGCTAAGTCAGCTCTCGGCCGTACTTCTTCCCTCGGAGCGCCTGAGCGGTCGGTCAGAGCGCAGGTGCTTCGTTAGCAGCCGGCGCCGGGTTGTCCCTCACGTCCAGTAGTGGCCGGGTTGGTGCGAGGCCAGCGTCTTAAAGCGGGGGGAAGCCTTCGGAGGACTCTGTGGCTGCAGGGCCTGGCACTTTGCCACGGCGAGAAGTCACCTCCTCGGAGCCGCTGCCCGCAGGGGCCGCGGGCACTCCGATCGGCAGAGGAGGTGCCAGGGCCGGGGGTCAGCATGGCCGAGGTGCAGCGAGGTGCCACGGGGCAGTGTCTGCGGTCTGGGGGGGCTCTTCACGTCCCACATGGGGTGATGCTGAACACCGGGGAGCTGGGCTTGCGCACCCAGAACTCCCCCTGGCTGGGCTGACGGGCCGGAGGGTCCTGCCACGGATCCCAGCGGGTCGCCCCCGGCACCTCTGTGGTCCAGGGTGTCTCCTGTGAGGGGACAACCTGCTGCTGCTCCCCGTGGGGGCTGCAAAGGCGCCTTGTAAAGCCCTTGGGGAGTTGGTGGGTCTGTCTGCGGGCGGAGGGTGAGAGCTGCCTCCTCCAGACCCGGGGAGCAGAGATGCTGCTCCTTGTGCCCAGGCTGGCACCTACCGCGGGCTGAGCCGGTTCTGAGACCTCTCGCTCACTCTGCTGCCTTGCTCTGCTTTGCAGGCTCAAGAGGAGAAGAGGTGTCGGAGGAGGACCCCCAGATCGACATCGCCACCGTTCAGGACATGCTCAGTAGCCACCACTACAAGTCCTTCAAAGTCAGCATGATCCACCGGCTCCGATTCACCACCGACGTTCAGTTAGGTAAATCAGTGCCCGCTCAGACGCTTCGGGAACCGGGGCCGCCCCCACCTTTGGCCGTCCCTGATGGCCCTGGGCGCTGCGTCGCTGGGCGCTGCGTCGCTGGGCGCTGGGCTGGGCGCTGGGCTGGGCAGTGCCCACCTGCAGAGTCGCCGGCAGCGCAGCAGGTAGCGGTCTGCTCCCGCTCGGCATCCCCTCAGCGGCTGGAGGTCCCCAGGCAGCGAGCCCCTGCTGCAGCAGTGGGGAGGCTGTTCAGTGAGCTCCTCTCTTCCCCTGAGTCCAGCCTCCTGACGGAGAGCCTCTCTCTCCATGAGGCCGGTTGGTTTGAACTGCCAGATGAGGAGCGGTCGGGCTTTTCCTCTTCCCGAGTGGACAGTTGGGGTGGAACAAGACACAGGCCGGGTTCTGGGAGGGGTTGTGTTGTCCTTGTGAGCTCCCCGAGCGCTTTGGAAGACCCCATGGCCAGGGGGTGACAGAGCCTTGGACTGTGAAAGCTCCGTCACTGTCGAAAGGTGGCGGAAGGGCTGCTTCTCTCTGTGTTCAAATGGTGAAGCTGGATTGCTGCTGCCCGGGGCGGTGGCCACAAGCACCTGCCGTGAAGCTGGGGTTCAGCAGTCGAACACCCCCTGGCCACAGGACACCTTTGTCAGTGGGACTCTGCAGGGTCATCACACCTGAAGCAGAAGGGCTCCGGCAGCGCCGCCACTGCCCATCTCAGCGTCTGCGTCGCTGGGGCTCCTGCAGCAGAGGCTCCCGGGGTGCCTTGGGGGCTCTCTGGGTACGGAAGGATTTGTCTGCGGGAGCCGAGGCAGGGCGGCGCTGGGCTCGCTCGCCGCTCTCGAGCAAACTGGCTGGCTGTGGCGGCCGGCTGCCGGGGAAGCTTCCCTGCACCGAGTCCGGGACGTGTCAGAGCCGAGCGCTTGGGAGGGTCGTGGCAGAGGGCTGAAGACAGGTGGTTAAGGGAGAGGAGCTGGTCGGTGACACGAACGGCTTCACTCGTGCGGCAGCCAGGCGCTGACCCTCTCCGCCACGCAGGGACCATAAAACTGCCCGTTTCTAGCCGCCTGTGAGCTGGGACAGCTCTGCCGGCAGCACCCTGACACCGGCAGCACCCTGACACCGGCAGCACCCCGACGCCGGCAGCACCCTGACAGGGGGGTCCCATCAGCTACTTGTCTTTTACAAGTCAAAGCCGGCCCCTGTGGGCTGCTGAGGTGCCCAGTGTGACACCCTTCAGTTAAGGTCAGAGCAGCCACTCAAGTTCCTGGCGTTTCTCCTCATCGTGTGGAAGATGCTGGGGGAGGTTGTTGGTGGAGTAAGCACCAGAGTGCAGCTTGGGTGGGGGTTACTGGGGTTCAGGACCTGGCGCACAGCTCTCCGTGGTAAGAAGAGGTTGAGGAATGGCCATGGGAGGAGCGACCACCCTTAGGCTGCGGGGGCTGCTGGCACGGACGGCTTTCGCTGGAGCAGGTCAGGGCCTGGGCTGTCCGGCTTAACTGCAGCCCAGTGCGAAGCGCTGCGGGACCGCGGCACGGTGCCACGAGGGCTCTGTCGGCTGGGGAGGAACAGGACACGGCTGCTCCCCAACCCCACAGCAAAACCCAGAGAAGCGCCTTGCGTGGGGAAATCGCTGCTGCAGGTGCCTGGGAAGAGGAGAGGCTGCTGCAGAGCCCAGCAGAGGAGGCGAGGATGGGGCGGTGGTGCTGGACCAGCACCCTCTGGCAGCTCGTTTGATGAAATGAGGAACCAAAAGGATCCTGCAAGCAGCATCCGGACCGGGCTTCAAGCTGGCTGGTCCACACTGCAACACGGGGACTGCCGAAGCCGCCCGGGCGGTACCGGTGAGGTGGGAGGTTGCAGCCTGTCCGGGCTGCGAGAACAATGACCCCCCGGCAATGCTCTTTGTCAGGGCGCTCCGGGCTGTGTGCGAGCCCGCGGCGGCGATGGGGAGATACAGCAGTAATGGATGAAGTGCACAGCAACAATTTGCAGATAAAAATAATAGAAGGGAAAGTGTATTTTACATGATAAAAAAAAGATGGAAGAGGAGGGAGGCTGTTCGGCAGGAGCCGGCTGCAGAGCCGGAGCCGCTGGAGTGGCCTCTGCTGCGAAGATTGATGCGGCGGGGAGTGACCTTGGCTTGGAGCAGGAGCCGGTGATGTATGTACGAGCATCTCTCTGCTAAATGGACCCAGATTTGTGGCTCTAATATACATGGGCGCCCAGCACCACAGCCGGGATGGCAATAAATCAGCAGCCACTTTGGGTGTCATTTCTGGTTTCTCTCGCACTATTGTTCTATCACTTTAATTCATGTCACCATCATCTGTTCATCTGGAACCCTTTGATATAATTTTCCAGCGGAGCTACCTGACAAATCCCATCAAATTAGCGGGGCGCATTAGCGGCCCCGGCTGGCGGGGGCTCTGCGGTTGCCGCCAGGGTGTTCTCGAGGGCGACGGCACCGGAGGAGGGACGGGGAGCGGCTCCCGCGCACAAAGGACCCGCACCTCTCTTTCCAGAGCTCCCCAGGGCTGCTCCAGGGAGGAGGCAGAGCCCGGGCCGCTGACTCCGCGCCCTGGCCTCAAAGCGGAGGGGTCTGGGACAACCCCAACGAGATGGCAGCAGCTGCCTCGAGCAAACCGACCAGAACCGAACGGGAGGCCAGGGTGGCTGCAGACGGCGCCAGCCGGCTCGGACCCCCCGTCCCACCCAGCCGGCCGTTCGAGGGGCTCTGGTCGTTGAGACGTGGCCTCCGCGGCGACAGAGCGTCCACGCGGGCCAGTGAGTGGGGCAGGACCGGACCCAGGAGGACAGCCAGGGCTCGGGTGAGGGTGCTGGCCCTGGGGCCGAGCTGGCAGTGCCAGCCCCTCGCCCCGGCCTGAGACCTGCCCCGAGTGCAGACAGATGTGTCCACGCTCCGGCACCCGGGGGGCCCGTCGGGAGCCGCTCCGCCTGCAGGTCCGGCGCAGCCCTGGGAAGCAGCAGCTTCTTCAGGTTGTCTCGTGGGGCGGCTGCGGCCGAAGCCCTCCGGAGGGCAAAGCTCCTCTCTGTGTTTCTGCCGAGGGCCGGGCTCCAGCGCTGTCCGGGCACCTGGTCCCTCGTCTCTCTGAGCTGCATGCCGAGGCAGGGGATGCTGAGCCCCCTCGGGGCTCCCCACACCCTGTTGTGAAGAGCCGCCGGGGAGTCGGTTCGGCTGCATCAGCAGCTCCCGGGCACTTTGCTCCTGGGCCCTGGCGTGGGGCCGGGCGAGCGAGAGCTGGACCTTCCGCCCGCTCTCCGCCACGGCCACGCAGCCTCTCTGTCGTGCGCCTCTGGGGCATTGCAGGTGGCAGCCAGTGCCTCGGGCCGGTCCTGGGTGCTGGGGACCCTCAGCCTGCCCCAGCAGCATCCTGCAGCAGAGGCTGCGTGGCTGTGGCGGAGAGCGGGGAGGTAGCCCTGCTCTCGCTCCCGGTGGCCGTATCTCAGTCAGCTCCCACAGCTGCAGGGAAAAGCCCCTGCTGGGCAGCGGGGCCCGGAGCCCGTGCCAGGAGCCCCCAGAGCCGCAGGGTGCTCTCGCCACAGCCCTCTTAGCAGCACCAGGGGCTTTAGCCACCGGCCGTTGCGACCACCACGTCCTGGGGAGTGGGTGTGTCTGCCTGGGGGGGACGACAGCCCGGAGGGTCCCGCAGTGCTGCCGGCGGGTGCTGTCCTGTCCCGGGGAGGCCGCAGTGTGTCGGGGCTGCTGCAGGGTGGCTGTGACCCGGAGCTGAGGCGACGGCAGCCCTGCGGCACCTGCCCGCGTGCAGCTCTGCGGCGCTGGGGCCGGCTGCTCCGTGCTGCGGCTGTTGGCGCAAGGCGGGTGCCCAGTGCTCCTCGATGCCCGTTTGCTGGGGCTGCAGCAGCCCTGTGCTCTCAGCGAGCCCCAGATGCTGGTGGCTCCTTCCATCCGAGGGCCGCCACGGGCTGGGCTGTGGGGATCACCGCTGTGGCTCTCTCTTCTCTCTCGCCTCAGGCATTTCTGGAGACAAGGTAGAGATCGACCCTGTCACGAATCAGAAGGCCAGCACCAAGTTCTGGATTAAGCAGAAGCCCATCTCCATCGACTCCGAGCTCCTCTGTGCCTGTGACCTCGCGGAAGAAAAAAGCCCAAGTGAGTGGCCTCTTTACTCCTGTCCCCTCTCCTCTGCCCTGCCGGGGGGCCCATGGTCAAAGAGTTGTTGTGGCCGAGTCCTTTCCGTGCCGTAGGGGGGTCTCATTCGTTACAGGATGTCTTTAATCTGGCTGGGCTCCACTGCAGGGAGCAGCACAACCTCCACAGATCTGCATCTCAGCAGTGACCTTTGAGTGCTCCTCGCAGCTAATGGCATCCTTAAGAGCCTTCCTTGCCCGCTGTCAGGAGCTGCTGGCCGTGCCAGGGAAGCACCGGCAGAGCTCTCGAGCCCCGTAGCGCCACGGTCAAGTGTGTGTGCTAACCTAATTCCAGCTTATTTATCTTCTTGGGCTCCTCCAGGCTGGTGTTAAACTGTTCCTCAGGTGTGGCTGGGGATCTCAGACCCAGTGAGGTGCCAGAGCCCGGGCAGGGGCTGCCCAAGGGGGCTGTGGAGTCTCCTTCTCTGGAGATGTTTTGAACCCACCTAGACTGTTCCTGTGTGACTGGATCTAGGGGATCCTCCTGTGCCGGGGGGGTTGGACTGGGTGATCTTTCGAGATCCCTTCCAATCCCTAATGACTGGATCTGGGGGATCCTGCTGTGGCAGGGGGATGGGACTGGATGGTCTGTGGAGGTCCCTGCCCGTCCCTAACGTTCCGTGGCCCTGCGTTTGGCTCAGCCGTGCCGCGAGGTCACCGGGGCAGCGCCGCCTCTGTCCCAGCGGGGCGGCCGGCGTTCGGCGAGCGCGGCGCTGGCTGCAGCAGGAGCTGCTGTCGGAGGGCAGAGCCAGCGCCCGGCACTTGTGCCGCTGGTGTCAGCGGGGCGCCGAGCGCCGGTGCCTGGGGAAGTTGCCCTCTGAAGCGTGGGATGGGCCCCGTGGGGCCGGAGGGCAGCCGCCTGCTCTGGAGGGGGCTGCGGTCCGGGAGCTCGGGCCGGCTTTACGACGCTGGCCTTCGGCGGGGCCGGGGTGCCGAGCGCTGAGCGGCTGCCCGCACGGTGACGGGGAGGGAGGGCTGCGCGATGGGTGTTTGCAGAGGGAACGGTCTGGTGAGTCCTCGTGGAAGAGCCAACCTGTGGCTGCCGCGGATCCTGTCAGCAATCGTCGGACCCGGCGCTGCTCCCCTTCATTACCCTCCCGCCTTGCGCGCTCTCGCTCCGGCCATCGTCGTCCTTTGCTGCCTCTCCAGCAGGACGTCTCGGTCCTTGGGAGGGCAGGAACCCGAGGAGAGACTTCCCCGGTGAGCAGGCAGCCCGGAGGCTGCAGCGCTGGCCCGGGGCGGGTCTGTGCCCAGCGGTCCCTTGCGAAGCCCCGCGGGGGCTGGGGCTGCGACTCGTTTGGAGCGGAGGCTCTGGCGGCAGTAAGACCCTGCCCCAGCGTGGGGCTGCGACTGAGGAGGCAGCCGGAGACCCTTCCAGCTCGCGCGGCCGGCGGCAGGCGCTGTGAGACCTTCGGGCTGGCCCCGAGCGTCCCCAGAGCTGCAGGCGACGGGCTCTCGGCGAGGGTGAGGGGGGAAGACCCCCCGAGCGGAGCGATGCCTGCGGGCAGCCCTCAGCAGCAGGTCGGGGTCTGGGCCGTTTTGGGCGCAGAGGAGGTTGTTTCAGCAGGACAAAGGCCGGGGCTCGCGGCGTCTCCCGGGCTGCGCCGATTCCTGTCGGCCCGCGACGGAGGTTTGTGGCGGTTCGCATCAAAGACTGCTCCCCGTGCCCGGCGATGACGGGCCGCTGCCAAGGAGGAGAGGCCGGGGCAGATAAGGGCTGGCGCTGCCGCCGCGCGTTTCGCTCTCGTGCTTTTATCTCCTGCACCACCGGCGCGCGCCAGCCCGGCTCTCAGAAGGCTCTGCCCGCGGTTACGGTGGAGCTGGGAGCTGCTTTGCTACCCTCTGTCTGTCCTGCTGAAGAGGGTCGGGGTCTGCAGGAGCCTTCAGGCTGGGTCAGGGGTCTGCAGGAGCCTTCAGGTGTGGGTCAGGGGTCTGCAGGAGCCTTCAGGCTGGGTCAGGGGTCTGCAGGAGCCTTCAGGTGTGGTCAGGGGTCTGCAGGAGCCTTCAGGTGTGGTCAGGGGTCTGCAGGAGCCTTCAGGCTGGGTCAGGGGTCTGCAGGAGCCTTCAGGTGTGGTCAGGGGTCTGCAGGAGCCTTCAGGTGTGGTCAGGGGTCTGCAGGAGCCTTCAGGCTGGGTCAGGGGTCTGCAGGAGCCTTCAGGTGTGGTCAGGGGTCTGCAGG
>JAOXOE010000784.1:10635143-10664351 GCA_028565055.1 Phoeniculus purpureus | reverse complement strand
CAGGAGCCTTCAGGCGTGGTCAGAGGTCTGCAGGAGCCTTCTGGTGTGGTCAGGGGTCTGCAGGAGCCTTCAGGTGTGGGTCAGGGGCCTGCAGGAGCCTTCAGGTGTGACTTGGGGGTCTGCAGGAGCCTTCAGGTGTGGGTCAGGGACCTGCAGGAGCCTTCAGGTGTGAGCTGCCAGTTCAATGAGGGCAGTTGGAGCGAAGGCTGGTGGCTGTGGCCAGTGCAGCCGGAGGTGCCGGTGCCGGCGGTTCCTGCGGCCGCGGCGGTCAGTGTGGGTTGAGCTCGGCCTCCCTGCGGCTCGAAGCGGGTCGGGGCTTTGCTGTTGCTTCTCCGCAGCAGGTGAAGGCAGGAGCTGGGGCTCAGGGCAGGGCCTGGAGCCGGTTCCCTGCTTGCCCTGGCGGCCACTCTGGGCCAGCGTTTGGGCTTTCGTTTGCAAGTCACATCAGAGCCATGAACCCAGGCGGGGGGAAGGGGTCGTGGGCCATCCAGGGCCGCCAGGAGCTGCTGCCCCGGGCCTGTGGGCTCGGGGCTGTTGTCACCAGAGGTTCCGAGCGCTTGGAATCCTGAGCGGAAGCTTCCGACCACGGAGAAGTAAGATCTGGGGCGTAACGAAGGACTTGCCGTGGGGAGCTGGAGCGAGCCCGGCGTCTCCATTAGGGCTGTTGTGGAAAGGCCTGAGGAAGAGCAGCGAGCGGCTGATGCCATTAGAGCCTTCGCCCCGGCGCAGCGCAAGGGCAGTCTGATTCCCCTCGTGTCTCCGACGTTACCTGGACAAGGGAGAAGCTTCAGCGCCACCGGCTGCTGCCCCTTTGCAAAGCGCCCGGCGGCCCGGGCACGGCTGCGGCTGGTGGATGGGCTGGGGCCGAGCCGGGGCCGCTCCTGCCGGGGCGCCCGCGGAGCTGCCCAGAGCCCCGGGTCCGGCAGCCGTGCGGGCTGAAGGCAGCTGCAGAACCCAGTGGGTCACAGCACGTGGAGGGCAGGGGCAGGAGGACGGAGCCGGGCTCTGCCCGGGGCACCCAGTGGTCTTGGGCTAGGTGGTCCTGCTGTGCCAGAAGATTGGACTGGGTGGTCTCTGGAGGTCCCTTCCCGTCCCTCATGACCGGATCCAGGGGACCCTGTGGTGGCCGGGGATGGCACTGGGTGGTCTTTGCAGGTCCCCTGCAGCCCCTGGTGCTCTGTGACCCTCTGGGTTGGGGTTTCGTGGGCGATTTGCCTGAAGAAGCCTCCTCTGCGATCCCTCCTCCGCTGCCTTTTGTTTTAATGAAGCCGGGACGTCGCCGCCGCCGGGTCAGAGTGTCCCTGTGGCGGGGGCACCGTGCCCAGAGGTGCTCCGTAGGTCACCGAGCACCTCGGCGACTCGGGCTTGTAATTTAATTGCCTACTTTGCACCCGGCAGCTCCAGGGTCCCTTGAAATCCCGATTCCATTGTTGCGCCGGGGCTTAACAGAGTGTTAACCTGGTAATAGGCACAGGGCCTCCCCATTATGTGTCTGGCTATCGAGCGGTTCTGCATGGCTAGTTAAAAAAGATGGCAAGAAGATTAATGGAAGGCGCCCAGTGCAGGGGGGGCCGGTGCCTCCGCAGTGCCTGTGCCCAGGAGATGTTGGAGCTGAACCTGAGCTGGGCTTTTTCTTTATCCTGTGACCTCCGAACCCCCCGACTGTCGAGAGCTGCCAGCGGGGCCGACGCTTTGATTGATGCTGCCACACGAGTCAGTCTCTCCCTCGGAATTCCAGGGCTGCTGGCAAATAGCTTTTCCTGCAGGGCTGGCCCCGGCGCTCGCTGCGGTTCCCGGCCGGGCCGGGGCTGTCTGCTGCTGGAATCCAGCTCCGCGGCCCCAGGGTCGGGCACCTGGGGCAGGGCTAGCGCAGGGGGCTCAGTGCTGGGGTGCGAAAGGACTGGGGGCACCCCGAAGCGCCAGGGCAATGGGGTCCCCGCTGCTCCTGGGCTCGGATGGAGAAGCAGCAGAGGGGCGACTATTTGCGGGCTCTGCACACAGGGCACAGCCGCCGAGCGCCGGCTCCTCACCCCCGGCTGCCGCTGCGAGCGACGGGGCTGGAGCAGCGGGAGAGAAGGTCCTTCTCACGCTGATGTGGAACCTCCTCTGTTCCAGCTCACACTTGGTGCCCCTTGTCCTGTCACTGGGTGCCCCTGAGCAGAGCCTGGCTCCATCCTCCTGACACCCACCCTTCCCATATTGACCAACATCCATGGGGTCACCCCTCAGGCTCCTTTTTCCCAGCTCCAGAGCCCCAGCTCCCTCAGCCTTCCCCCAGCAGGGAGATGCTCCCCTCCCTCCACCATCCCTGTGGCTCTGCGCTGGGCTCTCTGCAGCAGCTCTGGGTCCTTCTGGAGCTGAGGGGCCCATGAGCAGCCCTGTGAGTTTGGCCATCAATCCTCCCTGGCCTGAGCTGCTGCAGAGAGGCAGCGGCTGGCGCCTGCCCCGGCACAGGGGTTCTGCTGCCCCAGAGGTGCCTTGCAGTGGCTCTGCTGCCCCAGAGCTGCCCCACAGGGGCTCTGCTGCAGCCTGTCAAAGCCGTGGCCGCCGCGCAGGCTCCCCAGAAGGGCTCTGGGGCGCTCGGGGCTCGCAGTGCCTCACCCCTGCAGCGACTGTGCTTTGCAGCCCTGGTGGAAGGGGTCCTCGTCTCCGCTGCGATCACCCCGGCAATTAGAACCGGGGCTGCCTGCGGAGCCGCTTCTCCCTGGGCGTGAGTGGATCTGACATTTACAGCGTCGCCTCTCGCGCAGACAAGGGGGTGATTGATGAGCTGCGGGCGCAGCGAAGGAGGCGGCTGCTGTGGCAGCCCTGCTCAGCGCCCCCTGATCTGTTTGTTGTTGCCCCCTCCTCGGCTCCCCCCAGAGAAGGCTGCTGCTGATGAGGTTTTTGGGGGACCCCCGGTCTCCCTTCAGCTTGCACCCTTCTTGCGGGGTCTGCTGAGGAGGGTCTGGCCGAGGAGCAGAAGGCTCTGGGGGAGGAATCCCGGGGGTGTGAAGGGACAGAGACCTGCAGCGGGGGATCGCGACTCCGCTTGGGGGGCGTCTGGCAACAAGAGGTCAGCCCCACCGCCAGCGGCCACTGGGGAGCCCTTGGAGCTGCGGGATGGGAGCAGAGGTCACCCCGCTGCAGCCAGCGCTCTCAGTGGCTTTGCCCTTGTGCTGCCCCAGTGCCGGCGGCCGCTGGAGACCTCTGTGATCTCGTCTCCTCCTCCCTCACCTCTTCGCCGACAAACTTCTGGTTCTCCGTGATCCCGAGGCCGTGGGAAGAGGTGTCCGGGTCTGAAGCTGCTGCAGCGCCGGTGTCGGGGCTGGTGGGCAGCTGGGATGGGGTCAGTGGTGCCCGGGAGTGTTTTGCTCTTCAGGGGGGCCTTTCCCCGCCTGTTTGCCCCACTGAGAACTGGGAGTGTTGGCTTCTGCCTCGTGGTCCCGGCGCGACAGGGCAGACGTCGAGGGGCGGTGGGCAGCTCCCGTCAGCCTGCGTTTCCCGGTGTTTGGGGGGCCGGCCAGTTCCCAGGGGTGCCGCTGCCCTTCCCCGTGAGCTGCGGCGGGTCTGGGGGTGTTTTGGGGAGCAGCCCCCGGCGAGCTGGTTCTGGGGTCACTTGGCCCTGTCTTGGGGCTCCGGCAGCGGCGCTGTGTGTGCGGCCGCTACCCGGGGCGCCGCGGTGGCCGAGCCGGAGCTGAGCGGCCGTGTGCTAGCTCCTGCATTTCCTGCAGCGGGGCTGCGATGGGCGCGGGCAGCCTCAGCGACGGCGGGTGCAGCTGCTCCTGGAAGCCACCACTTGCCTGCAATGGAGGTGCCGCGAGAAGCCTGTCAGCGCTTCATTGCTGCCGTCTGTCGCGCCGATGGTGCCCCCCGACCGCCATCTGTGCTGCTCTGCCGGCAGGCGCGGGCTCGGCGGAGGCGCCGCCGACCGCTCTGAGCCGGGCCCCCCCCTCCGCCTTGTCTCCGCAGGCCATGCGATGTTCAAACTCACATATCTGAGCGGTCACGACTACAAGCACCTGTACTTCGAGGCCGACGCTGCCACTGTCAACGAAATTGTGCTCAAGGTGAGTGCTGGGCGCTGCGCTCGGTGCACCCCTGCGGCTGCCGGGGGCCACCGCGATGCGCTGCTCGCAGAGCTGCTCCGGCCTCAGCTGGGTGGAGTCGGGCCGCTGGCCGCGCTCGCTGACCGCAGGGGCCGTTCCCAACCCGGGGGGATCCGCGAGGCACCAGGGTTCTGCAGCTCCTGACAGGGGGCCGCCAGACGCTGCCGGGACCCCCCAGCTCCACCCGCAGACATGCAGGGTGCTGGGAGCGCTGGGCCAGGCGTTTGGAGCTGGTCCCACGTCGCCCCGGCGCAGGCTGTGCCCGCGGCAGAGCTGCTCTTTGGCTGAGCCCAGCGCCGCGGCCAGCAGGCAACTGGCTTCTGGTGGCCCAGGTGAGCTCAGGAGCAAGTTTGGCGCCGCCGCGGGTTGGGCAGCTCACGGCAGAGCCAAGGGCAGCCCGGGCTGGTCGGCTCCCCCGTTAACCTCCCCTTGGTGGGATCTCTGAGCCACACAGGGCGCCGCAGCTCCTGCAGTCAGGGGACGGGCGGCTTGGTCGCCGTCACCTCCAGCCGGCCCTCTACGCAGCCAGGGTGCCCCAGCCCTGGGCCACTGGGCAAACCCGCTGGCAAAGCAGGGCTGGCGCTGGAGCCGGCGACGTCCTTTCTCCAGGGCTGCGGGGCTCCACCACCCGCTGCCTTCGCCTGAGGGCTTGGCTGGGGGGGGGATGCTGAGGACTGGGGGTAGCCCGCGGGCTGCCGCAGGTGGCCCAGCACAGCGCAGCGAGGGCTCTCCCGGGGCTGCTGCCGCTGGGCCAAGGTGCCGCGTGTCTCGCAGGTGAACTACATCCTGGAGTCGCGTGCCAGCGCAGCCCGAGCCGACTACTTCGCCCAGAAGCAGCGGAAACTGAGCAGGAGGACGAGCTTCAGCTTCCAGAAGGACAAGAAGTCGGGGCAGCAGTGACGCCCCGGCCGCCGCTCCCCGAGGGGGGGCCGCTCCCGCCGGGAGCCAGGACTGTGCTGGGGCTCCCGCTGCCGACGGCAGGCCAGGAGAGCCCGAGCCCCCCGTCTCTCACGGCCGGAAGACGAACACGAAGAGCCATATCAGCCTCTGGAACGATGACTGTTAGCGCTCGGGCCCCTTCGGCCGGCCGGACCAGCGCCACGGAGCCACCGGCTGTGCACAATCACGGCAGGAGCTGGGCCACCCTGGCCCCGCAGCGCCCGGCCGCCGTGGCCGTCGGCAGCTGCCCCGTGCCCGCACGCGCAGGCGGCACTGGCGACGATGGCCGGGGCGGCCGGGGCGCGTGTAACCCCCGAATAAACAGCCGTCACCTTTGCCGAGGCCCATCTGACGCCCAGTTCTTTGGGGGAGGCTGCTGCGGCCCCAGATGGCCGCTGCGAGCCGGGGGGCAGCAGCCGGCGCATGGGAGGAGGCGCTGGGACGGTCCCAGGCTGCTGAGGTCTGTCCTGTTCCAGGGGGCTTCGACTGAGCCCTGCTGCCGGCTCTGCCCGCGACCCCCCGCCCTGCGCCGGCCGGTACCTGCCGGGGGGCCGAGACCCCCAGCAGCGGCAGGGAGCAGCGTCCTGCCCACGGAGCCCGGGCTCTGCTCCTCCTGGGGACAGAAACGCCTTCGCCTTTCCTCGGCTAACCCTCTTTGGAAATAAAAACCCAGCCCTGCTTTGTACTGGGGTTTGTAACTGGTTTGGCCTTGTCCGTCCTTCCCACGGCTGGGTGCTGGGGGGCAGCCCTGGGAGCCAGGGCTGGGTGCTGGGGGGAGCGAGGAGCCTGGAGGGGGTTTGTCTGCTCCGAAGGAGCCGCTCACGGGGTGCAGGGGATTTCCTTCCAAGGCTGAGGTGCTGCAGGGGGGTCGGTCCTGAACGCCTGGAGGTGCCCAGCTCGTGGGAGCTGAGCGGCCCCTGCGCCAACCGGCCGTGTGGGTGCTGGCTGCACGGGTTAATGCTGCGCCCTGTGCCGCCCCGCATGGAGGAGCCATCGCTGGGCTTCCCTGGTAGCTGCAGATTTAATTGATTCAGATGGGCAGCAACTGGGTCAGCAGAGCAAGCTGTTCCCTCCTGCCTGGCTGCTGGGCTCCAGGCGGAACAGGGTGGCTGCTGGCTCCCACAGAGAGGGGGGTCTCCGCACTGGCGGCGCTGAGAGCTCCCAGAGGCTTCTGAAGTCTCCCAGATCCGCAGTCGGACGGGAGCTGGCTCACAGGTTGCACCTGCAGCGTCGCAGCCACCTGCACCTCACGGGGCTGGGTGGGAGCTCACAGACACCAGGGGCCCCCGGGGGCTGGTCTCATCCCCAGTGCTGCTCACAGCCCCTCCTGCCTGGCTTGGGGGGTCCCCAGTCCGCTGAGAGAGCCCTTGTGGGGAGACCCCCAGGTCACAGCTTGCGCCCCGGGGTGATGGAGCCTTTGGCCAAAGGGGAAAGCTGGAAGTGACCCCTGGCTGGGGCTGCCCTCTCCCCACCCTGGGACAAGCAGAGCCCTTAGGTTGCAGGGGGGTTTATGGGGTGGGTTTGGGGGCCCCGTGAAATGCACTGCAGCGGCAGCGGTTGGTGCTAGGGCTGCTGCTGCAATTCTCATCCCTTCAGTCGCATCCCAGGGTGATGCTGGGACAAGGACGGGAGCGAGGATGGGGGCACAGCAGGAGGCTCCCGACACCCCAGCTGGCTCTGGGGGCTGCTCCCGGGCCCTGCCGCAGCGAGAGAAAGAGGGTGAGGGGCGATCTGGCCGGGGTGCTGTTGGCTCTGCAGAGGCGGAGGGTGATTTGTGAACTCTGCAGCCTGGGGAATCTCATCAGGGTAATGGGATTATATTTCAGATGGCCACGGCCTGTTCAGTGCAGAGCTAAACCCCTCTGACAGAGGACAAGGTCAGTAAAGCCCGGCCGCCTCCTGCCCAGACAAACCCAAACCCGAGGGGCTCGGGGGTTCCTGCTGCTGGCAGCGGCACCGGGGATCTTTACCTAGAAATGAGCCCCCTCCCCGTGACGGGCACTGTGCCAGTGCCACTGGCTCCCACTGGGCTCAGCTCACCCAGACTGGGACACGGTGCCAGGGCCGCCCTGGACATGGATTTGGGCACCGCCTGCCGCAGCCACGGTCCCTGCTCCAGCACCACCACTACGGGGGGCACCGAGGGGACTCTGGCTGCACTGAAGTCCTTTAACGCAGCAGACCCCCCCCTTCCTCTTCACATTCGCTGTCACCCCAGGGGCACCACGGTGACACCCAGAGCCCGGTGCCCACAGACCCCCTGCCCTGCCCTGCCCTGCTCTGCTCTTGGAGCTGCTGCCGGCGCCCACAGACTCCACACTCGGGGGGTGCCCCTGCAGCTGCTCCCGGTGCGAGCGGCCGCTCTCCTCAGCCCTTTCTCCCCACTGCCGGGGTCGCAGATGCTCCGAAACGAACCCGGTGCCTTTTCCAGCCGCCCGGCCCCGCTGCAGCTGCACTGGGGGGGCCCTCGCCAGAGAGCTGCGAGCAAGCGCAGCCCCGGAGATGCAGCTGCGGGGCAGACCAGGGGCTTCAACGGGGTGCGCCGGTGCCTCCAGCTGCACAGGGCTGCCGAGGGGCAGCCGGCGGCGCCGCAGAGCCCTCGTCCCTGCGAGGCAGTGCGGGGCTGGGCGCTGCGGGACTCACCTGTTGCTGAGCTAAAAGCCTCGTGGATGGGAAGAGGTGGGACCCACCTGGTTCAGAGCAGAGGCTGCGCTGGGTGCCAGGGCCGAGCGGAGCCGGCGCCTCCTCGCCCTCTCTAATTAGCGGGTAATTAGCAGGACGGGCATCTCCCGCAGCCCCGGCCCCGCTCCGCCAGGGTGGGGGCACCACACAGCGGGGCAGGGGGCGCCCGGGAACCTGGCGGGGGGACGTGGGGTGGGGGTACAGGCAGGGTACAGGCGGAGGCACTGGCAGCAGTGAGCTCGGGCTGCTTCCAGCACAGCACCGCTCAAGGAAGAGGCAGTCAGGCCCCCAGTGCCACCCACAGCCGCACCCAAAGGTTGGCGGGTCAGTGTCCAGCACCCTGCGGCCCCCTGCCCAGAGGGTCTCTGGAGAGAGACCCTGGAACATTAAAGCAGCCCCCACAGTCCCTGGTGCTGCCACCTCAGCAGGGACTGACTCGTGTCGGGCCCCCCCGGCAGAGTCCAGGGGGCCCTGCACACCGGGTCTCGGGGGGTCCCACAGCTGGCTGAGGGTGCCCTGAGCCCCCATTCGGCCGCCCCACTGCTCCGTTTATCCCAGTCACCCACGGGACAGCGGCAGCGAGAGCCTCCGGGCCGGGGGCACCAGAAGCCCCTGGGCAGGGGAAGAGTGAGGAGGGCACTTGGGGCCAAGGGTGAGAATGAGCTGGGGGGGCACCGGGGGGCACCCTCCTGCTGAGGCCATGGCAGGGGCTGCGGGCTGGAGCTGCGGGCTGGAGCCGAGGCAGAGCAGCCTTTGTTCTGCTCGCTGTTCCCACTCCTCTTCTGCCATCTTGAGGCCACCGCCTGAAGCCTCCGGCACCGCACAGTCCGCACACACCACCGCAGCCCTGCCCATGACCCCACTCGGGACCCACCTAGCTCCCAGTACACCCCACCCTGCAGGCAACCCCGGCGCCCCCTGCCGTGACCCGGAGACGATCCTCTGGGCTCCTGCGGGGCTCCTCTTCCCTTGGGACGGTCCTTTCAACACAGAGTCACACCTTGGGGTCCTGGTTGAGCCGTTCCTCTGTGGGGTTGGGGTGAAAAGGTCTCCCCGGGGCTGCACGAGATGGAGCCAGTGGCCCAGGCACCGGGGGTCCTCCTGCCTCCGCCCAACACTCCCCAGCCTCTGGGAATGGGGCTGTTCTCATCGCGCTTTGAAGCGTCTCCTCACTCTATTGCTGGGGAGGGGCTCAAACACACCCCACGAATTTGAGGAGCCAACCCCCTCCTCGACCAAAGAACAGACTGGGGTGAGGATTGGGGCGTCACTGCTCTAGGAGATCAGACGATGCCAGCGGACAGAAGCTCAGTGGAGATTCAGCCACCACAGCCCTGCCCAGAGCTGACAAAGGGTTGAGACCCCCGGATGGGGTGAGCACCTTCAGCCCCTTCGTCAGCTCCGGGCAGGGCTGCCAGGCAGAGCTCTCGAGGCCAAGCACCATCCAGCCCTGGGCTCTCCAAGCAGCTGGCACCAACAACCAGGTCACCGTCTAGCCTGAGGGACCAACATCCCTGTGTCCAGCGCTGGGGCAGAGACATCTGTTCATTGCAGCTTCCCTACGGACACCGGGGTGCCCAGGGAAGGGGAGATGCGGCTGAAGTAGGGGGAGTGGGATTGGAATGGACCCCCGAAAGCTCATCCAGTCCAATCCTCCCACCACAGCAGGATCCCCCAGATCCAGTTGCACAGGAGCATCTCCAGGTGGGTTTGAACCGTGTCCACCACAGCCTGAGCAGCCCGGGCTCTGGGCACCCAGGGCTCCTCCAAGCCTGGCTGTGGCGGCACCAGTAGCCCCAGCACTGTTCCCAGAGGTTCATCCAGGTGATGCTGGTGGGACCCCAGTGGGTTGGCCTTGCTCCTGCGGGCAATGGTGCCGGTCCCGGCACCAAGGCACGGGGCAGCGTGTGCCTGCCCGCACGTAGTGCTGGAGCCTGGCCCTGCCCCAGCCCTCCCTCCTGCCCCCCGAGATGCATCTGTGACTGGGGCATCGCCTGCCCAACCAGCCGGGCCCGGTGGCGGCCGGACAGCTGGTAACCAGATTGGTGAAGCGCCGGCTGTCAGCTCGCATTTGCAGTGGGGAGGCTGGGGCCGGCTTTTCAGGTCAGAGGCTGCACCCAGCGCGGGGGGAAAATTCCCACTTCCCCAGCAGGGCTTGAGCTGTGAAGTGGCTCAGACTGGGCTCCTCCAGCAGCTCTGCACTGGGGCCACCCCAGCACCCCCAGGTCCCCCAGGCAGTGGCCGAGCAGCTGCAGTGGCCAGCGAGTGGGGCCAGGGCTCAGCCCACAACTGGGGTTCACTGCTTGAAGTTCAAGGTTTTGCCATCGCCGGGGAGGGAGAGGTGGTGCTGCAGTGGGGCCGGGGCTGGGCGCTCGCTGCGATCCCACCTGGCGGGTTGATGAAGGACTGAGCCCCCTCTAAGAGCAACAGAGCCCCCTCCGAGGGGCTCAGAAGCCGCTGGTAGGGGGGAGTCACCATCGGGTGGTGATGCTCAACGTCACCGGGATGGTCAACCTCGGCATCTGGAGCTGAAGAGGAGCTCGGGGCTGATAACTAGGGGGATTAGTGGGGAGGTGGGAACTCTGGCAGTGAGGAGCTCGTGGGGGTGGCTACAGCGGGCTGAGGCGATGCCCCACACAGACAACACCCCCCCAGGACCTCACTGCCATGGGTAGCCAAGGGTGGCCAAGCCCCATGCGGGGGGAGGTCGCCGGGGTCTTGGCCCCCTCCTTAGGCAACACACTTGGCCCCAAGGGGTCCCCGTGATCCTACTGGGTTGAAACAGCAGCACTGGGAGGGCAGGGCTCAGACCCCTCTCTGCCCTCCACAAGAAAACCCCAGCATGGTGGCAGAGGCTGGTGCTGAGCTGGGAGCCCCCGTGGGGCACAAACCACCACATCTGGACCTCCTGAAAGAGCCAAAGCCCCCACCAGCCCTCCCCAGTCCCCACCAGCCCACTCAGCTGCAGGACTGGGAGCTGCATTCCTGAGGAGGAGAACCTGCAGCTAAGCAGCAGCTGCAGCCCTGCGATGGAAGAGCAGCAGCCACCTCTGCTAGAGCCGTGGGCAGCAGGGCTGGTGGGACCCAGCAAGAGCAACTCTGGCACCCATGGGACAGGCATGGCTCAGCCGGGTGGCACTCGGGACCCCTCTCAGCCCGGTTCTGCCCATCCAGACACAGCGACCAGGACAGGGCTGGGCTCTCGGGGGCTGGAGCGGCGGCTGGGGAGCAGAGGTGTCACAGGGACTCCAGTGGTCCCCTCCAGCACAGGCAGGGTGCTGGAGCTTTAGGGCTCCCAGTACTGCTGGAGGTTTCCCAGGGCAGGGACTGCACCTCAGCCCAGTGGAGCCAGCACCGCCCCCCCCCGGGATGGCTGTCAGGATGGTGCTGGCTAGTGGGGGAGCCGCCCCTGTGCCAGCTCAGCACATCCCTTCAAGCTGCTGCAAACCCACCCTGAGCAGAGGGACCTTGGCCACAGGCAGGGCCACCGGGCAAGAGAGGGACCCATCCTGTCCTCGGGAGTGAAACCACAGAGACCCTGAACCTCCTTCCCTGGAAGAGACCTTTAAGACCATCAAGCCCAACCTCAGACTGGGAGGTGTCTGGAGCCTCTGCAGGGCATCAGCCCAGCGGAGCTGCCCGCCCCAGGGCCAGGCTCCGGCACAGCCTGGCGGCTGCCGGCAGAGGAGTCACTGCTGGGCACCGCTGGCGCCCGCTGAGGCTCAAGGAGCTGCCGGCCCTGAGCTCCTGCGGCAGCCCAGCAAAGGCTTTGTGCTTGCCCAGGGCTGCACCTGACGAAGGACGGTCAGCCGGACGAGCCGGGGGTGAGCGATGTCGTCCTGCCCTGCACATGGAAACCGGGCGAGCAGAGGGCTCTGCTGGGGGAGATTGATTTCCTCCTGCTCCCTCCGCAGTCAGCAGCCGCCGTCCATCTCCTTTCTGCGGGAACCAGAACGATGGAGGAGAAGCAGAGCGACCCAGCCCAGAGCACCGGAGCGGGTGCCCGCGCTCACCAGGACCAGCCGCGGGCCCCACTGCACCAGCAGCGCCCAGTCGACACCCCAACATCCCACCCACCCCACGCGGCCAGAGCCGAGGGAGCGACCCCACAACAGTCCGGACCCGCTGAGCACCACCAGTGCTGCCAGCAGCTCCGGTCTCAGGTGCAAGGCCCGGTAACGAGGGGGTGCCAGTGCCCACTCCCGCCAGCCCCGGCTCCACCGCGGGCCGTCGGCTCCCGGGAGCGGGAGAGCTGGCAAAGCGCTGCCGTCAGCAGCCCGGCCGGGTTCTGCTCTCAGCAGCTGCAGCCCCATAAATCTCTGTCTCCTCCAGGTGAACTGGGCTCCCTCCAGCCTCCAGCCCTCAGCGCCATCCCTGCAGCAGCAGCGGCGCCGGCCCGGGTTGTGCACGAGGGACCCTCTGGCCTCCCGGGAGCCACCAGCAGCCCCAGACCTGCCACCACCGAGCAGCTCCACGCTAGCCCTGGTGGCCAGCAGCTCCATTCACTCTGTGCCAAAGCCCTTCTGCCCACCAGACCTTGGCTGGGCGATTGTTTTCCAAACGGATTTCTGAGGTCCCCAAAGGAGCCCGTGGCTGCAAATTAAGTAGTCAGCCTCTGGGCTTTTACGTCCATTAAGGCCTCCGCGCTAGCGACGGCGAGGCTGCAGCACAGACCCAGCATCCCGGAGACGAAGCCGGGATTTAGACACCGGCTGCTCCTCCCGCCCCGGCAAACACCAGTGAGTGTCGATCAACCCCAGCCCGGCGCTGCCTGGCACCGCCAAGGAGCGGTGGCACCGCTGCTGGGGCTGCCAGGGCGGGCAGAGGGGCAGGGCTCTGTGCCCAGCAGTCCCAAAAGCAAAGGGGTTCCGGTGGCTCAGCCCAGCTCGGTCCCAGGCTGCCGGCAGGACGAGCCGGGCAGGACACGGCCACTGTCAGCACCCCCTCTGCCCCCACCACCCAGCGGCGACAGGAGGGCACCGGGCTGGCACGCGGAGCCCCCTGCTCCCAGGGCCACCCCGTTCATGGACTGTTGACTCAAGGGGCCACGACGGCTCCATCTCCGGGGCGGAGACACCTCTGACACAGGAGAGAGACAACTGCTGCCGCTCAGAGACTCTGGAGTTTGTGACCATCGACCTGACGGGCTGCAACTGCTCCGGAGGAGGCTGAGCGGCCCTGAAGACCCCCAGGAGCCCGCAGCGCCGCACAACCAGGGCCGTGGCCAGCAGAAATGGGCTCAGGAGCCCTAGAGGAAAGTCCCTCGAGCGGGCGGGCGGCAGGGGAGAGCGAGGCCGCGGCCACCTCCCGAGGCAGGTGGGTGATTTAACGGGGGGCGCAATAAGAAGTGAAACAATTAGAGTTTGTGGCTCATTATCGCGGCAATCGGATCCGTCGGATAATGAGGTATTAATGGGGATTTAATGTGCCTCTCATAACACAGCCCCTTGGAGAAAACACATAAGGAAATGGCTGCAAATCCACTTAATGATGGAAGGGTCCCGAACGGCACCTTCCAGAGGATGACAAATGCCCGATGCAAATGAGAGAGAGTCAAGGTCACGAACACTGCGGGGACCGAGCCCACAGCAGCACCACGCAGCCACCCCAGCCCCACCGCTTCGCCCACCCGCCCTGGGCAGGGCTGGGACCCTGCTGTCTCCCCTCCCATCAGCTGGATCCTGCGTCTGACAGTGAACACCCCGAGGAGGTGACAGCCAGACCCCGCAGAGAGTGGGAGCTGCGTGGGGAGCACGACCCCAACTGCAAGGCAGAGGGACAAGACGCAGGTGGTTCAGATGCTTCTCCTTTAATGGGGTTCTCTTCACAGAGCGGGACATCGGTCGCCGCGTTAGAGGCCGGGGTCGGCAACAGGAGTGTGCAGGTTCGTGAGTTCAGCTCTGGAAGGGCTTCGCTGGTGCAGAGGGAGAGGCAGTGCAAAGCTTTTGAACTGAGAACACGAACTCCCGACCCGGCAGAGTCAGTTCTCGAGCAGGACAGGCTCAGCCAAGTCCCCCCTTCCCTGCCCACCGCTGTCACCATGCTGAGGGCTGTGCCGGATGTGCCACACGGCTCCCACTCGGGCCCAACCCACCTGCTGCCCCTGCTCAGACCCCCTCACCCTGCAGAGCGCTCATCCAGCGGGAAGATCTCCAACCCAAGCGGGAACCTGACTAAGCAGAACCAGGCCCCAGCAGCTCCCCGAGAGCAAACCGGCAACACTGGTGACAGCTCCTGACACGCAGGGCAGTCGCACCCAGCAGCTGGTTGTATAACATCTGCAGAACAAGAACAGCTCGACTCAATGGGCCGGATGAGATCCACCTCTCCTGAGGGCATCTGCAAAAGCTTTTAGAGAGGGATCCCCAGCAGGGTCAGGAGCAGAAAGGAATCCCCAAGGGATGGGAAATCCCAGGCCCGTCCTTTCACTCCTCGAGCCAAAGAAGGCAAACACCAGCTTGCATCACGGCCAGGGCCTCTGGCGGCTCCTCCAGATACCCCAACAGCCAGCAGCGGCACCTCAACTCTGGGACTGCAGCCTGGTACCAGTAACGTCACCCCCTGCCCAGAGGGCTCTGCTCGCCCTGCAGCAGCTGAGGTGACTGAACTGACAGAAAGCACCAAGTCACAGCAAGAGGGAGGTGGCAGCCGGCACCTTCGGCAGCAGTTCTGCAGCGTCTGGTCCCTCCGGCACCAACCGTCCGCCTTGGCTACTGCACCCCGGCCCCTAACGACAGCCCTTGCATGCGGGGAACTCGCCACTGGAAAACAGAACCGTTACAGGACACCCGGGGGGAACAGCAGGGGGACGGTCCAGGCAGCTCTGCAGTTCTTGGGGAAACCTAACGCTCTGACTACAGCTATCGGGGCGACAGGAAAGACTTCCGGGGTGGGGTGGAGGGAAGCAGCAGAGGGCTGTCTTGCTCGGAAGCCCCACAGCTCCGCCGAGGCTCGGCCAACCACCAACTGGTTTAAAACTGCTCAGAAAGAGACTCCAGTGCTCGTAGGTTGTTTTTCTACACAGCAAAACCAAGCGATAACCCATGAGCGAAGCGGCTCCTTCTCCTGCCCTGAGGGAGAGCAGACCTGAAAGACCTGGCAGTGCTGGCCTCAGCCTGCTCGGCCAGTCTGTCCGCAGGCACACGGCACGGGGCAGGCACCAGCTCGAGCATCCTTGTGCCTTCTCCAGGGGTGTCCAAGAGTGGCCTCAACCCCGCACAGCAGCCGCTAACAGCGCAGAGATTCAATGAGCACAGATGCCGCGACACTTCAGTACAAATCTGTTTCTACTGCGCTCAGGTAGGATCTGGCCACCCTTGTGCTCTGCTGCCGAGTGCTACTGGCAGGGCTGCGCTTGCGGGATGCAGGGAGGGGATCGGCACCAGAGCCCAGCCAGGCCAAGGCCCCGCAGGGCCCGTTCCCACAGCAAGGCAGATCCCGAGGACTTCGGTTCTACTGAGTGTTGCTCCTCCACACAGCCCCGGCTCCAAACCAGAGACTATAACCAAACACAAAGAGGCCCCATCTCCCACCCTGTCCCCTGAGATTCGATGGGCAAAACCGCTGTGACGGAATCACGCAGCAGAGCCCCGGGAAGGAAGGTCTCTGATGGCGCCTCGACGGCAGCCCAGCCGCACCGAGCGCTGGACACTTGGCACAAGCTGCTCTACGTTCAATTGGCCAGATGATTTCCCCAGGAACCAGAGGTTTGGGGGTTCTATTGTCAGCACAAACACGTAAACTCAGCTGTTACCCTTAAAAGAACGAGAGGTCGTGTTTCTTTCATGGCTCAGAGGCACCAGAAGCCACAACCCATCCCTCGGTCACAAGGGGAAGAGCGAGGAACAACGCTGCCATCAGAAAGTCGAGTACCCGCTGTCCTTTCTCACCTGAGCTTCAGCCAAGGAAGAGGGGCCAGTGGCTCAGGACCAGGGAACCCCCCCGGCCATCGCTCGGACCACCTCAGCTACCCTGCGTGCTGTTGTGCATCAAGGTTTGCGGGGAAGGCGGGGTGAGGCTCTGAAAGCCCTGCTCTGCCCTCAGCCCCGACGCGCTGGGCGCAGGACAGCGCTGTGCTGTGAGAGAACTCCTCTGGCCAGTAAAACCTGCGCTGCTGCGCAGCAGACGACACGCAGAGCACCGAGTACAAACGTTCACTGAAACCCCTGGCAAAGGTATTTAATGTCGCTAACCAAAATATATATTACAGCCCGAGGCGCTGCGGGATCTCTGGGGTTTGTACAGTATACACAGCAGCTCACAAAAACAGCACAGGGAGGGCCTTCGCTTCCTCGTTCACGTTCGGCTTCTCCACCGCCACCAGCGTCCCTCTCCTCTGTGCACCTGCAGCTCTCCCAGACCCTAATGCCCCGGCCAAAACGCCTTCAGCTGCACCACAGGCCCTGACTGTGGGGAATTCCAGTTTTAGAAACCTCAGGAAATCTTCATTACACGTCAATAAATAGTTCAGCTTGTCCTTCCGCCACCGCACTCAGAGGTCGCAGCCTGATAGAGGTCACAGAGGCTTCTGACCTCAAAGGGTAGCAAGTCCGAGGATGCCTGCGACGCGTTAAATACAGTGATCTGGTATTTACACCGTCCTCTCGGGCTCTGAGCTTAGGCGAAACAGAGCCGAGATTCACGTCAGCTACTACAGACCCCGGGGGTGGCTGGTGCTTCATTAACAAAAGGTGTGTTAGGCTCGGAAGTTCAGTAAGTGGTTGCCCTGATTCTTCTGGTTTCTGTTTTTCCTATTAGAAACTCAACGGAGTGAACTGTTCCCGTGAGAAGGAATCCCGGAGGAGGGGCCGTGGGAAAAGCACGAAGGGTTCTCTGCATGGTTTGAGACTCCAAGACACCTGAAAACCGTGGTCCCGTTCGCAGTGCCAGCGTCTACAGGGGAGAACGACGCAACCGAAAGAGAAGAGGGAACTGTTAAATTAACGTGGTTAGTAAAGGTGGGGTTGGAAAGGCCTCCGCTCTGTACAGCAGGACACAAGGGAAGCCTCTTCTCCAGCTGCTGCAGCTGCGGTACGCTCTTAGGCGCTCCTCTGCTCACAGGCTGCCCACGCGTGTGCGCCGAGTTACTTGCGGTCGTCAATCGTCTTGATGAATTCGACTGCTGCCGTGAACTGCATCCACCAGTAGGACTCCTCTCCGGACAGGCAGTTGGCATAGAAACTGCTGATGTACTGGACAGTGGACAGCAAGCAGGGCGGGTTGGCCTGCGGGTGGAACAACAGAGGCGCTCAGCACAGAACAGCAACCCGGGACGGACGGTGCGGGGTCCTCACAGCCACGACACCCAGCGTGCGAGGGATCCGCAGGGCAGGGACTGGCAGCCACACCACTCCACTTCATGCACGCAGGAGGCACCAGAGCAGACGGAAGGAGCAGTTTTCCACCAAGGAAAAGGATTAGCAGGCCGGGAGGAAGAAGGGTAATGCCTGAAGGCTCTCCAGAAGTCATCGGACGACTTCACGAGGCGGAGAAGCCTATTGGGTTTAGAACCCCAGCTGCGACAGAGCACACCCCAAACACGGGTGTCACAGCAGCAGCACCCTGCCAGCCAGCCCTGGCGTGGAACTTGGTCCAGACAGAGGACAGCATCACGCGGGCACAGGGGGCAGATGCGGACACGCACACCCCAGGAAAACCCCACCACACACACATCTGCCCCCCAGCTCCCTCGGCTCCATAGGCAGAGTTTGCTGGGATTCAACAGGGTAACTGTGACTGTGTTTGGGGTGTTTCTAGTTAAACCTGCTGAGCTAGAGCTGGGTTTGAGCCCAGCAGGCTCCCAGCTGCCCAAACACCTCGTTCTTCTTTCTGAAGTGTCCCAGTTTACGACAGGAATTAGCTGGACTCTGGGACTGTCACAGAAAACTCACCTTTATGAGGACAAAGACCAGAACAGGAACAAAATCGTCTGCCCCAGGTACTGAGTCTTCATTTGCCAGACTGAGCAGGTTCATGATGGTCGAACACATGCGCAGGATGCACTGCACCTTGTCCCGGGGGGTCTTGTAGGCACTTATTGTGCGGATCTCGGACTGTGCAGACGGCCACGGAGCCTCCCGGAGATACACCTAGGGAGGGAAAACCCAACAGGCTGCCAGGGCTGTTCATCCAAGCTATGACTGTGCAGCACACAGGACCTCAAGTGCCAGAGACCTGCCGGCGGGAGCAGGTTCTGGAGAAACAGGAAGCTTTAAGCCACGGTGGTTGCCCGCCGTGTTGTAACAGGCTACCAGGAGTCATCTCTCCACACACAACTAACCTAACCGGGCTGCGACTCTTCCCAGCTTCGCCAGTGCAGCTTCAAACAGAGGCAGAGCTGCCGGTCCCAGGTGCCCCATCAGCAGCTCTGTGAACACTCACCACCACTCTGAGTCACGCAGTTCAAGCACTGAGCTGAGACCCAGGAAAGCTGCAAACATGCAGCCCCTGACGGACTCCTCACGCCTACCTACTGGCTCTGGTTATCCTGGTAACCGGGACAACAGCGAAAGCCCTGGGCAAACCATCTGCCAGGTGCCATTAACTCTGGCCCGGTCAGAAAGGCAACCTGACAGCTGTAAACCACAGCTACGGGCCGTGGATCACAGGAGGAGCACAAAGGCTTCACGTCTTGTCTTCTGAAGCAAAAGATCAAAGTTCCTGCAGCTCAGTGACAGCTCTTCCACCTCACTCCCAGGACAGAGGTGACAAAACCAGAAGAGGCCGGGGCAGGATCAGTCCGTGGGTGACACCAACACGGGCACAGCGTGCTTTTCCTGCAGGGTACCTCAGCTGCCGCAGACCGCAGAGCAAAGCTCCCGAGCGTGGAATAAACCCGCGTTCTGTCCCTCCCAAACACAACCACAAGCAACAAGCGACCCACATGGGAAAGCGAAGGAAAGGAGAAGCTGTTACCTCAGGTATCTGCAGTGCTTTGTGGTTTGCAGTCACCACCTTGGATAACCTGTGTATGTGGTCATGAAGGACCCTGGAAGCAAACACAGAACAGGAGTGGAGAGTCAGCAGCAGCCTGGCAGTCACCTCCTGGGCCTTCCCACTTCAGTCTGATCCTGCAAGAGATCTTCAGGGATGCTGCAGTCGCAGCAGTCCGACAGCTAACTGACACTAGGTTTGCTAGGAGATGCAGAGGACTCTGCTGTGCTCGAGTACAGCTCCAGAGCCAGCAGAGCTCACATAGCCTCGGCTCCAACACCCACACCCCCAAAACCCCAACACATGGAAATGCTGCACCAAATCAGAAGTGGAAGGAGCCCTGCAGCAGAGACTCAATCACCCTCTCAGCACACGCAGAGCTCACAGCCTGTGTGTCTGTGCAGTCCAAGTCACTGCATTTACAGTTTACTCTGTTCTCGCAGTCAGCTGCAAACACACACTGCTGCGTGTGAGGAACACGATTCCGTGTCCGCACAGGGAATCTGGAAGAGAAGCTGGGCTGCGCTGGCTCGGTGCAGTCAGCTCTGTCGCGCAGGCTGCGCAGCTTCCAGCTGCGCCGAGTGCCGCGGAGCAAGCAGGTACTCGGGGCGGCGCTAACTCACTGGTCCCGCAGAATGTCTCCGTCCTGGTTAGGGTAGAAGGCAAGCTTGAAGATGCGGTTCATCACGCTGCGCTCGATGGCTAACTGTGCGTCCTGGAGCTGCTCCTCGCTGGCGTTCTGCCAGATGGCATCCTGAGCCATGGCCCCGTACAGGAACTGCAGGAAGTCCTCCACTTGGGCCGTCTTGTCGTCCGCCGCTGTGAGCTTCTGGAAGTCTGCGAGGAAGGGAGAGAGAGAGAGACAGAGACAGAACCCTGAGCGAAGGACAAAGCAGGGTTTCTGACGGGTTTCTCTGGAAGGAGAAGCCCAGACTCCACTTCAGATTTCCTGCCAGGTGGCTCTGAGGCTCAGACTTGCCCAGGCCTCAGGAAGGAAAATACCAGCGGGAGGACTGAAAGGAAAAGCAAAGAGAGCACATTTCGCAGAGCATATGGTCCAAATGTTCTGCTTGATCCCGCGTTCATCACTTCCCCTGCATAACCAGTTCTCGCACCTTCCTTCCCACCACCCACTGAGAGAACACCCAGGACAACTGCTACAGCAGTCGCTGGCAGGAACAGCATACACCAAGCTGTCAGATGCTGACAGGATGGGGGAGAGATGAAGAGAACCCACGTGAAGCACTTCCTACCCCTCCTTTATTAAACGTGAACAGTTGCAGCATTCGGATTTCTCTGGCGAACACAGAAGGAGCGAGGCAGCCGCGTTCACACACGTGACCCCATCGTCAGCCATTCGTCAGCCTCGTATTTATAGAGCTCTGCCCTCACATCTGCCAGCAGCCTCTGCGCCGCAGTTGCCATTTTCTCTTTTAGATCACCCAGAAATAGCTGTCTCTGCTCTGTCCAATGAAAAGGCTGCAGCTCCTGGGTCACTGACTCTCACATACACCGGGATTAAAGTCCTGGCAACAAGCTCTCATGTTAATTCCAGCCTATCCAGGTCCATTTACCAGGCTCCAGAAGCAAGAAGTGACTCTAAAATTCCTTACGCCCTTCATTAGGTCAGGCCTGTGCACAGAGAACAGGGAAATGGGCTGGGTTAAGTCTTCAGAGTTGTCTTTCTGGTGCCCCAATCCCTCGCACTACGGTATTGCTGAACCTTTGATTCGCACTACTGCCCACATCTCCTGAGGGGTAACCACAGATTCTGTCCTGAGGACTGGATTCTGCAACCTAATTCATCACTTACCAGTAGATCTAACACAATTAACAGCATCCATGCTTCTTTCCCTGCAGCAGATGCTTGGTTTAGCAAAACTTCATCAGGCAAGTGAGGTCACATTTACCTTCATTCTCTCGGCCCACGAAAAATGCAGCCAGTTAGCAGGAGGTGCTTGCTGCTCAATCACAGCAGTCTGCCTGCTGCAGCCACTACACTGATGAACCAGCTGAAATTAAAACCGCGTCAGGAATCTGCTCCACTCACTGATGAGACGTTCTCTTTTAAGACATCAGCCTGAGCCAGCACCTACATCCAGAGTGAAGGAACACAAACACCCCGCGGCCTGTGCTAACCTTACCTTGAATGAACTCCCTGATTTTCTTCTCTTTGCTCTCCAGCAGCAGCCTCACGCACACGGTGGTGAAGTACCTGTTGGCCACCTCTTTATCCCGCAGCACTCTTTGCAAGAGCCTTTCCAAGTGCGCCTGCGTCGTCTGCAGGCCCTGGCGGCAGCGAGTTAAGTACGCGATGTACGGAGCTCTCTTCCTGAAACGAGAAGCGCTCGGCGTTAGGGTCAGCTCTCAGCTTCCACAGACACCTGAGGCAACGTCCTCGCTGTGCGGAGAAACGGAGATCTAACAATTTAAGGACAATTTAAAGGACAATTTAAACCAACAGGGAGCTTCCCGGTCCGTTAGCGAATGAATCGATGCATCTGGAAGCCCAGCCATAACAAGGCATGAATGAGCTACCTGTAGTCCTCCGCGATCGATGCCAGCAGCTTCCGACAGGTCCTGTTGTCGAAGCGGCTCACGCACCGCATCGTCTCTTGCAGCTGGGCCATCAGGTTCTTGTCTTGGAGGTTAATGGCTTCAGCAAGCTGAACTTTCAAGAAGCACACGATTTCGTTGTCTAGTAAAGAACAGAGAGGAATCAGGAAGGAGAAGAAATGCGGGTGTGAGGAAAACACAGCCAGGTTTGAACAGGGCAACAAGGAACAGTTCAACCCCAGACTTCTGCACGTTGGGCCACTCGTGTTATTCTAAGAACAAACGAGAAAGTCTTTCTACATCAGGGGATGAACTTTTCCTATTTCTGTTTTCTTTTGTATTTCAAAGCACCTGAAAGGTGACGAGGAGCAGACACGGTGACCAATCGGCCCGTCTGCGAACACACCTGGAATGGACGGCGGGATGCAAACACAAGACACGCGCTAGGTCAGCACAGAGGCTCAGGAAATCACTCCAGGTTCTCCGTTAGCACTGCAGCCCAACTCCCAGCCACACGTGTATTTTGGGAGGCTGCTCTACAGCCTCAGGCTCCACCTGCACTACATCTGGGGCACTTCTAACATCACAGAAAGTCAGACCAGATTTAGCTGGCAGCCTTGTCTGTAGACTAAGACAAAAGGTTTACCTTCAGGGTCGGTGTGGTCAGGGAGACCATTCCTTGTTGAATGTGTCAACATCGGGAAGGCAACAGAATCTGCTGAACAAAGAGCCAGTCTCAATTTCTTCTTTGCATCCCTTAAAGAGGAAAAATGTTTTAACAAGTTGCCGCAAGGCTTCTCTTTTCAATCAGCAGTCTTCGCTGTTTGGCGTTTTCAAACTGCCTCACAGTTGGTCCACCACAGCAGGATCCTCTAGATCCAGTCATTAGGGGTTGGAAGGGACCTCGAAAGATCATCCAGCCCAACCCCCCTGCCACAGCAGGATCCCCTAGATCCAGTCATTAGGGGTTGGAAGGGACCTCCAAAGATCATCCAGCCCAACCCCCCTGCCACAGCAGGATCCCCTAGATCCAGCCACACAGGAACACGGTCAGGCAGTGTTGTCAAGTCTCTATCAGCTCTTTCAATACAGCACCTAGACAGAGGGACTTTCCTAAACACTGAACTGCTCTGGGCTCTCAGGCTACAACATCCCCCTTCATCAGTGGGAATGTGACAGTTTCAGATGCTCAGAGCTAAAAGACCATGAAGTTTACAACTGACTGATATTAAACTTTTAGTGGGATTCAATCACACCATCCCAGTTTTCGTTCGACTTGGTGGGTAAGATCGACCCTGCAAACACACTGACCTGTAGGAGAAAGCAGAACTCTGTGGCTGCGCTACTTGGCTGGCAGAGTCTGGGAGATCATCTGCAGACATGTTTTGCAGAGCCTCATCACGCGGAGAGTCATGCATGCTCTCACCATCCCCCAGAGCCTCTATGGAAACAAGAGAGAGTCAGTACGTTTGAAGAGAGAGGCCACAAGAATCTGTGTTTTGTGTTTTCTTCTTGTTTTCCTGAAGTCAACAGCGGGGAGGGGGGAAGCAGGGGTGGAATGGGAACAGAAAAATAAAACCACCTGCTCTCTGAGCAAGTAGAAGTCTAATAAACACACAACCTGCAAGGCACCGAGAAGAACCTGCACTGGCCCGGGAAGGTGAGCTACTTCTCACACCCACCCAGCGATGAGAAGGAGCCATCCCTGGTGATGCCGACTGAACTCCCCATCTCTGAGGGGCTCTCCCACACATTGTTTGACAAAACACTCCTGGTTCAGAGCTCACAGAGTTCAGCTGTTTGTGCTGACATGGACCCAGAGCACTCAAGTGTTTTTATCTCTAAGGAGGAGAAACTGCTGGTGATGGTTACAGAAGCCAGGCTCGCACCTGCACCGTCATAGTTCGCGATGGCTCCTTCGCTAGGGCTGGTCCGCTTGATGGCGTTCCGGTACTTGTCCAGGATGTCCTCGGCAGCCTGTGCCTGCGCGCTGAGCCTTGGGCTGGGATCGTCTGAGAAGACCGGTAAAAACAACACGAGTTACCCTTGGTTTGTGCCAACTGGAAGGAAGCACAAACATTTAGACCTACAGGTGTGGACTCTACTTTGAGCCACATCACAGAGTCAGCTGCTTGTGCTCCGTGCAGCCGCAGTTCGGGTTCAGCCAGGCTGAGGGAAAGGCGGGCGAAACACGTCCCATGGAAGTGAACAAACAAAGCCAGAGCCTGGGCATATTTATACTGCACACACACGCTTCTTGTGTGTTTGAGGGCTTCCGGAGATGATTAGGCAAACAGAAAACTAAGGGCTCGGGTGCAAACGGTGTTTAATTTAGCACTCAGGCAATCACGGCAGGAACGTGCCTGCCGCCCTCCTTACAGCTCAGCCGGGGTACAGGCAGGAGCTCTGTAATGAGAGCTGCAGAAGGCAAAGCCTCGAGCGGAGCTGCCCGCGCTGCACGAACTGACAGACACCTGACAATTGAAAAACAGTCTTCAAGAAGACTTTATCCGCTGTCTTATTCGGAGAGCCAGCGGTGAACAGTACCCACAACAGCTCACACCTCCCTGCAAAGGGACACCTGGTGGGCACTCTGGAACCCCGGAGGGGCCCTTATGCCACAAAATGCCCGATCGCATCACTCACGTACCCTGCAGCGTTGCGTATCTGTCAGGCACCATGTCGTCCTTGTCCTTCTCTTGTTTTTCTTTCTTTCTAAACGGAATAGGAGCTGGAAACACAAAGCACCTCATCAAAGCCCATTCGGAGACAACGGCCAGCCTGAAGGAACTTCAACGACGTGACTGATGCAGAAGTACATCACCCAGTAACGCTCAGCGGCAGCAGAAGCCTGTCTCTGGGGTGAGACACGCTACCAGGAGTCGGGCAGAGCAGTTCTGCTGTCCCGGCACAAGGTATTCTAGGCAATTACTAGCCAAGGGAGTCAGGCAGCTTCCCATTTCCACTTCCATGCCTATTTATGTTTCGGTTTAGTAACATCCTAACCCAAACCTTTGTCACAGCAACACGAATCTCCCCTGGTAATGCCACCTCACTGCTCAGTTCAGTGGGATGTTTCCAAGAGAACACAGAGCGAAATGGAAAAGCTGATGAAGTGGTCTGAAACACTGCAAGGACAGATCCTGCTGCACACATGCTCCCCTCCCCTGCTGTCCTTATTCCCAGTATCAAAGCCAGACACTATTTTGAACGAGCTTTACTTTAAATAGCCAAAGAGCCACTCCAAGTTACCCCAAGACTAGTTCTCAGGGAAGCTGCAATGAAGTCACACACAGAACTATGAAACAGGTGGCCTCACATCAGGACTCCAGGGCTACTAACAGTCCCAGAACACCCAACCAAATTCCTTTCACCACACGCCCCTCCTGACAGGCACCACATACTTCTTAGCTCACTAATTCTCTTTACTCTCACACCTGCAGTACCATGAATCCTTGATTTCTCACAACTAAACAGGCTGCTTGTGACTCCCCAACAAATCTGCATCAGCCTGGTCAGCTTTGCAGAGGGAAACGGGCAAAACCATCTGTAGAAGTGACCGAAGGCGCAGCGAGGCAGCGCGCACACTTGCTGAAGGGCCAACATCACACGTACATGATCCTACCTTTGGGCATGGCAGACACAAACCGCTTCCTCCACCAGGGCTTGTTCCTGTCAGACTTCTCATCATCACTGTCTTTTCTCTCTTCAATCTGTACGAGGCAGAGGCTACATTTGAGCATCTACTGCAGCAAGTGTCAAGACACTTTCTCCTCAACATCAGTTATGCTACATCAACCATAAAACCACAGCTGCAGCAGGAAGCCACAGCAGATTAAGCTGGGAAGATGCCTCCTGAAGAGGGCAGCTTACAAATGAAGACCCAGAGACACGAGGAAACTCTCACCGACTTCTTTTCCAAAGAAAATTACCTCTCAGGTAACTGTAAATCTAAACACTGCAGCAGTTTAAACTCAAACACTACAGCAAGTCCATTTCCAAAGTCCCACCAGACCGAGTGAAGCACATCCAGTGGATTTAAGAGCAGCCAGACACTCTCCAGCCACTCGGGCCATCCGTAGCTCTCACTTGTAAAGCATCACTGGCCGACGTGTCAGAGGGAACAGAACCACACCGCAGCTGCTTGGCTGGGCTTGGGTCACAGCGGCTGTCTGGCTCTATGGAAGGGGGCACGCCAGGGAAAAACCAAGCGCCTTACCTCTCCCCTAGAGGAGTCTTTACTGGGAGACGAAGAGGATGACTGAGATGCAGCCATCAGAACAGCTGCTCCACTGTTGGTCATGGGGAGCTCCCTCTCCTCATTGCCAGGGCGCCTGTTCCACCCAGGATCGCTCATAGGTCTCCGAACCGATGAGACGATGTCTGAACTCCTGCTGCGCACCAGCCTCTCTGGGTAAGAATGCCTCTGCTTGAACGCTTCTAGATCAGTCGGAATTAAGCTGTGAGAGCCAAAGTTGGGTAACCTGGCCTCACTGCCCCCCATAGCGCCTTCCAAGATGGGTGGATCTGGTGGAGGATGAGAGGGCCTTGCATAGTGTACTTTAGGCCTTACTACAGCCGACACGCCTGTGGTCAGAAGCACAACAGAAAACACTTTTAAGTCTCTTCCTAATGAGCTGGCGCTACCAGGGAAGCGCTGAAAATGCCTCTTCTACTTAAAAAGCTTATCCTGTACAACTCACCCTCATTTGACGCCAGAGGGTCAAACAACGCAAGCAGAGAGTCTGTCTGAGAAGGAGGAGACGTCAGCTGGCTGGCCCCTGAAAACCAGGGGAAGAAGTTAGTGCTGCACTGCGAACATCAGGGACAGGACGACAGCCCTCAGCAACAACAAAGCTGGCACTGAAAAACAACTTAAAGGACGTTTTGATATGGAAAGATCTCTGTGGTGTCCTGACCCCACCGAACAGTCACATCACAAAAACCAGGGCAATCTTGGGAGCGGACGACCGCCCAACTGCAATAGGACAGTCCCTGTCGAGTCAGGACAAGGAGACCTTGGATCTCTAGAGGAGACTCACGCGCTAGGACTGTGAAGTGCTGAAGTCTCTGTCAAACAAGTACACTGCTAGCAAACAAGGAAAGGGTTAAGCTTAGCCACCAGAACATTGAAATTGGGAGAAAGTGTAAAATCTGAGGATTCTATGAGTGTCCCTTGTGAGACTCTGCTACCAGAGGTTCTAACGGGCACTTAGAGCTCAGGAACTCACCGTGGGCCGTTTCATCCATGTCGGGGCTTGTCACTGAATCCTTTCCCCCGAAGTCAGAGCTACACTCAGACCTGAGATCCTCAATCTTATTAGGAATGTCTTCAGATGTCGCACTAATACCTTACACGTAACAAAAGAACATCTGTAATGGTCTCTCAGGAGAAAAAGGAAGCAAAATCATGCAGCTTTTAACGCTCACATTAGCCCCACGACACACTACGAATTCCTCTTCTCCTGAAGTAACATTGCTGCTCTGCCTCTGCCACAGCTTTCACACCACCGTGCTCACTTCAACCCCGAGTGTGAGCAAGACCCTTCACTCTGTTACATACTTTGCAGAGAAATGAAGAACTGAGGTAGATACGCAGCGATTTACTTAAATGACGATGTTGTGGTAACGAAACTAAGCACAAGCAGGTTAGGAGCTCCTTCCAAACCCAAACCCCACTGCTAACCACCACTATTTTAGCCCAGAGCACCTGATGCTCTGCTGCCCTTTGCCTTTTCTCCAAGACCAACCAAGAATCACTGTTCTGAAAATTCCAGAACGACCGCGAGACAGTATTTCACGAGTGAAAGGACGTACAGCTAAAGCACGTGCAGCGGAGCCGAGGCTGATCGCGTTTACTTGAGCAGAGTGTTTTCAGAGACAGTGGAACACACCTGACACAACGCTGAGGCCGGGGGTACTGGGTCGAGAACTGACCTCCCTCACATCCGTGTCGTCGGATGTGCTGCCCAGCCCAGAACAGCTTTCCAGCTCCTGTAGTCTTTCTTCCTGTTTTAAGTCTGGGGCCTCTACAAAGGGAGAGAGCGCAGGGTAGAGAGAGAAATTACCGTCACTCAGCGTCACACTCCTTTCACACTCACATGCAGAGGGGATGATCTGTGGTATTCACTGCACTGAGAGCAGGTAGGCCAGGAGCCAGCAATGTGCCCTTGTGGCCAAGAGGGCCAACAGCACCCTGGGGTGGATCAAAAAGGGGTGGTCAGCAGATCAAGAGAGGTTCTTCTCCATCTCTACTCTGCTCTGGTGAGACCACACCTGGAGTCTTGTGTCCAGCTCTGGGCCCTCAGCTCAAGAAGGGGACAGAGCTGCTGGAGAGAGTCCAGTGTAGAACAATGAAGATGATGAAGGAAGTATAACACCTTCCTGATGGGGAGAGGCTGAGGGAGCTGGGTCTCTTGAGCTTGGAGGAGACTGAGGGGTGACCACATTAATGTTGATCAATGTGTGAAGGGTGGGTGTCAGGAGGATGGAGCCAGGCTCTGCTCAGGGGCACCCAGTGATAGGACAAGGCGTAGTGGGTGTGAGATGGGACATAGGAGGTTCTGCATCAATATGAGAAGGACCTTGTTCCTAGTGAGGGTGCCAGAGCCCTGGCAGGGGCTGCCCAGGGGGCTTGTGGAGTCTTCTTCTCTGGAGATGTTGAAAACCCACCTGGCCATGTTCCTGTGCAACTGGATCTAGAGGATCCTGCTGTGGCAGGGCATTGGACTAGATGATCTTTGGAGGTCCTGTCCAATCCCTAATGACTGGATCTAGGGGATCCTGCTGTGGCAGGAGGATGGGACTGGATGATCTTTCGAGGTCCCTTCCAATCTCTAATGTTCTGAGAACTTTCTGTTTTCCTGGACTGTGAGCCAACAGCACTTGAAGAAGTTGGAGCCAGCTCTGCCTTTACCAGCCAACAGCTGCATCCAGCAGGACACAAAAGCCCTGACCTTCTGCATAACTCAGTCAGTAGAGGCCAAACCCATCTAAATGGCACGAAAATCCTGAACAAGGAGGACGTTTGATGCTTTGTCGCTGCGAATAAAGGGACTAACCCCTACCTGTTGACGTTTGGGATTGACTCAGCTCTACCTCACATCCTGAAACAAAGCAGATGGCAAACCCTGAAGTGGGCCAGCACTGGGCTCATTGTTGCCCGCACAATGCCAGGTGATGTCCCCGAAAGCAAATGCCAAGCCGCATTCTGCAAAGCTAATTGTCCCCAAGGTATGCAGGAAATCCCTGCACAGGTGCTGCTGTATGGAGGGGAGCACCTAGCGAGTCCTGACCTCCCCGCTCAGCCTTTTCTCTTGAAGAGCCCTGCTAAGGCAGAGAAAATTGCACAGTGCTGCTGAGTGCCCAGGCAGGGAACCACAATCCATGGCTCTGCCGGGGCTTTATGTACCTGTGAGGTTAGAAATGCCTTCAGCCCATCCCCAGTAAGGTCCTTATTAGCTTTTCTTCTGCTCTGAGAGGCGGCTGAGTCAAGAGAGATGTTATTCTAATTGCTCTTTTCTCTTCGGATGCTTTAATAGGGTCTATCATCTCTCTTCTTTGTCATCCCCTGGCTGTTCAGGCTGTCCTGGAGGAGCAAACAGAAACCGACCTGACAGGAGATTTTTACAGAAAAGAAAGAAAAACAAAGGCAAATTGTCTGACAGTCTCTTTGCAGAGCTCTGGAGCGGAGCCAGAGGAGGGCAGCGAGGCTGGGGAGAGGGCTGGAGAACAGGTCCTGTGGAGAGCAGCTGAGGGAATTGGGGTTATTTAGTCTAGAGGAGAGGAGGCTGAGAGGAGACCTCCTTGCTCTCTATAGCTACCTACGAGGAGGTTGGACTGAGGCTGCTGCTGGGCTCTCCTCCCAAATTACTGATGGTAGGACCAGGGGAAATGGCCTCAAGCTGCATCAGGGAGTGTTAGATTGGATCTGAGGAAGAATCACAGAACATTAGGGATTGGAAGGGACCTTGAAAGATCATCCAGTCCAATCCCCCTGCCACAGCAGGAT
>JAOXOE010000784.1:10617058-10635043 GCA_028565055.1 Phoeniculus purpureus | reverse complement strand
CCCAGTGATAGGACAAGGGGCAGCGGGTGTGAGCTGGAACAGAGGAGGTTCCACATCAGTGTGAGAAGGACCTTCTTTATGGTGAGGGTGACAGAGCCCTGGCAGGGGCTGCCCAGGGGTGTTGTGGAGTCTCCTTCTCTGGAGACATTTCAAACCCGCCTGGATGTGTTCCTGTGCAACTTGGTCTAGGGGATCCTGCCGTGGCAGTGGGATGGGACTGGATGATCTTTGGAGGTCCCTTCCAATCCCTGATGTTCTGTGATTCTGTGAGTTCTAACACTGAAGTTCAACCACTTCAACAAGAGTTTTCTCCCTGCACCGAAGGCAGCCTCTGCACAGAGGGCCACCTTCTGTCTGCTTGGGCATCATAAGAAGTTCTCACTGGTTGTGTTTCTTACAGACAGCAGCATACAGTGAAATGCTGGCTGACCAAAGTAGATTGGGATCCCAGACAGCTCTGCCTACACCACAGGGAAAGGCAGCAAATACAGGTGTCACAGAATCACAACACATTATGGATTGGAAGGGACCTTGAAAGACCATCCAGTCCAATCCCCCCACAACAGCAGGATCCCCTAGACCAAGTTTGCTTTGCAGTCCTCTGGCCCTGAAGAATTCTTTAAGTAGACTCTCTAATTTCTCTCTACCCAGGAGCAGTTTGTCCTTTAACACTGGAAGTGTCCACCAGCACTACCTTAACCCTAGGACAGGCACCTCTCAGCGGAAGAGCAGAAGAGCTGGTGCACTCTGTGCCTCTGGATGAGTGTTGGTTCAGGCTAAAGAAAGAAGCAAAACCTCCTGGTTCTGACCTGAGTCACTTGGCAATACTTCCACACTCCACGCCTCGCTTGTGGTTTCCGAGATGGTTGAACCTGTGCAGGGATCAAGCAAGACGGATCCTGAACCTGGTAAACACAGCAAGCTGCCTAGCATGTTCTCTGCAGCTGCACCTGCAAAAGTAAAGCCGAAGCGTGTAGCCAGATACAAGCTTCCTGGAGACAGCTTAACAAGTACAAAAGTAAGAGCACCAAGTGTCCTTAACTATGTAACCACGAAAAACAACGTAGAGAAAACAGAAGGCAGCAACTAAAACCAGTCCTGGTCATGCGCTGAAAATCCTCCCACAGCAAAGCTCCAGTTTAACCAATAGAACAGGCCTGTGGAGGAGGAGAGCTCTGCAGCCCTGCTGGTTTAGAGCAAGCACGAAGCACTGGGACACACCAGCCGTGCCAGCGAGTTACCTGCTATTTCCTGCAAACGATCTTCATCGATATTTGGATCGAAGTCACTTCCCAAGACATCTGTGCTCCAAGTTTCGCTCACGGTTTCCGATATATCTCTGTCATCAGTCAGCCCCATCATGTCACGGATTTCAAATTTACGGAGCTTGTCATCAAGATTGTCCTGAGTTGTGGCTGTGTGAAAATGATCATCAAGTCCTCAATGTTTTGGACGGCTTCTCCAGCTACTTCTGGCTTTAAGAGTCTGCAGCAGTGTGTTATAGGGAAAAACCCTCCAGACAGAACAACCCTCTAGTCCACTTGGGTCAGATGGGTCAGGCCCATAAAGCACCACCCTACCGCACAGGAGACGCTGCCCCCAGCCACCTTGCAAGCACATCTGAGATACGAAAAACCTTCAGCTACACTGGGTGACCTTCCAACCACAAGGAAGGATAAATGAATAAAAGTTGGTGCGTTATCAAGAAACTGACCCCGCTGCTGTAAGGACTTAGCACCGAAGCCGAGGCCTCCAGCGATCACGCAGCCCAAACCCCCCAGCTCCAGCACGACGACTTATGGTCACATCCAGTCACGCTCTGAGCATCTCCAAGGCTGGAGACGGCACAGCCTGTTCGGACAACCCGCTCCAGCGTTTGGCAAGTACATGCTGAACTTTGAGTCTACCACCTACAGCACCACCGGCGCTTGGGTTAGAGATTTACACCTGCCTTGTTCATGCTCCAGCAGCTGCAGAGCCTCAACGCCGTTGCTGCCAGAGGGGCCCGCGCCAAGCTCCGACACAGACTCCCCTTCTAAATCCAAAGATGACACCGAGTTGGAGCGATTTGAAGGACCTGTGAAAACAGACTTTGCTGTAAATCCAGTTTGAATTACAGCTTCTAAACGTGTAATCCACAACAGAGCTAACTAGGAAGATGAAATGAGCAGTTTGAGGAGAGAATGAAAACTAGACGACAAAGTTATGCAAACCAATGCACCCTGAGCGATCTGTACAAACCTCTTCAACACCACCCAGCAGCTACCCTCAGGTTCTAGGAAAACATGATGAAGTCTGATGTTCAGAGCTAAGTTAGACTACTTTATTAACTAGTACTGCACTAAAGAAATACCCCAAGAACCATCCAAAAGGCCACAACCCTCTGTCCTCTCTTTCTAACTACGCTTTGGTTTCTGCTCCTTAATTCTCATATGCAGCTGTGTCCCTGCAGATCACACCAGCTCCTTTACTTTTTCCCTCTAAATGACCCTCAGGGTGAGACAGACCCATCTCCTCACTGACAGAGATGACAAGCTGCAGGAACAGAAATTCCTTCTAGAGTCAAGGAAGAAAAAGGGACAAAAGTTCTCCAAGACTGAAGTAGCCCTTCACCTTCAGATATTCCTTCCAGATTATCACTGCAGAGGGAAAAGCGCAAGGTTTTATCAGGTTTACCATGGAGTTTGTTTTCATCGACGGGGACATCTCCTTGTCCGCCATCTGCAAGCTGCATACTTAAGACCTGGAGAGGGAGAGAAAAGAAAGACGACTTCAGATGAGCTGTTTTTTGGATGATCAAACCTTCCACACAGGTTTTTCGTTCTTCTTCCCCAGATGTTGATGACACCATCAAACCTTTAACATTCTGTCTGAAAAACAACCGCTATCTCCAAAGTCAGAGCCTGGGGACAACACAAGGCAACCACGATGTGAACGTAAGGCAAGCCCTGATAATAATGGAGCTACCCCATCACCCCGGCAGACTGGCATCATATGGAAACTGATGGCTCCAAGGCTGCAGAAGGAGATAATGTGAACCATCAGGCAAGGCCAAGATGAAAGCAGCGGCTGTGCTACAGCTTGAGAAAGAAAAGGCTGTAAAACCAGCCTTACCCCAGATAACAGAGCCTGAAGGGATTCAGGGCAACGTCAGCACAGTTCCAACCTCACAAGAAGCTGGGCCTGAGCTGCCAGAACTGCTGGGATCAGTGTTCCAGTTCTGTCAGTCACCTGTGCCACCTGATCCAAAGAACAGAGCACACAGAGAGACAACTGAATCAGCAGCACAGAAGCAGCCCAAGTTTGCTCTCCAGCCTGTCAGCTGACACAAAACTGCCAAGTTCACTTTCCTGGGCTAACACACTGCTTGTGACACCCTGAAGATGCCCTAACCATGGGAAAAACCCACCTAACACAGAAATTGGAAAGACACAATCCCCACGCTCAGTGAAATGAAGTAAGGACTTTGATTCCCATTCTGGAGGTATGACCCAAACTTCACGTCACAGCCTGACTGTTCTGCTGTCACGGAACGGAGGCTGTAACATCTCCATCACCCGCGAGGTGACAGCTCCCACTCACCTCATTTTCTGACATCATCCCTGGAGTAATCTGTGGACCTGTCCCCAAAGAAATCACCAGCACTTCTTCTGGCTGGACTTCTAGGATGGTGTCCTGGGAGGATCCCTCGTGATCTCCGTGCTGATCCATCAGAATATTTGATCTACTTCTGCTGCGAGTTGCTATGAAAAGATGTTGAAATATCAGTGTCAGAGAGCTCCTCCTGGTTCAAGGAAGGGAAAAAGACAGACTGCATCTTGGAGACAGAGACCAGCAATGGGCTGAATTAGCAACACACACTCAGAATGAACTTCTCAAATGAAAATGAGTGTCTGAATTTGAGTGCTGGAGGGTGAAAACCTGCCCACCAATTTCAGAGCGACGAGGTGCTCTATGGCCTGCCTGCACGGAGTACCCCAGTCACTGGGAGCACCGGCACTAGTTCATCGAGAAAACAAAGTTACTAGCAAAAAAAGGCCGAGGATTAAATTTATTTACAAGTTTTTTCTCCTAAAAAGCAGGACAATCTTATTCCAGCCGTGGTCTCAGACACACGAATCCACATCAGGTGGTTTCTTTGCTTGTTTTGTGACTCTTATCAGTCTTTCTGAGCAGACTCATCCCCACATTTGGCACCGTGGAAGGAAAAACGCCCACAAGGACTGAGGATGTCTAAGTGCGGCAGCACGGCACCAGTTATTGCTTTGCTTGAGCTGGGGAAAGCGAGGCGAGCGCAGCAGTCACAGCCACATTCAGACCATCATGGAGGCACACAAGGCGTTTTCAAAAGCCACATGTACACGTGAAATGAGTCTCACACAGAAACCAATGACATCTGGAAAAGCAATGGACCGCCGAAGTAACCCAGGGGTGTGCTGGAGGCAGGTGAGGCACAGAGAGGTTTCACAGAAGGAATGGAAAGAGGGCAGTACCCACCAAAAGGGGTTACTAGGGTTATATGAGCTGAAAGATTGGTAGCAGAAGTATCCCAGGCAGTAATGGCTGCCAGCTGCTGTCCTGGTTTCGAAAGCATTAACATAAAACGAAAGAAATCAAAACTTTGAGCAAAACCTGCTCTATACCATCAAGTAACTGCTGCTGTGCCGCTGCTTTTCAGGTGGAAGAGCAGAATCATTCAGGAGCAGAGTTAAAACAACAAGGGGTAGGCTTGTTTTGGGGCTGGGCTTGTGGGGTTTTAGCCCCACACTCTGCAGGCTCTGCGTGTCTCCATCCCAACACACTCTTACAACTGAATCTCTCAACCATCCCGTGCAGTCACACCCACCTAAATCTGCACTGAACAAGAGACCACTTCCCATTTGAAGAGAAAATATTGTTGAAATGGAAGAGTTAAAGGGGACCGACCCCCAAACATCACACTGTGTTCCATTAACAACTAGAATTAGACTGGGCAAATTAGTGGGGAAAGCAGACTGTTTCTCATCTCAGCACACGGGCTGAGAGCTCTGCTCCTGCTTTTGCACCCTCCTCTACTTTTAAGTGGCCTGGTGTTTCAAAATTGATCACACACAATCAGAACATTTACAGCTTCAACAGACTCACAGAACATGAGGGATTGGAAGGGACCTTGAAAGATCACCCAGTCCAATCCCCCTGACTCAGCAGGATCCCCCAGATCCAGTTATTAGGGATTGGAAAGGACCTCCAAAGATCATCCAGTCCCATCCCCCTGCCACAGCTGGATCCCCTAGATCCAGTCATTAGGGATGGGAAAGGACCTCAAAAGATCATCCAGTCCAATCCCCTCACCACAGCAGGATCCCCTAGATCCAGTCATTAGGGATTGGAAGGGACCTCCCAAGATCACCCAGTCCCATCCCCCTACCACAGCAGGATTGCCTAGATCCAGTCATTAGGGAGTGGAAAGGACTTCGAAAGATCATCTAGTCTGATCCTCCTGACACAACAGGATCCCCTAGGTTCTATCCCTCCAATGAAATGTCGTTGCTTCCCTCCCACACTCTCGTGAACAATCTTCCCCCCCAGATCTGCTTCCATCTGCAGCCTTTCCCCAAACCAGCGCTGCACTGTAACCACCAGCCCCTGCAGAGCACTGCAGCTCTCCGTACCTCAATCACAAAGTGAGGAAGCTCCCAGGCTCCCTGTGCACGAGAAAACTCTTCAGCACGTACACAGAAAAAGTAGGAACTGCAGGTGTCGTTGAGGAGGAAACATCACCCAAGAGATGACTGAAGAAATGCCACAGAAGATGGGTCAAGGTGTCAGAACCCATGCAAGAACCCTGCCTGCTCTCCTTACCTATGGGTAACCGGTTCTTTTTGTTAGCTGGAGTCGTTGCAGGAGAAAGCTGGGGGGTGTTATAGGGAGTCATTTCAAGGCTGCTGCTCTTCCCTGGTTTGTTCTGGGGTAGGTTTGCCAGCAGGTTCTCCAAAGCCATCCGATCCTCTTTAAGCTGATCACTTGACATCACGTTCCGCATGAAGCCAACCTAAAAGTTGACAGTGAGGGTTGGTAAGAACCACAGTGTCAGTTATCAACCCTGTCTGTCCTACACAGGGACGAGCTTGTGCTCCTTCTTTGTAAGAACATGAGGAACTACCAGAGAAGTTAACTGGCTGTAGGTCATGTAAACCACCGTCCTGCTCAGCCCCTCCAGAAGGTTGACAGAAGACATTGGAGGGGTTTCGACTGCACGCCCATCGATAACTACATCCAGGAAGGCAGCCACACAGCTCTGCAAAGAGAAGAAACAGCTTTTAAATGAGAGATCACTGACTAGGATTTGGAAAGAACACAAGTTACAACAAGAGGTGATCCTGCTGTGGCAGGAGGACTGGACTAGATGACCTTTCAAGGTCCCTTCCAACCCCTGATGTTCTGTGACTCTGTGGTTTACGTAAGGATATGAGTTTTACTTCCTTCTTCTACACTCTTAGGATAAATACAGCATCACTGAAATCCCTGACGAGCAGCAAGGAGAGACTGCAGTCAGCTTTAGCATTTCCTTTATTCTTTTTCCACATTCACAAGAGTGACTTCATTGCCTCTAACATTCTTTAAAATACTGAACTGTTTTATGGCAATGAACCTGCTGCCCCTTGTCAAACAATCTGCTGAGCGCAGACTAAGAGTGAAACAAGGAAGCCACACATAACACTACTTTCTAATCTGATTGAACGCTACTTGTGTAGTAACTGTGCACCTTTAAGTGATGGCTTTGTGACACCTGGGGTTAGCAAGTGCCTGGCAGTTACACAAGGAAATCGACAGCTTTTGAATACTCCACAATGTTTAAACACATGACCACAGGCAGAGCAGTTTCACTGCTCTCTGACGAAGCTGATCTCAGTACTGCGAGGGGTGATTCAGACTAAAAGGAAAAGCTGAACAAAAGCAGCAAAACCACACGAAAAAGGAAGGGCAGAGACTTGCACGAACAAAGTACTCGGTGTTAAACCAGAGTCTGGACACAAGTTGTCTTCACATTAAGTGGTTTTCTTTACTAGAGAAAACGGAGGCGGCAATTGAGCCCTTCTGCTGGAAAAGTGACCTCTGTGTGTTTCTTTCTTCTGTCAGAGTAGAAGCAAGAACCCTCAACCTTTCATCCCAGCACTCGAGGTTTTGTTTCCAGCTTTGTGCAGGGTTTGATTTGCTTTTCCGTACAGTAACTTAGAAATTGAACACTTGGTAAATCCTTTGCAAGGTCTGAAAAGGAGACAGCAGAGGATGAAGTGCATGCAGGAGCCACAGCTTTCCCTGGGCCGGACCCTTACTTTGTCGAATTTAGCAAGGTTGCTCTTCATACGGGGATCTCCCTCTTCAGAACCCGTCATGGCCAACTGCTGCAGAAGTCTCCCAACCTGAAACGAAGCAGCAGTATGAAGAATAAGTGTTTCAGAACAACACAATCATCCTACAGTTAAAAAACCTTCTCCATTCTATTTACTTTTCACTTAACCACCCCAAGAAACGCATCCAGTTGAGCGCGCTGCCTTGTCCTTGCTCTCAGGACACAAAACAATCCAAAAAACACTTCTCTAAAGCAGCCATTGCAATGACCAAGGCAATGTGCACACACAGTCTGCTCTGAGCATCCACAGCTCCCCCCGGCCCAGGAACAAAGGGTGTTTTGTTTTACCACACGTCAGAGTTGAATCTAGGTCATCCTAAACCTAGAGGTTTCAGAAGGCTGCATATATTTTACTAAGAATATGTTGAAGGAAAGAAACTGCAAGAGAGCTAAGCCTCGTTCCAGAGCACGAATTCATTATTCACCTCCAACTGCAAACAGCTCTCTGTTTTGAAGTCACCAGCGACAAGCTCCATCTGCTCTGACAGGCAAGCAGTGACACAACAGGGGGTTAACATGTTCCAGAACACCACCAGCAAGGCCCAGGCAGTAACAGCCTCACCAGTAAAACTCACCCCGACAATCATACCTGAGAATCACCCCCTGTCCAGTTCACAGACAACGTTATACAGGAGGTTTTGCAACACGGGGGGACACCTTCAGCCAGACGAGTGTTGCTTCACACCCTCAGACTACACCTCACTGTGCTATCAGTGAATTGCCTGAGTGTTTGCACAGAGACACAGACTGGCCAGGAGGGCTGGGGAACCCTCCAGGGCCCAGTGAGACAGGAGATCACTGCCAGCAGAACCACAGCTCTCTGCCTCTGCCACACAAGGAGGGCTTTCAGCAAAGCACTTCCTTGTTTTGTGCAGTACCTGGCACCACATTTAACGGCGGCAAGGGCAGCACAACATTCTGCTACCCACAGCCCAGAATCCATCTCACAGGTACTTCTACATTTTAGCTCCCATCCCTTAACAGCCTCCACACAGGACACTTGCAGCTTCTCTGAGACAACAGAACACCCGCCGGCGATTCATTTCAGTCAGAATTTAAAGCAAACCCTGCGTTTCCTCTCAACAAGGATTAACACGATGTCTAGCTAACGTTCATTTGATAGGTAGGGGGATAGCACCTTTACCCCTCCTGCAGTAACAGCAGTTCTAGTGGGGAAAAGAAAGGCCAAGAACACTTCTCCTACCATTTCTTTTCTCTAAGATACTTTAAACTGAGTCCTACCTGCATCAGATTAAATCTTGCCACCTCGTTTATGGGAGCATCAGAAATGATCCCGTACTGTTCTGGGTTCACAATGGCCGGACAGATGAAGCAGGCCAGAAGAAGATCGGTGCACATGGCTCTGACCTCGCCAACCTCCAGCCTGTCCACGCAGGACAGTGTTTTGTACATCTGTGACACAATCCACCTCAGGCTGTGAGGGAAGCAGTACGTGTTCTGTTTGAGATAGCCGATGAATTTGTTCACCAGGGTCACCAGCTTGGCTTCATTGGAGTCAACCATCTCCTGGACTCTCTGCTTGAACTTGTCTGTGCCTTTCTCTCCAAATAGCTTTTCCTGTTGCACTGGGGAGAATCTCTCGATTAACTTGTTTGGATCAGTTTCCAAGTGGTCTTCGTCTTCCACCAGGAGCTGCATGATGGGCTCATGTAAAGTTGCAGTAAGAAAAAGCTTTGCAGAAAAGAGTCCTTCAGAGAACAGTTTGAACAAGATGCTGAACGCACAAGTACCTCGTCTCAACAGCCGCCGCGGGTTGTCACTTTCCTTCAGTTCAAATTCAATCAGGTACCGCAGGACCTGGAGGAGGTAGCTCTCATCCTCCTGCATGATGCAGTTGCCATAAATGGAGGTGAAGACTGTGTGAATGACGCTCTGAGTGTTGTCCTGGTTGAGCTTCTCTCCAGCAACCAGACAGGAGGCAATAAGCCTTGGGTTCTCTCGCAGTCTGTTGAGAAACTCTCCATAAGCAGTCTCCTGGAACCCCAACTGCTTGTATCCATCCACAAACTGCGTGTCCTCCAGGATTTTGGCATGCTGGCAGCACTCAGCGGGAGAGGCTTCAGCACTGCAAAGGAAAACAGTGGAACGGTTTAAGTAGCTCTTAAGCAAACAAACATCACAGAAGATGCCACATGGTCCATTCATTCATGAGACTACCATCACCAAGGAGAAGTCCCTCCGCGTAACGGATACGAATGCTGTGCAAGTTGAGGAGTAAGAGGAGTTCTTTCCCATAAACCACAAGCAGAAGCAAACCAAACACAGGCATTAACAAAGGAGGCTTCAACAAGTGACTTTCAGGTGAGGCAGATTCCCCAGCTGAGATCTGCTTTACAACTCTACTAGTTTTACGATTAGTGCAGCAAAGGACTCCAGGCTCCGTGTGATACAGCTAGCTCACAGAAGTTCAGGAGCTGCTTTTTCCTCAGGACCACCCCCCAGCCCCCAAGTTCACCTCGTGATGATCAGCCTGTCCAAGTTAATCCTTTGCTGCTTGGAGATCCATGCGGTGCGGTACAGCTTCTCGGCCGTCTTCAACACATCTGCGTTGAGCCGCTGAATAAGTTGCTTTTCCGAGTTGACGTAGAGCCGCTCCTGTTTGAGGTGGTGAGCCAGCGTGTGTATATCCAGCTTCACCATCTTGGGCAGTGCACGGGATACCCAGGGCACACTGCGAGAGAGAAAATGACACAGGTGAATCCCCACTGCAGGGAACAAGTTCTGTCTGTTCCTCGAGGAGCTGGGGCCCTTCCTGCAGCTGAGGTGACACAAGCACAGGGAGGTCATGAGGAGCCCCACTGTGATGCACCAATTCCTGCGCTTACCGCTTGGTCCCCCAAGTTCCCCAAGGGAACACAGCGCTTTCGAGCACTGGGGTGTGGGTATCTCTGCCCTGCTACAACAAACGCCCTCTCTCACCCACACACGAGCTCCCAGCACTGTCTGGTCTGCTAAAACGTGAACATTACTAACTAGAATAAAAATAAAACCCAAGGAGTATCAATACCCAGACATGGCAGGAGCTGGGAATCAATCTGGAGACTTTGCTCAACTGTAGAATAATTCCTTCAGGAAAACCGCCTCAAATATTTCAATTCAGAAGATTTCTTTGGGCCACGATCCAAAAACGTTGGTTCAAAGAGGAAAACTGAACCAACTTCGGGCTTTCACAGCACATCAGCAGCAAAAACCTACACAAACTGCTGTCACGTCTCAAGGTCACATCAGCGCTCCCTCCATAACCAGAAAACACCTCCGGTAGCAGTCACACACTGAGCACCACACTGCTCCAAACAAGTTCGAGGAGCTAAAAAATTAACTCCAAGGAAGGGAAAAACACACCGACTGCACTAATGCTGACAAGAGAATGGGGAGATCCATGCAGATCAGATTATGTTTCCATGGAATTAATGATTAACTGCTTTGTCTTCCTCCCCACCAGAACCAACAGCCACACTAGCTGCTTTGGGAAGAAAAGGGTTTGCTCTAGATATAACCTTAACAGCCTCCTGTCAGATGTGGTGGCAATGGGTTTTCATCAGAGCTGTCAGGGGATCTGGCGATGAACCTTCCCAGGCAGGCTACAATTAAAGGAAAACCCATCCAGCCCCTGCTTGAGAAGCTGCAAATAACGTTCTGTGTGTTGGCCTAACGCTCTCCCTTTCAGTGTTCCAAAGATCAGCCAGCGTGGCAGGAGATGATCCTCTCCGAAGAATACAGATTAGCTCCCTCATCAGGGGCAGCTTTTACATTTGCTGGGTTTTTCGCAGTGCATGGAGACAGCCTGATAACCAGGAACAGCAACAACCACTGCTGCTCCTTGTGTGTCTAATTCAGTCCTTTCATCTACAGTTTTAACCTCACAGCTAAAACCCGAGCAGAGCCAAAGAGAGGTGCAGTTGCAAGCCTTCACACACAGAAATCTGCAGTCTGGTTACAGCTGATGGTTTAAAGGCTGCTCCTGGAAAATACAGACCACAGGGTTCACAAAGAACCCCAAGTTTCTTCCCAATAAACACCCCAACAACCTAATTGGTGGTTACAGCTCCTGCCTCCAAAGACGAGGGTAAGCACAGCACTGGAAGGATGCTGTGCCTTGGATGTTTCTAACTAGGGCACTCTCAGAGCCATGATCAGAAACGCCAGCGCTCCCTGAGAAACAAATGATGGCTTCTGGCAACGAATTCATTCTTAGTCCCAGAATTTACGGCTCACAAAACCCACAGCGTTACACTGGGTACTGTCTGCAGACACAGAGGTAACCAGCTCCTGGGTCAGGAGCTGGTTGGTATCAGGCATTCAAAAGAAGCTGCATCCATAAACCATCCAGACACAAGATGTGCAGAACTACCTTGTCTTTCCAGATGCTTCTGGCTGCCAGGCTGTACTTCAGAGCTGCCCACAGGGAACAGTTTTAGTTGCCATTTTCCATGTGAAGGTGTCTGTCCACCCACTGGCTCCACTGCTCTGGACAGAAGGTTAGTCCAAGTGGTCCTCTAGCTCACGAGCAAGTTTTGGGAAGAGCCAGGGGAGCCGCGTGGGGTACCCCTACGAACAGCCTGGCGACTCCCACTGCGTTCCTACGCCTTTGCCTTGCCACTTCCAAAACAAGTGTCTATTTTTGTGTCACTTGTTGCAAACACTCTTCACAGCAGACAAGCTGATTAAACAGCTTCCGAGGTGTCTCTCATACTCACAAGTAAAGCGGTTTCTCTCACCGTTTCCCCTCAGTGGGCTCTTCTGGGCTTTTTTACTGGAGACAATGTTTTCAGTGTCAGGGATGGACCAAGCACTTCTGTCCCCAGCCCACAGGTGAGAGTGAACTCCAAAAGCCCAGTGTGCAAAGGAGACAGCGGTGTCCTGGAACCAACACACTTTGTCTGGCCAGTTTGCAGGATCAAACTGTGGGTAACCTGGTGGCCTCACAGCCACTAAACAGCCAGCAGAGCACTGAGGAGCCATGAGAAGCTGCACATTGCTGCAGGCTCCAATCTTCTGTCAACTGATCATCACCGTGAACTTCAGGCTCAAAACAAAACAAGGTTCCAAAGACAACCACTGCCAGCATCTGCGCTTCTAAATACACCAGTCCCATGACTACCTGATAACAGCCTATCAGCTGGCCACCAGCCCTGTGTCCATCTTATCTCTTGCTACTGCAGAACACCAGAAATAACAAAAGCAGGAGGACAACTGATTTAGAACCCTATGGCAGCGGGTTAGCAAGTGCCACTGCTTTGTCAAGAGCAACGAGAATCCACAGGATTTTCCTGTCAATCCACAGGAAGTCAAATGCACAACAGCAGTTCTTACCCTGAGTACAAGGAAAAGAGATCAGTGGGCTTCCAGTCTTTAAAATCCTCCAGAAGAATGAAACTCATTTGACTGCTAGTGGCTGCTTCTGAAATACACCCCTGTGAAGATAAACACTCCTTCACCCTGCTTACTGCTTCTTAAAAACTAATTATTCTGAAGCCTCACACACAGAGCAAGGAAACTACTCTGCCTTCATCTGAAGTTTCTGGCAGGCACTTGAGAACACCAGAGAGGCAGAGCAGGTACTTTGATAACCATGGTACTTCAGCAGCCTTCAGGTACTTCAGCAGCCTTCAGACAGGCTCGAGAGGAAACCTGCAGCACAGTAAACCACACCTGAAAAACCCTGTTGAGCAAGATGCACCCACTATTAGTGTCTTCAGATACTGACTGTTAATAGAACCACTCTGAGAGAAGAAACAACTGCACAGCTCACACACACCTACGTGACACATGCCGCTCCCCTCCAAAAATCTCTGCCCTTTACAATCAGGGTGAAAAGGCAAGAGCTGCACCCTCTGATGTCCCCAGGCTTCACCACACTGGCACTGGGGACAGGAGCTGCAGGGGCCATTAGCCCCAGTTACGTACTGGGAAACACACCACAGAAGGCAGCGCTAGAGCAGGGCAAGTGTCAGCAGCCTGACTCAGTGCTAATTCCAGAGCTCAGTCTGTCTGATCACCTTATCAGTTTCCCATAAACAAAATGATGCCCAGAATTACCCAGTCACCTGGGTTCTGAGCACCAGGCACCACACTGGAAATAACAGAAGTCTGTGTGCAGCTGCAGAGGAAATGTAAATATCCAACAGTCTGCTGTGGCAGAAGAAACACCAGCTATGCCACAGCTCCCACTACGTGGAAATTCATTTTCAATGCTGGCAGCGTCATGACATGAAGACAGCTCAGGTTTTTGTCAGGTATTTCAAGGCTGCTCAGTAGCTGACTAAAAGCTGTGACACAGCAAGAGCAGCTCAGCACAACGATCCAAGCCACTGCACTTCACGATGCTCTGTCGTGTTGACAACAAAGATCGCATGACCTGACAGCACTGGAGACACTCTGCCCTGCTGTCAGCACAACACAGGTGAAGATAATATCCTTCCCTTTGATGAATACAGGGCACGGATTGCTTCCTATGATTAGATGCCCCAAGTACCGAACTCCACCTCGTGCAGAACAAGGTTTTGTACGGAGGTACACAGGGCTCAGTGTCACCGCTGCCGAGGACTTCTGCAACTCGACTGACAAAAAAGACTTGAAGTAGTAAATACCGCCAGGATGCCAGATTCTTCTTCCTCTTCCAGCGCTTCCTGCTCAGGGTTACTTGCTCATCCTGAGCCTCGCTACGCAAGACTCAACTTCCAAAGCAAGTTTGGGCAGATCTGATGTAGGCAGGGCAGGGCAAGGCAATATGGAGATCACTCTGTCTCGCTGAGAAGCGATTCCTAAGCGTGCGTGAACAGCTCCCGGGCTAATTCACCCCAGATGAGGTACCTTTTCATCAGTATTTGTAGGAATAACTTACAAGAGCAATTAGGTTTGTTAGTTAACAGCCGAGCTCCCAGTGTTGAGCTAAAAAAGTCCATTTTTCAGTAGGACAGTTCACCACACACGACCCAGGATTTCTCTGCTGAACTCTCACACTACGATACCCACCACCTCAAACCACACGTGCAACGTGCAAAATGCGTTTCAGTCTGCTACAGTCCAGCTATCCAATCAATACTGGTAAGAAACTCAAACCTCAGGTTTGCTTCTGTTCAGCTGCACTATCTGTCAGCAAGATTTGGGCAACAGGAGACCCTCACTTCTCATGGCCCTTACCAGGGCTGCACAGGCTACTGCTCTGCTACACAAAACAACAGAACCTTCTAACCAGACCAAAATCCACTCCAGCTGTGTGGGATACAGGCAGAGGAGCTCCTCTTACATAAGGAGTCATCCTGACAAACTTTCAGCCAGGACTGCAGAACCCGAAGCTGCTCAAACTGACTAAACCAACCTGGTCCCAGCGCAGTTCCCTTCCTCACAGTGAAACGTCACACCCGCTGCACACCGCCACGGGTATCCGCTTCTGAGGATAGAGCCTGCTTTCTCCAGGACCTGGCCAGTCCCGCACCACAACCCGCACGTGGAGTATCGCCAGGCTCCTGGAACAGCAGCAGGGGCTTCTCAGACCTGTCCTAACCCCCACCCTACTGCTGTTGCACAGGTCCCGGGCGCCTGCATCATCCCCACCGCGGGTACCTCCACAGTGCTGCCTCTGCTCAGGGCCGGGGGGCCCAGGCCCGGCTCGGTGCCTCCGTCCCAGGGCTCTGCCCAGAGCTCCCGGCCATGACTGTGCACGAACCCGCCGGTCCCGTTCCCCGCCGCTGCGGGGCCGCTCGGCACCGAAACGGGAACTCGGCGGCCTCCTGCTCCGGTACCGGCTCTGCCCCTGCTGGACACAGCGGCCATGCGGGAGGGGCAGCCCCGGTCGCTGCCCCGGGCCGCTCGCCGCCTCCACCCGCCGCACCGGGGGCTCTGCCGCTCCCGCACTCAGACCCGGGGCTGGGCTCGGACACGGTTGGGGGGGTGCGGGGGTGTCCCCGACCGCGCATGGGGCAGCGAGAGCCTCCAGGGGCTCTCCCGGTCCCCCTCGCCTAGAGCTGCACCCACACCCCCGGGGTTCCTGCGCCCCAGGCCCGGCCCCAGCGCTGCCCACCGGCCCCGCTCCTCTGCCCGCGGGTTCGGTCAGGCCCTGCCCGGCGCCCCCCGCTGCCCCCTTCTCCACCGCCCGCTCCGTTACCGGGGCCGCGAGACAGGGTCAGGCCGGGGGATTCGTGGAGTCTGGGGAACCCGGGCAGGGCCCCCCACTTATCCGGCCAGCGCCCGGCTCCGCCACCTCCCGCCTCCCGCTGCGGCCCGGCCTGGCGCGGCTCTGCGCAGGCGGGGGGCGGGAGCGCCGGGAGCCGCTGGGACTTGTAGTCTGGGGCTGAGGGAACCGCACCCCTCGCACCCGCGGTTAGACAGCCCCGGGATGGGGTAGCGCACGGCCCTATCCGGCGCTGGCACCAGCGAGGGGGCTACCCGAAGGGGCCTGAGGGGACAGGGACTGTGGGCACCCATGACCCCCAAACGCTGAGTCTGTGGATGGTGTCAGCCTGTGATTCTGCAATTCTAGGAATCAGTGACTCTGCATCTCTGTAATTCTACCAGTCTGTGATGAATTCTGCGGTTCAATGACTCTGGGGCAGACCCTCAGCACCACTGACCCCTCAGAGCCACCACTTGCCAGGGTGCACAATGTGCTGGGCAGGCTGGGGCTGAGGGAAGAAAGGTGCTACCTACCACCAAATACACACAGCAGAGGGGGCATGGGGTCCGTAGGAGCTCAGTGCTGGGATCTAGGGGCAAGAGGGAGCTCCCTCCATTTAACCGGCTTGGTGGGGTAATGGGGCACGGCGGAAGCATTTTGTACTGCTCAACCCCGGCTGCAGAGGCAGTTTAGGTAGCCAGTGCCATCTCCACATGGTGCTTTACCACCAGGTGAAACCCACAGCAGGAGCTGTTAAGAGGCGGTGCAAAAGCACACAGAGCAATCTGGGCAAGATCATGGTGATTGCTTCACCATAAATAACCATGGGTGCAAGGGCAGCCTAGTGCCTGATTAATGCAATACAGCCACTTTGCCCTCATTTTTGAGTCTCTCAGAAAACACAGAGCTCTCCCTGCCATGAGACAGGGCCTGGTACCACCGCACAAGAAATCAAGAGGCTCAGGCCGGCAGCAGAGCATGGAAAGGTCACACTGTGATTGATCTGCAGGGACCATGGCCATAGCTTGTAACAGGCTTTGTTTTTGAACTGTGCCCTGCAGACACAGCAGAGCAAACCAAATTGTAGAACAAAACTTATTACAAGAGAGTTTGCCCATAAGGAGGATTCAAGAAGGCCAAGAAGGAAGAAGACAGGTGGAGACACATTTGCAGCCTGGGTTGGCACAGCCACCTCCTGTGGAGACGGACATCTGCCACTGTGAACAGCACCAGCAGTCAGCCAAGGCTGCCAACATCACCCAGCCCTACAAACTCCCTGGGCTGGCAGTGCCCCAGCTCTCTGTGAGGACAGGCACAGCACCCAGGCTTGTGGGGAAATGGACCTGAGCCACAGCAGCTTTCCATTCCCAACAGGCGACTCAATCAAAAGCCAACGTTTACATTTGGTACCTCTCACTCTCAAAAAGAGTCTAAGTGCCTTTTCCTTAACTGACACAGTTACTGCCCTGGATTCTCTTTCCTGATAAAAGGGAAAAGTCTTACATAACTGAACTTCTGATGTCCAAGTCACATTTTAGAAACAACTATGGCAAACTGAAATAGCACAGAAAAACCTGTTCACCAAGCCCTAACACACAGGGCAGCAGTGAACCATCACCTCTGCTACCACACAGCCAGCTGCTACCCTGTACCCCTGCAGGAACACAGAACGCGCCACGGTGCTGCCCTGTGGAACTGCGGAAAGTGAGCCCAGGGCCCAGAAGCATGAACCTGCCCCCCACCACTTCGTATGTACAAAGGTTTCCTGAGAAGACATAAAACCCATTATTTCCAGCTCTTGGGACACGCAGTCATGCCAGGGGACAATTCTCTTCCAAGAACTAAGCTCAGTAACTTGCATTAGACACCTCAGGATTTCTACAGGAACATCAAAACAACAGGAATGCAATGCAGATGGAACACAATTCAAGGTTGGGAAGCATAAACAGACATGAAGGACACAAAATAAACATAGCACTTCCAGATGTCTTTTGACTGTGTCTCCCTGCACAGCTGCAAGAAATCCAGGCAGCTGGGCCAGGCTCTGCTGGCACAAGGGATAGCTGTCACATTCAAGTGGTTTCCCCTGGCAGAACACTGTCCAAACACCCTCCATAACAGAATCACAGAACTCTATGGATTGGAAGGGACCTCAAAAGATCAGCCAGCCCAGTCCCCCTGCTACAGCAGGACCCCCTAGACCAGTCACACAGGAACAGTCTAGGGGGGGTTAAAACGTCTCCAGAGAAGGAGACCCCACAACCCCCCTGGGCAGCCCCTGCCAGGGCTCTGGCACCCTCACTGAGAAGAAGGTCCTTCTCGCATTGATGCGGAACCTCCTCTGTTGCAGCTGACACCCGCTGTCCCTCGTCCTGTCACTGGGTGCCCCTGAGCAGAGCCTGGCTCCATCCTCCTGACACCCACTCTTCACATACTGATCAACATCCATGGGGTC
>JAOXOE010000784.1:10589112-10604541 GCA_028565055.1 Phoeniculus purpureus | reverse complement strand
CGGTGGCTGCGGGGTTCCGGGGCGGTCGCGGTTCCGGTTCCGGGGAGGGGGGAGGCGGAGCGGGCGGCATGGCGCGGAGCACCCTCTCGTCCCGCTTCCGCCGCCTCGACATCGACCAGTACGATGAGAACCGCTTCGTCGAGGAGCCCGAGGAGGCTGCGGCGGCCGCGGGGCCGGACGCGGGGCCCGAGGTGGAGGCGCTGCTGAGGCAGTATCCGCCGGGGGGACCGGGCCGTGTCCCCGGGGCGCTGAGGGTCTGGGACCGGGCGGTGTCCTCGTAGGGGGCGGCACACGCTGGCCCTGGCCCCGGGGCGCTGAGGGATGGGGACCGGGCAGTATCGTCCGGGGGGACCGGCCGTGTCCCCGGGGCGCTGAGGGTCTGGGACCGGGCGGTGTCCTGCGGGGGTGGGCGGCACCGAGCGGTGTCCTTGAAGGGGTCCGGGGCTGGAGGGACCCGACGGAGGGTGGCCTTGGCGGGGAGGCTGCTCGGTGCGGGGCTGGCCCAGGCAGTGCCGCGGTCGGGGGGTCAGTCCGTGGAGCGTTGGAGCCTTGACCCGCCGCAGAGGGGATGCGCTGAGGGCCTTCCACGCCGCCATCCGGAGCCACCCTGCGGGCAGCAAGAACCCGGCTGCGAAGGTACCAGGGGCCGGCGGGACTGGCCGTGCGGTCCCCGCTGTCCCTCCCTCACGCCCGGCCCTTGTCCCCGCAGGAGCAGGCGCAGGGAGTGATGCTGAAGGTGCTGACGGCTTTCAAGAGCAGCGAGATCGAGCAGGCGGTGAGCTCCCTGGACAGGAACGGCGTCGACTTGCTCATGAAGTACATTTACAAGGGGTTCGAGAAGCCCACGGAGAACAGCAGCGCGATCCTGCTGCAATGGCACGAAAAGGTGGGTGTCGGGGTGCTCAGCCCCGCTCTGCGGTCCCTGCTGGGACTGTCCCAAGAGCAGCAGGAGGTGGCAGGGGCTCGTCTCCAGCGCAGGAACTCGTGTTTCCCTTGGCCCCTCGTGTTTCCCTTGGCCCCTCGGAGCTTGGACTCGTTAAGGCTTTGCCTTTGTGCCAGAGCTTCCCCTCAGCCAGGGCAGAGGTGCAGAGCTTGTGCCAGGGCAGCATCTCGTGGGTGCGGTGGCCCCCCAAGGAGGAGCTGTTGGGTGCGAAGGGTTTGCCCACACCGAGGGATGCTCAGGCCTGGCAGCGTTCAGCTGCTGGGTTCAGCCAGCAGCGCCTGCTGCAGCTCAGGAACAGGATTTAGCAGAGCTGGTTCGTACAGAAGAGGTTTCTGAGGTCCCTTCACAGGGAGGAGGAGGCAGTTTCAGCACAGAACATGTTTCTGCTTGAGGTTTTTTTGCCTTTTTTCCCTCTGGAGACCGTTTCCAGGTAACGATGGGTGGGTGCTCCCAGTTACACAACACCACCCTGACTGGAAAGGTGACGGTGCTCCAAACACGTAGACACACGTCAAGCACCCAGTCCTCTTTTGTTGTGAGAGGAGCGAGGCTGGGCTGGGGCAGGCTGGGCTGCCTTCAACCCCTGCGCTCAGCTCAGCTGTTCCAAGAGGAGGCAGCTGCCCGGCAGCAGCACCAGTCCAGCCTCTGGGAAAGGGCTGTCCCGCCTGCCTAGGTCAGGTCCCATAACTGGGGAAGGAGTGAGGAGCAGGCAGGTTCTGCCCTTCAGCCCTGCTCGTGTCACGCAGACTGTCGTTACATCCTGCTGCGGCAGCGTGAGTCAGGGGTCGCTCTGATCAAGGGACTCGAGGCGCAGATTCCCAAGATGGGAAAGAGGCAGGACCAGAGTGCAGCTCCGCACGGGCTACAGAAAACGAGCAGCTTTGACTCCATAAACGATTTGAGAGTGAAACCAGGGTAGGAGGAGGTGGAGCAGCTCAAGCTGTGCAGTCAGTTCTTGCAGAGAAGCCACTTGTGTTACTCAACCCTTAGCCTTTGCTCCTCTGGGTGCGAGGCGGAGGCTCCGCGTAACCTCTCCCTTCTCCTGGCCCCACAGGCGCTGGCGGCAGGGGGCCTGGGCTCCATAGTCCGAGTTCTTACAGCGAGAAAGACTGTTTAAAAGACTGTGAACTTGAGCCAAGACGACACTTGGCTCTGCGCTCAGAGAACACAGTGACACTGGTCCATCTTTACTAGAGATTGCAATCTACTGAAATCCTGCGGGAACCTCCTCTTGGAATGCTTTTAACCTTCACCGTGGGGAAGAGTAAAGGTATTCCTGCATACTCCGAGTCCCGGCCCCGGGAGTCCTGACCCCTTCTGCAAAAGGCAGACAAGACACACTCCTGCCTCCTGTCCCTGGGAGCGAACAGGACTGTCCTGTCCGGCTGCTGCTGTACGGAGCTGTGGTGGGCGACACGGACCCTGCCTGTACTGCTGGTTCCAGAGGTGGCGACGTCCTTGGCACGAGATCCCGACGGCTCCTGGGCGGGACACGGGGTCGTTAGACTGGCGGGTCTGTGCGCGCGGTCGAAGGACTGGTTGGACTATGGGTTGGTTTCGGTGTAAAGTGCCTGCTGCATCAATAAAGTTCTTGGATCACAGGAGTTAACTTACGAAGTCTGACTCTGGTTCCAGAGCAGAGCAGCTACGTGTCCACCTCTGCCTGAATGCTCTTAGCTCCAGCTATTTATAGGATCTGCCCTCAAATCCAACTGCGCTGGCTGCAGGGAGCCCGAGGAAGCTCAGCTGTTCGGTCGAGGCTTCCACGACGCAGTGAGTGGCTGTAACACACAGTCACCTCTGCTTTGGGTTTATACTCTTGTCCATCCCAGAAAGTAAACACCTGAGAGTTTATTATTGCTCTGTTAGCGTGTCCTCACCTTCCCTCTGGGACAGAGGAGTGACGCAGCAGCTGGGGCAGCCCTGCCCTGCTCCCTCCTGGTTTCCGTCAGCTGCCAGAAGAGCAGCAGTAGCAGCAGCAGTCCCTGGGGAGGGCCCGTTGCACAAGGCAGAAGCACTCTGCCTCGCTCCCCATCACTCCCTGTGAGAAGGGCTGCGCTTTCTCGCTGCCACAGCCGCTCTCACCCTGGGCAGAGGTGGGGCTCGGATTCTCTCCACTGACCAGCTACAGCATCCCAGCGGGGAGAACCAGGAGTAGGAAAGAGGAGGCGATCCAGATGCGGTTTGATCCCAAATGTATTGCACCACCACCGTCAGAGTGCTCCGACACACAGCCCGTATTTACAGCAGAGAAGGAAAGAAACCACCGGCCAGGCCCCGGGAGGAGTGTGTGTAACCACTGCGCTCCGGGAGGGGTCACGCCGCGCCTGGCTCCCCGAGCTGAAGGAAAGCCCACGCTGAAGAACTAGTCTGGGCTGAGGTGATCCTGCGTGAGCTCTGGGATCCCCGGCTGCACTAGTGTCAGCAAATACGTAACCAAAGAGTTTGTCGCTCTGCTCCCAGCTGCTTTTCCTACCGCTGGGCAGTAACCGCTCAAGCTAGGACCAACCCACGCCCAGCAGGCACTGGCGTGAGCCCCGTCCCCTCGTTCTGGGTCCCTCAGCAACAGGCCAGGACAGAGGGACAGTCTGCAGCAAAAAAACCACCTTGGGAGCACAAAATCCTCCCCAAACCCACAGGGTTCTCCCACCCCTGCTTTGTTTCAGCAGAGAAACAACTGACAGGAATCTGCTTTCTGATTGTCTCCTTTCATAGCGGAGCGGAGCTGCGCTCCTCCCGCACACCTCCTGCAGCCACAGAGCAGGGTCCTGGGGCCTCTCTGGATGGGCTGTCGCGCTCAAAACCAAACCCAACCCTGTAGGTTTTGTTAACTTCAAGCAAACAGGCGCCAGCTCTGCACCCAGGAGTGGCACCCGGGCTCCTGCCAGTGCCTGGGGTCTGCCTGAGGAATGAAGGGGGAGGGCAGCCCAGGCACAGCCGTGCAGCAGCGATAACTGACCTCACGGGAAGGGACTGCCCTGCGCAAGGAGCAGCTCCCGGGCTCTAGCAGCTACCGGCAAGGTGGTCCTGTCACCTGAACGGCGAGCACATCTCTGCCAGAGGCCAGGCTGAGTTCTCTTGAGGAGACCTGGCCCAACAGCGCTGTTAGTACACTGAGCTCACTGCCAGAGAGCTGCCGCCATCGCAGCCGTCGCCCTCCAGACCCCTGCAGCTGTGTGAACACCTGCCCCAGTCCTTACAGAGTCCGACTCGCTGCCGCTTCCCCTTCCCAGGGAGATTTCACAGTGGTGCCAGTCACTACCGACAAAGTTGTGCTTCCACTCTGAGGGAGGTGCCACCACGGCCCCCTTCTCCTAAGGGCGAAGGGAAAGCAGCTGCTGCGACCAAGGGCCGGCGGAGTTCAGACAGCCCAGGAGCAGCGACCGGCTGACTTTGTGGCTGCGGCCACTACACGTTCCCAACGGTTCCCAAGCGTCAGGGGGTGAAGTACAGACAGCTGCAGCCGAAGAGCCGGGTACCGGAGAGGAACACGAGCAGACTCGGGAGGAAGAGCCAGCAGAAATCTACCTGTTCAGTACCAGTCACCTCCACCCACTAGATCTAGACCCACCACTCGATCGTTTATTACCCCTCCTTAAATAAAAGCTTTGCGCGCCGCCTGGAAGCCAGCTGTGGAAACGCCACTCGGTTTCCCCGCCGCTAACGGCTACGCTGCGGGCTAACGGAGGAGCTTGAAAGGCGACCGAGTAGGAGGTTCTATAATTAAGACCTTTTTAAATAGTAATTTTTCTTTAAGAAAAGTAAGATCAGACAACTCTGAAGTTGTGCTCTCGCATGAAGTAATCACCGCCAGCACACAGCCGCCAGGGGAGACGCGCCGGCAGCGACACAGTGATACGAGAATCGCCGGCGGCTCCCTCTGTCGCTCTAACGAGGCAGAGTCGGGGGGTTTTTGGTTAAAGCTCCTGCTCCGCAAAAGGACTTTCAAACCGCCAGAGCCTCAGCACGGGGCTGCCAACGCGCCTGCCCTTCCACCGCCAGCCGGGGAAGCTCCCCCGTGCCGCCCGTTTCCCAGCGCTCGCGCCCCGTCACAGAAGCCGGAGCCACCGTCAGTGCAGACGCCCGGGCTGCCAGCCCCGGTGCCAGCGAGGTCACCGGTGCCCCTCGGTGCCAGGCAGACCAGACCAGTGAGCACAAGGGGCCGACGTCCGTTAACAGACCAGCGAGACCACGGTCCCCGAATCCAGCCGGAGGCGGCGTTTCAGTCCGGGGTGAAAAGGTCTCCTTGCACAGGGCCGTTGTGCAAACAGCGCCACGAGCTTTGCGCCGAGCCCCGCGTGGCGGTGGCGCCGAGCCCCGGCCCCCTGTGCTCAGCGAGCTTCTCACAGCAAAAGGCGGCTGGGTGCTGACTGCCTGCCCCTCCTCAGGGTCCCTTAAGGCCACAGTGTCCTTGGGCTCGAGATAGATGGCCGGATACTGCCTTTAGGAGATGGCTTGGACCCAAACCACGACATCTAGGACAGAGCACAGCGGGGTTACACCAGGCTCACGCCATTAGGGAGCTGAAGAGCTGAAGCAGAAAGAACAGGGGACGCAGGCAGCTGCCCAGCCTTTGCTGGCAGGAGCCACTTGCACCTCAGAGCCACACGGTCCGTGCTGGAAGCAACAGCTCCAGAGCCAAACACGGCCGAGGGTTACGCTTGGATCTGCTCCTTTCAAAAGATGATAAACCACACATCTCCCCCAGTGGCAACGGAGGCTGAACCCACCCAGTTCCTGAGGGGGCTGCACTCCAGCAACGAGCTCCCAGCTGCCCTCCACGGACTGAGCCCACTGGGCAAAACTGCGCTGCCGCTCCCGCTCTGAAGCTCTGCACAGCCGCCGCCTCCCTCATCCAACGGGCTGGTTCTGTCCCGCAGGAGGCAGTTAACAATCCAACAGCCACTGACACGTGGGAAAGCTCCTTCCCGCAGCTGGGAGCTCTCGTTCCATCTGCCGGGAGCCCTGCTAGAGACCCCAGCGGAGCAGAAGCCTTACCTTGTACTCCAAAGTCTCTTTCAGCATGTTTTCCTCCTCCGGGGAGAAGTTCAGCAGCACAGACACAGCCTTGATTAGCTGGAACGCCTGCAAGAGAGCACGGCGGGGCGTCGCTCACGGTGCTCGGGGCTCTGCACCCTGCACCACGGGGCAGCAGCTTCTCTGCTGCTTTGCTCACACTTCCTAGTCCCAGCTGGGGTTTTCCTCACTGCCTTAAACTTCAACTGCTGTAGTGATCAACTCCGGGCACTTCTCAGAGCAGTGCAGCTCCCTCGGGAGGGAAGGTCGTGCAGCTTCAGACCTTTAACTTCCAGACATAACCACCCCTTGAAAGTGCACATTTCCCCTTCGTGTAGTTCATAATCCCAGTGACACTACCACTGACAGCTGCTCTGCTCCTCTGTGCTGCACCGTTCAGCGATGCTCTGAGCGCAGAGGCCCGGCACCGGCACGCGGGTGTCCTCAGCAGGCAACAGGAGGCAGTGCCAAGGGACAGCAGCCTCGGGAGGAGCCGCTGGGCGCAGGGCCTTACCTCGGACTCCCGGCAGGACATGAACTTTAGGACAACGTGCTTAAGGTATTCAAAGTTTATCTCCCTGGAGTCATTTAAGTCCGAGTTGTTTGTGACAGTCACAGCAGCATTAGGCACTTCAGGGTTGGGTTTCTCACGCACCTCGGGCCCCTCGCTGTCAGGCCTTATTTTCTGGAGAGAGGAAGAAAGGAAAGATCCATAGCGAAAGGCTGGGTGTCAGGAGGCTGGAGCCAGGCTCTGCTCAGTGTCAGCTGATGACACGACAAGGGGCAGTGGGTGTCAGCTGGAGCAGAGGAGGTTCCACACCAATGTGAGAAGGACCTTCTCCCCCGTGAGGGTGCCAGAGCCCTGGCAGGGGCTGCCCAGGGGGTTGTGGAGTCTCCTTCTCTGGAGACATTTCAAACCCCCCTGGCCATGTTCCTGTGTGACTGGATCTAGGGGATCCTGCTGTGGCGGGGGGACTGGACTGGATGATCTTTTGAGGGCCCTTCCAACCCCTAATGTTCTGTGATTCCACAGCAAGACCTTCCTTCTTCCCCTCTACTCTTGAAACTGCCTGATGAGCTCCTGGGTGTTAATTTCCAACCTTTTCTAGTCGAGTGACTGTTTCTGTGTCTGGCTCTGGCCAACCTGTGTGGTTCTGCCGCAGAGGAGGCGGCAAGCCAGCATGCCAGTGATGTTCCCTGGCATGAAGGATCTCTTCACCTGGTCACCACATCTGTGAGGGAGGAGAATAACTGAGCAAGGTGCTGCCATGGAGCAGAAACTCACTGCACAAAGTGCTAACTGAGCTCTCGCTGGGGACACAACCGAAGCTGCGGCACGTGGTCCCATGCGCCATCAGCAAGAGACAGGAACCTGCAGATGGATCAGGCATCTCTGCTGCCGCAACGTGGGTGTAGAGACAAATTCATCCTAAAGCAGTACCTCTGTCTTTGTGAATCTGCAGGCACTTCTCATGCACCTGCTGTCTTGGTTCTCTGCAGGTTTCCTTTCCCTCATGCTCCAGGCAGCAATGAGGGATTAACAAAGCGCAAGAGCTGGGTGCCAGATTTGCCTCTGCTCTGTCTCTAATCCATCAAATTCAGAGCAGAAGGCTCCAAGGCACCTGCATGACGAACCCAGCCCTTCTCATGGCGGCACCTCTTCCCCATCAGCAGGGTGATCCTCAGCCACCCTGGAAACTGCAGAGGCAGCAGACTTCTCTGTTCCATCCCCAGCCCACAGCGCCCCAGAGCATCTTTGCAGACACCTGCCTCCTCCTATTATCTGTAATCTCCTGGAAGAGGTTAATTAACCTTAAACCTTCCTCTGTCCCTTAAAAACCTGTGACCCAGAGGATGCGGAGGAGGGAAACTATCCGGTTAGTGGCTTAGGGCACATGGACGCTGGAGCCCTCGGTGAGGCAGGGAACTGCAGCGCAGCATGTGGTGCTCAGCTGAGATGCAACAAACCCACAGCCAGCAGCAGTAAGGTGACTGCTCTCCTCTGCCAAAGCTGCACCAAACACCCCTTTGGAGACACCTGGCCTTGGGTTCCCCATCTGGCCCCAAGAAGGACTGAGCATCCAAGAGTGTCTCTTGAAACCTCTCACACTGCTCAGTGCCCTGTGGGTGCCTGTCAGCTCCGTACCCAGCGCCCTATGGGTGCCTGTCAGCTCCATATCAGGCACCCTATGGGTGCCCGTCAGCTCCGTACCCAGCATCCTATGGGTGCCCGTCAGCTCTATATCCAGCACCCTATGGGTGGCTCTACCAGATAATGCAAAAGACAGAGTGAACAGACTGGGCTTAACTCTGAAGGGAGAAGGCTCCCATCTGGCTCGGGCTGGAACACCGGATGAATGGCCACAGGTTTTATTAAACCACAAGCAGGAGTCACTGCAACCCGTGACGTTAAATTACGGCGTTAAAATTACACCTTGGCATGTGAATCACCTACAGGGTGTCACATTCAGTCAGGAGGCCTTTTGACTCACCAGGTGGGCTAATGGAAGCTGACACTGTGTCAGAACCATGTTGGTGCAGGGGCTGCATGTGGGACCCTGGGCTCAGCAGCATCCTGCTAGAGTCACTGATGCTGGACCATCTCCTGCCCTGGAGCAGGCAGAGAGACAGCCCTCACAGTTTTCGTGCCGGCGAGAGTAGCTGCAGCTCTATCACTTGTCCCCTAAACGAAATGTGCAAGCCCTTTGCTGAATCGTTTTCGGCTGGATATCAGCCCTAATAATTTAATGGAGTCAGCTCCGGTGCCTTTTCTGTCCCCATCAATCCCCTATCTGAGCAGCTCATAAAACTGAAACACACGGAGCACTTCCCAGCCACTGCCTGGCGGCAGCAGTCAGTCTCCTCCTTCCGTGAAGGACTGATCGGTCTTTTCCTAAAACTCCCGGTTCTGCGCTCGGCTCTGTGCAGAAGATTATGGGATGGTGCTGTGCAGTGCAGCTGTGAACCGCGATCACGTCACATGCCAGAGGAGCCTGATCTCAGCCTGGTTTGTGACACTGCTCATTAATTTGGAGCAGAGGCGGCTGTTCCACGGAACTGAAGTGTGTCTGGAAGGGTTGAAAAGCCCTGCACCTCCTGCCCCAACAGTGGCCAAGGGCTAGGGAGACAACAGAGTTGTAGTTCTCCTGCTCCGACAGCATCAGGGCTGCGAGGAATGAGACCCGGCGACAGACACACGGTGCTGAGAGCCCAAAGTGCTGCACAAACATTCACCGCTGCTCTGCCTGGAGTTGGAGACTTAAACACTGACCAGCTCTGGCGAGCCAGGCGCTTCTGTAGATCCTGTTCCGGGCCTGTCCCCACAGCTAAGTGTCTCCATGGTCTTGTAAAGGCCCTCTGTGTCCCAAGGAGAATCTACTCACAAAACAAGCACCAGGTCCAGCTTTCCAGACAGACCTGACGGCCCTGGGTTCAGTGCTGTGGGACCAGAGCTCCGGCCCTGCGGGTCACCCACAGCTCACTGGGCTCAGCTGCTGGCCACGGGCATCGGCAAGAGAAAACACCCAACTCCCTAAGGCTCAGGAAATCCACCTCTCTCCACCTCAGGAGCCAGCCCCCAGCACACACATCCCTGTCAGGTACTTTGCAGTGACTGTTGGACAAACCAACTCTGCTTCCCTGATTCCAAGACCAAAGCGGGGAGCAGAGGGCTGTGGCACCTAAGCAAATCCCTCCCTCAGAGGGCCCCCTTGAAGACCAGGCTGGCCAGGAATACGCAGAGGTGTCTGTCCGCAGGAGACCGCAGCTCCCGCTCTGCAGAGGGAAGGAAAAGCAGGACTCGACAGCAGAAGGTGGTTCTGAGAAAAGGGGCCGCTCACGAACGTCATGTCCGAACCCCAGTGCGGCCAATGGGATGACCCCGGAGACCCACCGCAGAGCAGCGGTCTGTTGCTCCCCCGCTTCATTTCCCTTCACCGGCCGCAGCAGGGATGGGGTGGGCGTCACGAGGGCTGCGTGAGCCAAGGCTGACACACACAGGCTCCTCTGACCTCTGCACAACACTCGCAGGACACAACCCGGGCAGGTGCTTCGCGGCTGCGGGACGAGAGCGCTCTAAGGAAGCAGCTGGCCTAGCAGGCACCTAATTCTCAGGTCACCCCGTTTGAGCTGAAGCAGCTTCCCCTGCTCCTTCCCTGCAGCAGTGGAGCCCGCCAGCAGCTCTGCCTGCTGCAGCACGTGTGGGCATGTTGCACCGGGGAGGAAGGAGCTGCCAGGGTGAGGAGATGTCTGCAAAGCGCCACAGCTGCTCCCGGGGTCGCCGAGCTCCCTTCTCCCGCCCCAGCCTGTTGTAGTCTCCCCTTGCCGACTCCTGCCAAAGCAGGCACCCAGCCCCTGAAGCCTTCCAGGGGCCAGTCTGCACCGACACGAAATCTCTCGGAAGGCTCCATCCAGGCCACATCTCCCCAAGCGGTGCGGGCTGGCTGTGGTGGTCTTCAGACGCTCGCGCTGGAAGCCTCCAGCAGCTTCCAGGAGGTCAACATCCACCTAGTGACTGGGTTTCTGGCAGCTTGCTGAGCTCTTCCAGGTCAGCAGTCCCACAGGCCAGGTTCTTCCATCAGGATCAGTTGGCAGAGGTGTCCTTGGGCTGCCCCTGTGTGGGCAGGCCGAGAGGCAGCCCTGATGCCTTCAGCAGCATCTCATCGTGGCTCAGGAGCCCCCTGCATTCGAAAGCGATGACGATCCAGCTGGAAACGAGAGTGAAGGGAACCCCGAGCGCAGCCTAACGTAGATGTTTTTATCGAGTCCTGCAGCCTTCCCTGCACAAACCATTAAGTCCTAATTGCCACGCCAATGTTATGTTACATCCCAAGTGCGACTCCTGGCTCCAGCTCTGACGGCACCCAGCGGGATTCGAGCCGGCGTTCATCTCCACCACAGCCGCTGCTGCAGCCTTTTCAGTCCGTGATTATGATTCCGTCAACGCGCCCTTGCTCGCTCTCGCTCGGCGCTGCCATCCCTCATGCCCGGGCAACTGGCCGCCGCGTGAATTAGAGCCATAACTAGTGGGGCTGGGCGCTGAGGCAAGCCCCTTGCTCCTGACCGGCCATGAATTAGGGGCAGCCTTCCCCCGAGGAAGGAGCCTCTCACCTTCCTTCCCAATAAGGGCAGTGACAGGGTGGATTTGAAAGGCTCTTCTCTGTTGAAGGGGTCTGGTCTGTGATCATCTCCTGTGACCTGGAGACAAGGAGCAAAGCCAGCACCGGCCCTGGGCTGCCAACCCACCCTCAGCCTTTGGTTTGTTTGGTTATTAAACCTCAGTCACCCACCTTCCCTTCCTTCCTCTTCTAAGGAAACACCTGTGCAGTTAGGATTAAACCTTGATTAATTATTATTAGTTAACCCAGCCCCCACAGCTGCACTTCTGCTTCAGGAACCTCACAGCCCTTGCAGGACTCACCCAGTGCTGGGGTGCCCACTGCTGCTGCAGCTCTGCCCTGGCCTCGTGGCTGGTTTCCTTCACCGACTCTGTGAGGGGGATGCTCTGCACCCAGGAACCAGAGCTGCAGGTGCTCTGAAGGCACTTGGGTCGGCGCTGAGCAACAGCCTGAGCCAGACCTCAGAGCAGCCGGGCCCTCAGCCCCCAGAGGTTCCTCTTCCTTCTGCAGCTGCTGGGTTAGGGGCCAAGCACGCTTGTGACAGAGCTCTGTGCGCCGTAACCGCGGCAAGACAGGGGGACCTGCTCCTCACCAGGGCTCCTCCTGTGCCTTCCCAGGAGCGACGCCCTTCCTGACGCCTGCTCTGCACCCAGCACCCTGCAGCCGGGGGCGGCTGGAGGGACAGAGAGCAAACAGCTGCACTTCCAGGACCCAGCCGGGCCGAAGTCTCCGGGCCGAGGCTCCCGCGCAGAGCAGATGGCCACAAGGAACGAAGAGCAGGTCCTTTCTCCAACAAAACATCTCTTTACTGTACATTTCGTAGCAAAAGAACCAGAAAGAAAACAAAGGGACAAAACGCCGCTGCTGCAGGGATGTCGTCGTCTGCAACTCGAGGAGGAAGCGTGACGAACGCAGGGTCAAGCACACAGCCAGGTCGCGCGGAGCCTCCGCACCCTCCAGGGAGACACACGGGAGCTCCCCGACGTCTCCCGCTCAGAGCCCCGGCTCCGCAGCCACCACAACACCACGGCAACCACGTGTGGCGTCAGAGCGGCTCCCAGCAGCTGGTCACTGCGAGCCAATGAACCAGTGAGCGAGCCAAAGGACAGCTGCAGTGGCCACCAGACCGCTGGACACCCCAGCAAAGTCGTGAGGGCAGTGGGCCCTCAGTGGGCCCCGTGCCCTTCAGTAGCCACAGTGATGCCCCGGGACTGCACCTGGGGATCAGTCTCCAGACCCTGGAGAGCTCCTGTTCCCGGTCAGCAGAGATCTCAGTGAGGGGGAGGGATGCGGGGCTCAGGACACAGACCGGGGACCGGTTCTCTGCAGCACAGGACAGACCCCCTGCTCTGGGACACCGACCCAGCAGCTCCCGTGCAGCTGCTGCTCCGGTGAGGCCGTCTCGCAGCAGCTGGGGACAGCACTTGGGTCACAGGAGGGACAGTCTGTGTTTGCCCAGCAGTGGCAGCGGGGCCTTTGCCAGCAGCTGCTGGGGCTCCCAACACCGAGAGCCCAGGGGAGCGATCTCCGTTTTCCCTTTCCTTATCCTCCGACACGAAATCCTGGCGACTGTTCCCCCACCGCTGACAGCACCAGCCCCACGTGCACAAACAGCTGCTGCAGTCTGCCCCGAGCACCGACTGCGACCGAGATGGAGGACAGGGGATGATCTGTCAAAGACGCTTTAGCCCCCAGATTTAATGTTTGCTGGGACATGGAGGGGTGGGCTGGAGCTGGGTCATGCAGAACACTGGACACTGACCTTCGCCTGCACCACCCTCCTCATCTGGGGTGCTGGATGAGACTGGAAACGACACGAAAACACTTTGTGCTGCGGGGCGAGAACGGCTGGAAAGCGGCGACAAGGCCAAACCAGGCAGAAATCCACGAGGGCTTTTCCTGCAGGTGCAGCAGCCGCCTCCAGGAGACTTCAGTGAGCCCCCTGCTCTGCCCCTTCCGAGGCTGCGACGCCCGGACGCACCCGGCACCCACCGTCTGCTGCCCACAGCAGCGTGGTTCTGCGGGCGCCAGAGATGAGGGGCCGCTCGAAACACTGAACAGAGGACACCCTGCAAGCAAACTGTGCTGCTAAACGCCCTCCACCCTCCGCCCTCGCCCTGTGTGACGGCTACCCCCGCGTCAGCGAGCTCTGCGAGCAGCCGCTACGTACAACGAGCCGGCTCCGAGCAGCGCTCGCGCGGTTCACCTGGGGCCACGCGGTGCACACTCACGCGCCGCCCCTCAGCACCCCGGTGCCGATCTGTCCGGCTGAGAGCACCGCCTCCCGTCTCGGCCAACGCGGGGCCCTGAGCAGCTGCTGGCCCGGCATTTACACCGTGCTCTCCATCACCCACTCGGAGCTCCCGAAGGCGCCCTTCGCCCCCGCGAGGTCGCTGGCGTCGTGCTGCAGGAGCATGCCGTTCACTGAGAGGCTCCTCTTTGTCCAAATGTTCGTGATCCTCTTTGGGTAGGAGCAGCACTGCGACGTCGCAAAGTCCCCCATGTCGAAGGAATGGCTACGCTTGGCTTTGCCCTCCAGAGGCAGCGTGAGCAGGCTGTGGAACCTGGACTCCTGCTGGCCCAGCAGCGGCTCCTTGTCTGAGTGCCGGGCCACTGTGGAAGTCCTGGAGTCCGTCATCTCCTCCTTTTTCTGGCATTTCAGTTCCAGGGAGGCAAAAGCTCCCATGAGCCGGTCGATGTTGTGCTTGGACCTCGACGGAGGCCTCCACTTAGCGGCCAAGGCGCCCTGCTCGCTCTGGAGGCTGTAGCCGTCACAGTCTCGGCTGTTGGCAGAGCTGGAGGACGAGGAGATGCTGCTCCGCGCAGACTGGCAGCTGAACTCCATAAGCTCGTTCCTCACCACCACTTTGGGGTTCACCTGGGGCAAGACTCCGTTCTGAACCGGCTGCGCCCCGTTCGTCTGCGAGTAGACGTTGCTGACGTTAGACATCTTGCCCTGGGCGCTGCCGCAGACCTTGTAGCGCACCACGAGGATGACGATGAACACCAGCAGCGTGGCCACGATGATGCCGCCGATGACGAGAATCATGGTCCCACCCAGGAACTGGCTGCGCAGGGACTGGCACTGCGGGTAGTCCTCCTTGGTGAAGAACTGGGCACACCCCACGATGTTGGTGGCCGTGAGGGTCGTGGCGGTGTCATCCCACATGGCCAGGACACAGAGGTCATAGCCTGTCCCAGAAACAAGGTTGGTCACGACAAAGGCCTTGTTTGTCGCCGGAATCATCCTTGAAGGGAGAAAGACCAGAGAAAGAGGAGCGGTTAGTGTCGGCACGAAGGGAGCGGAGGACAGACACTGGCTGCTCCGGTACCAGTGGAGAGGAGCCAGAGCCACGAAGCCCAAACGAGCACCCACGCGCCCCAGCTCCCATGGGTCCAACACCCAGCCCTCAGGAACACCGAGGCTGTGGGTGCCCAGGCTGCAGTGTGTGCTGAGGGCAAGAAGCAGCAGCAGACAAAACCAGTCTGAGTCCTCTTCCCTCCCAACTCGCACCTGTCCTCAGCCCCGAGCACACACTCAGGACCAAACCAGGGGCCCATGGGGAGCGGCTCCTTCTCGGCACGCGAAGAAGTCTCGTGCTCGCCCGGCCTGAGCCTGGCAGGGGTCACACTGCCTCATGGGCGCCTGAACAGCCACTGCCCAACGCCCGCAGGCTGCTCACCTTGCGAAGTCAAGAGACTGCACATAGCTCCCTCAACCCTGAGGGCACACAGCGGGTGACCACTTCTCACCCCTTCCCCTCTCTCCCACCTACCTTCCCCATCCTCCTGCTCCCCACTGTGGAAAGTCATGGAGAAGCAGCGACCATCCCCTGTGCCAGGCTCGTCCTGCTGCAGCCCTCTGCTCTGTGTGAGCAAAGAGGAAACGCTTGGTACCAGATCACCACTGCCAGTCCCAACGTGGAGAAGGTGACCAGCTCTCCACGTGCATCGAGAACGAAGACGTTTGGGTGTTTCCACAAATAAACCTCAAACAGTTCTTGTAAAATCACAGGATCATTAGGGATGGGAAGGGACCTCGAAAGAGCATCCAGCCCCATCCCCCTGCCACAGCAAGATCCCCTAGATCCAGTCATTAGGGGTTGGAAGGGACCTCCAAAGATCACCCAGTCCGGTCCCCCTTCCACAGCAGGGTCCCCTAGATCCAGTTGCACAGGAACATGGCCGGGGGGTTTGAAATGTCTCCAGACAAAGAGACTCCACAACCCCCCTGGGCAGCCCTTGCCAGGGCTCTGGCACCCTCACTGCCAAGAAGGTTCCTTCTCACACTGATGTGGAACCTCCTCTGCTCCAGCTCACACCCGCTGCCCCTTGTCCTGTCACTGGGTGCCC
>JAOXOE010000784.1:10545290-10558919 GCA_028565055.1 Phoeniculus purpureus | reverse complement strand
CTCCCTTCATCATCTCTGTGGCTCTGCGCTGGGCTCTCTCCAGCAGCTCCGTGTCCTTCTGGAGCTGAGGGGCCCAGAATATGAGAGGACAGCAGCTGTGACTCTCGCACACCCAGCACCAAGACCTCCTGATTTGGGGAAGTAAGTCTGCCGTGTGTGGAAAGTCTCGTCTCAAAGCTTGGAGCTTCCCTGTGACACTGAACTTTAAGACCCCTCTAACGTTAAGAAAATTCTGACACACCACAAAAAACTGTTCCCTGACATGCTCCCTCTTTCCAGCCTTTTTCCAAGGAAAAAGCAAGTGAGAGCGTGGAAAGGAGCAAAGGCAGCAACTGCAACCCACTTCACTGACACTTGTTTCTCACTTAGAGCCCGGGGTGTTCGATGAGGGAGGACAGATGCTCCCAAGGCAGCCTCCCCTCCCAGCTGTCCTCAGGCATGGCCACAACGGGATGGCATCCCATCCCTTGCTGGTGTGAGCAAGTGGTAGACTTTGGAGCAGCAACCTTGGCAGGTCGTTGCATGTTTTCCTCAAGCGCTGTGTTTGGCATCTGCGTTGAGAAGAGAGGAAGGAAATGCTACTGAAACAAAGACGTGGCAGGCTGAGCCCTTGCATTTTTGGCAGCAGCAGCCCAGCAGCTGCCAACACAGCTATAGGCTCAGTTCCCTGTAGCTGAAGTGCCCAGAGGAGGTTTCAGGAAGGAAATCATTGCTCTTCTCTCCCTCCCCCATCACTTCTTCTCTACGAAACGTGGTGGGGACAAGAGACCGGCAGCACCAAGGACCATCATCCCCTTCAAAACAGAAGGCAGCAGGCTGCGTCAATGGTGCTGATGGTGCCAGAGGGCAAAGCAAGAGCAAGCAGTTGGGCTGGGAATGAGGGTACCTGCCAAGTTGTTTCCAGGTGAACCGGAAGAGGAGGAGAGAGGAGAGACCTGAAACCCCCAGTGTCGCTTTCTGCCCTCACTGTGCCACAGCAGTCAGGGGCCTTAGGGGTGAAGTGGCGGTTGAGTGCAAGAAGCACCTCCGTTAGGAGTCACAAGCTACAGTGAGGACCCAGGCAGTTCCAGAACATTCTTAGCTCCACAGAGCAGAGCTGGCTGCTGAAACCCTCCTCTCTGCTTTTACTGCTCAAGTTCCAGCCCAAGGTATTTTCCATTCGCTGGATGGGGAGGTTTATTTGCTGGCGCAGCACCACAGGCACACTCGGAAACATCTCCCCTCTGGAAACGCGGCGGGAGCCCGAGCGCCCCCCTCACCAGCGGAAAAGGCAGGGTGGCCGTGGGCACGGTGCCATCGTGGGCACGGCATCCACACGCGCCGCACTCCTCCGTGCTCCTCAGAGCCTTGGGCCCAAGCACCAACGAGCTGCACCGGGCAGCACAAAGCGTTTGGTTTTGATTTGGCGATTGACTCCGACGGCACACGAAAGGATTATCAATAGCGGGGGGCAGGAATGCAAACCATCTTTGCTAGCCATCTGTGTTTGAGTAACAGCAAGCCACATGGGCCCAAACACACAGTATTACTCAGAGACCAGGGAGCGGCTGAGCTGCCGGCAAGAGATGAGCCAAGACCCATGGCGCTTACAGCACATTCGGCAGCAACACCTGGAAACACGGCGGTGTTGAAGGGCCCGATCGGGATGTCACTGTCCACGTGTGAGCTGTTTGCCCTGAACTCCCCTCACTTTCGTTCCCCTCCTTGTTCCTGCCGACTAAGCAGTCAGACTGGTAGATGTCTGTAGGCAGAATCCGTGTTCACCTTCCTGCACAGCTCAGGCTGGGCGCTTGTTTCACCGCACACACACACGCATGCTGTGGCTTGGATGTTTCTGCTCATCGCTTCCTCAACTTCTTCTCCCACAGGACTCTCTCCACTCCCTTCCGCCCACCGAGGCCAGTGCTTCTCAACCCTTATCTGCTGGTGGGGTTTTGGACTTGCAGGCTGTGCCCTGGATGCAGCCACACAACGGCCTTAGTTGTGTCCTTCACAGGCAACACGTCTGCACAAATACCGTCGCTTCCACAGGACTTCCAGCTTGTAGTCTACTGTTACCTGACAGGACGGAGACGCTCGGCTCCCCTTTCTCACGTTTCCTTCCCTGCTGCCTCAGAAGAACCGCGTGAGCCTCTGCTGCTGCACGTGCACGGCCCCCAACTACCTACTGGCTGGTGGACGCTGCTCTCCTAACCAACCTCACCAGGTCCGAGCTCGAAATGCTCATTGCAGAAGTGACCTCACACGGCTCCCACAGGAGAGCGCCTGTGCCGGCGCTCCTCTGCAGGACCACCACCCAACACGCACTCACCTCAAGCCGTTGAAGAGCTGTTTGGATTTATCCAGTAAGTAGCAGAAGTCTGTCACCGTCTTCCTCTCAGCTTGAGGAATATCATCTTCGGCTCCTCCTGATGACATGATTTCTTCCAGGGCAGACTCGGTCCTACGGAGAAGAAAACAGCCGCATCACTCAGAGATCGAGGGCTGCTGTGAACTCACGCGGACCCGATGGCTGCGCGGTTCCACGGGGACAGTAACAAAGAACGTGTCGTTCTCCCACAGGTTACTCTGCTCTGGGCTCGTTAAAAACAGCAGCGGAGAACCAAAGCCTGGGACTAATTACTGCACAGAGCAAAACCCAGAAGGGAAGCGGTACGGACTGTGTTCGCAAACACCCAGCTGCCAACGCAAGGGTTGCAACGCAGACGGTGCCCGGGTTCCGTACGGGGACAAAGCAGTCCTCTCTCGACCTGCCTGCGTGCAGGGCTGTTGATCCTGCAGCTGCATTTAGAGACCGGCCTCGGGTCTGTTTGCATTTCATTTGCTCCTGCAACCACTGAGGACTGTAGCTCTCTGGTTCCTACTGCTGAACCCCTTTTCGACAGAATGCTCAAGAACACCCTCTGCTTCCTCCAGCCTGTTGAATTCCACAGCTCACGCTGCCCACAATGATACCTGCGGGTCTGTATGTGCTGCTCACATGAGCCAAGTGCCATCCTGCTCAGAAACGTGAACAAACCCCAAGGAGATGGTGCAGATAACCCCCGCGTGAGTACGTAAGGGGGTACCAGAGCTATAAAGGCAGAGTGGCTTTTAAAATCAATCTCGAAACACACACGGGTATAAAACCACAATGAAGCAGCATCCGAAAGGGAGCTGCAGATCTCTCAGTAGCAGCAATAGAACGTGCTCCTCTGGAAATGGCTGCCAGGGCTGGGCTCCGCGAATTCCAGAGCACAACACACACCCCTCGGGCAGGGCACAGGCAGAGCTTTTCCCTGCAGCATCCTCCATACCTGTTCTGGGGAGCAACAAGTGTCCATCTGTGCTGAAGCTCTGCTTGGATGCTGTTTGCACGAATAGCTACCTCCACGGCTCGTTTCAAGCCAGGAAAAGGCAAAGCTAACTCCTCACAGTCACCGGAAGGTACCCAGAAGCAGCTTCCATCAGTTGTCACAAGAAACCTTCACTGCAGCCCGAGAGCCTTCAGAAACACCTCCCTCAACAAACGCTCCCTCAACATGAGCTGACCCAAGGCAGAAGGAACTGGCAGCTCCCCAGAGCTCCTGGGGATGGGTTAGGGCGCCCATCCTGCCAACCCAGCAGGGCCAGAGCTCCCAGGTCAGACAAGATGCAGCTCATGTTCACTCCTCTTCTGCACCGCCCTGAGGAGGTGGGGTGCTCTGCACAGACCTCATCGAACAGCTCCAGAGAAAGGCAGGAAGCACCTACACATCACCAGTTAAGGGTGACAGGGGTGCCAGACAGCGTGGGAGAGGTCAGACCAGACCCAGCAGCTGTCGGCAGCTGTCGGCACCAGCCCTGCGAGCAGGAGGTCACTGTGAGGCACCAGCCCGTTTCGAATCTCTAGACACTGACATTCACACGACACACAGCACTGAAAGCACCAACAGATGAGACCGCAGCGAGAGCCCAAACACAAAAAGCAGCAGCCAGGAGGTGATTCAGGAACTGCAGGAGGAGGGGCAATACCCGAGGTGCTGGGTGCTTAAGAAAAGCTGCTCCGTCCCAACACAGAAGCCTCCGCCGCTTCATCTCTGGGTTATTTTAGAGTAGAAGAGCCAAAGCCCAGCTAAAAGCAGAATGAAATGAAACCCTAGTTACCCACTGGCTAATGAAACTGTCGCTGCTCTTAATGACCTGAAGATCCAAGCACAACTGCCCTGGCGGACAGAGCCGATGCAACAGACCTCTGGGACGGCAGGAGGAGTCTTCTCGAATCATCAGCCCTGCACAGTGACAAGGGATGAGATCAAGTTGGCCAGGCAGGATCACGAGAGCCAGCTCTGGCTCTGCCAGGAGCACCTCTCCGCTACCCCCGTGCATGTACAGGGTAGAGGGGACAGTCTCGTTGAGCATCCTTAAAGGTTACCCTCAGATGGAAGCGGTTCCTCGCTGCCCGTCCCATTTATCTTCACGATGATTACAAAATAAGGCCACGTGGGCAGCACACGACAAAAGCACTCAGCCTGGATGACAACAGAGGCGGGCAGAGCCCTCCTTCTAGGAAAAGGGTAATCAGGAGAAGAAACGAGGGGTTTGACCAAGAAAGCCCTGAAAGCAGCGAGGGACGGAGCGGCGCCGCAGCCAGCCTGGCAATTTCCCGCGGTGAGGTACCTTTAGAAAAGCTGCCAGAAGGTAATTCTTCCACTGAGCCCCAGTGCAGAGGAGCCTTTTGGTTACGCCTTAGGCATGAGACAGGCGCTGCTGCAGCTCAAAGCCTGGCTTCAGCCAGCCACAGCACACCCTGGGACATGAAGGTTAGGAGAAAGGACATGAGGAGCTGGTAAATGACAGGTGAGGCTCGGCCAGCTGACAGAGGAAGAGACTGAGTCCTCTCACGCACTGCTCTGGGGTTCTCAGGCTCAGGAGGGGGTGGTATCTGGTGCTGCACAAACTACTACCACAAGCAGCTCTGGAGAGGAGGAGGAGGAGGTCTTCCCCACACCAGAGACTGTGCTGTAACGCAGCAGCCTCCCAGACAGGAGAAAGAATTATTATTAGAAACAGCAAGTGGGCACCGCAAAGGAGGAACAGAGCTACTGACATCGCCCCTTCCCCAGGGACTGCTGAGCTCCACATGAAAAAACACAAAATGCAACCACTTGCACATCCCTCTCCTTCCTTCTCTCGGGCACTGGAGAGCTGCGGCTCCTCTTGTGCAGACAGACAGTTCTCATTTGGGCTTCCTTCACGCAAAAGAAACAGCCGGGCTGCTCTGCAAAAGCATTTCTCGTCTTTGTTCTTGAGGAGCAGATATTAAAACCATCATCTGCAGAGTCTGCAGAAGGAAACCCTGGTTCTGTGAAAACCAGGCAGAAAATAGTGACTACCAGTAGGACTTATTCTTCTCCCCAAGATGCTGCCAGCTCCTCAGGCCATACATGGCAGAGGGGCTGTGCTAGCCAAGCGCGGCGCTCTGCGTGCCAGGTCCTTCCCAAGGCCCTCTCAGAACACAGCTCCAGGTTTGCTCAGGCCCAAGCGTCACAGATATCACGGATTCACCCCGTTGCAGCACCCACTGACCCGGAGCTCACTGGGGTCCCCAGGGGATGGCAACGCTGCACAAAGCAGCAGGAGCGGGGTGTGGGAACCGGGTGCGGGTTCGGCGATGCTAACCACACATGTTCCCACTTCCCTGTGGTTTGCTGTCTTTTGGTTGAGGTTTTCCAAGCTCAGCTGGAAGGGAGAGAGTGCTGAAGTCAGTGGTATCCTCTTCAAAGCGGCCCTGTATCAGGGCTCAGGCTGCGAGGCAGAGCTCACTCTGGCACAGTGAGGGTGCTGCGGGTCAGGAGATCCAGCTGACAGCAGCAGCCGAGCTCAGACATGGCAGCTAACAGAACTGCACACCTCCACACATCCCTTAGCCAGGCTTATTACACAGCCTGGATCACCGCAACTGACCGCCTGGAAGAGGCCGCTCACAGCTTCCTAACTTCCGAGCACGTGGTGATGCTGTCGGGGTGGGCATCCTGCCCCACAGGGGCACTGAGAAGGGGGTGTGAGTACGGAATGAGGGGCAGGGTCCTCGAGCTGCACAGCAGAGCACCTGGGGCTCCTGACAGAGCACTTTACACCCTACCGGTCTTTCTTTAAGCCACAGCTTCGGCTCAGCTGTGGAACCTCGAGTGTTTCCTGCCTTCCAGTCAAGGGACAGCCTCATCATCTGAGTATTTAAGAGGAGAAAACAGTGAGTACCTGCCAGCAGTGTTTTATCTGCCTTGCTTAAATGTTCAGCTGAAAGAAGGCTTCTCACCAGAGCATCAGCATTAGACTTGGAAGTCTGATCTTGTGCCACTAGAGGCAAACAATCTCATGACAAAGACTTGTGCAGCACATTTGTTCTGTCTTGTGTTTCACCACAGACACAGAGCCATGGACAGTGCGGAGGGCAGCTACTCCTCACACATGACTTACAGCCCCTCTTTCTTACTTCAAAACCAGGAGAATTTAGTCCTGACTTTGTTCTTTAAAGCATCACCCCCAAAAAACCTGCAGGGCTCTGTAGGATAAGCCCAGGCTCTTCGGTCAGAAGCGACTCCTCCAAACACGAGGGCACATCTCTCCCTGTGTCACCCAACAGGTGACTTCACACACCTCACGCATCTCAAGCGCTGATCTCTGTGGTGTTCCAGCCCTCCAGAGGTGAAGTTTGGGTGTCAAACACTCACACCACCCACAGGAGCAAATCCATTACAGGAGCTGAGGGACCCAGTGAAGCTTCTTGGCTAAAATTAGAACAAGAACCTGCATTTATTTCGGGTTCCAGCCATTCGATTACTGAAACTTCAGCTCTGCCCCTTAAGTAACCCACAGACAACCTTCTGACAGCTGATCCAACAGGACAAGCCAGGCTAGTTGATGCTGGGGATGGGGACAGGAGGTAAGTGCTGGCTGCACCCTGACTCAGCAGCTCCTGGATGATCTTGCCATTTAAATGAGGAAATCAGAGCGCAGAGACATGAACTCTGCTTCTCAGATGCTTCCCACTCCTTACTTAGAGATGCAAGTGGTGAGCAAAAAGCCAAAGCAAACACTTCCTATCCTGTCGACACAGGCACTTCCCCAAGCGCAGACGGTCTTAGAACTGCTCTCCATAGAAACCAACGTTCCGATCCGTCAGGATTTTAAAGGTCTTCATCCCTGAGACAGAGACCAGCTCTCTTTTCACTTTGCATCATGCCAGATCTCCCACAGCATCGCTGCCCAAAGGGGACACCATGTCAGGCCAGATGCCAGTCGGTATCTCTTTCTTAGCTGCAGATTAACAGCACACAAAGCCAAGCTCCTGATCGTTCAGACCTGAAGCTGGAACCGTCCTGCCTCAAGTCTCTACCAAGAAACGCCCGACCTCACCTTCATCAAGGGTCTGCCTCTGCTGTCTGCTACGCGCTCCCCTTCTCCACAGCCGGGCGTGCTCGCCTCTCGTGTTTTCTTTCAGAGCTGTGCTGCATGTTTTGGGGAAACCATCTGTGCAGTCCCATGTGATCTGTTCAGAGCGCCAGTCCTGACAGAGCTGCAGACAACACTAGATTAATTAGAACCCAGATTCATTCCTCTCGCCGGAATACCTAAAGCTCCACCGAGAGCCGCTGTCCCGCAGCTCCTGAGACACCACCGAGTTCCAACCAAGTCACACAGAACTAACTAACTAACTAATTGGCACCCCTGTGCACAGGGACACCCGCACCCCGACAGCACCCCAGAGCGCTGGAGTCAGTCAGTCCTTCAGAGGGGACGCCAAGCAGCACCCCTTCAGCCGCCCTTTCTAGACCACACGGAGGGAGAAAGGATTCCTTTATCACTGCAAAGTTTTCAGTAGAAGTTGGAGAGACACTTCTCATCCCTGGCCACTGTGCACCTCAGCGCACGTCTGCACTGCAGGGGCTGCAGCTCTTCCAGCAGCTCGCTGGGACGATCTGGAGGGATCTGCAAGCAGGCAGAGCCCACGCCTGGCCTCGGGGCAGGGCGACAGCAACAGCCAGGTTTAGCTGAAAGAACAAGCGGAGGGTTTGTGCCCCAGCCAGGCTCCATGCAGTAGGAACACGGCGCACATGCTGGACAGGACTCTGGAGCACCCCGGGCTGGAACGGCACAACAAAAAGCACCTTAAAACACAAGAAAGAGAGAGAAGCAGCCCTTTTACTTAGCTGGTCAAACCACGTTCTCTCCACCTGGATGTTCACTGGTTTCAAAAGGCCAGGAAGGAAAAGCCCAGCATGAATCAGGAGGGTGAAAACCTTCTGGTTTGTAAACTGACTGCAGTGTGGGTGACTGACAATCACCCGCAAGTGGAAGCACTGCTACTCCTACTGGGGGTGCTCCAAGGGAGGTTTCCCTACAAAAAGACACCACTGCTGCTGACCGGCAGAACTTCCTTCAACTTCCCGGAGAGGTGTGAGAATTCCTCGACAGATTTGCTTCAGGACCTTTCTCCCTGCAGCAACTCTGGTTGCATCAGAGAGGCGATTTCAAAGCTGCTTGGGGAAGAAGAAAACAGCAGCAGCCCGACTGTCCAACTGCATAAACTTTGTTCCTTAAAGAGGGGAAAGGAGACCAGAACACACACACACACACACAGAGCTCTCCAGACGCACACCGCCGGCACACACAGCCACACAAGCGTTCTCTTTTATCTGCAAACTGGAAGCCCAGTTCTTTCACAGGAATGCACAGGTCACTCCTCAGCACAGCAGAGCCCGGAGATTACAGAACCATGGAGTCATTCAGGCTGGAAAAGACCCCTGGGATCAGCGAGCCCAACCATCAACCCCACTCTGCAAGATCATCCCTAAACCAGAGCCCCCAAAACCACACCTAAGCGACTTTAAAACACATCCAGGGATGGGAACTCAACCCCCACCCCAGGCAGCCCATCCCAGTCCTGACCACTCTCCGAGAAGAATTTCTTCCTGATATCCAGTCTAAACCTCCTCTGTTGGAGCTCAAAGCTCTTCCCTCTGCTTCTGTCACTAATGACCTGTGAGAAGACATCTCTGCAGTGTCCTTTCAGACAGTTGTAGAAAGCAATGAGGTCTCCCAAACACAAACACTGTCTCAGACTGAGCCGTCAGAGTTACTGTGAGCTGCCGTCCCTGGGCCACCTCAGCTACACCAGCCTCAAGATTTCCTGTAGGGCAAGAGCCAGCACCACACATTTGACTCCAGCCCAAGTCCATGGAGTTTGAGTATCCAGCATGCGTTCCTCTAGCTTCAGTCAATAGACCTGGGATTTCCATGTGGTTTAGACCTTTACAAATGCTTTTCATAGAACCATTCAGGTTGGAAAACACCCTTGGGATCAGCAAGTCCAACCATCAACCCTACTCCACAAGTTCACCCTTAAACCAGATCCCCCAACACTACATCTGAGCGTCTTTTAACTCATCCAGAGATGGAGACTCAACGCGCACCCTGGGCAGCCCATCCCAGTGCCTTTTGTGGCTGAGAGCTCACCTGTGTGAGCAGCTCCGCCGTGGCTCCTCCCAGAGCCATGCCAAGCTGCTCATTTCCATCACACCATGGAAACAGAGCGCTGTCCCTTCCTGCCTGCTAGCTGAGATCATCCAAGCCACACCTCACTGGCAGCCTCCTCTAGCAGCACCCTGGGCAGACTCACTCAAACGCAGGGACACGGTATCGCCGCGGGATGCGCGTGGCCTTTCTCAACCACCTTCGCAGCACAAAACTTCTCCTTCTCTTCTTTATGCTCCTGCCACCGGCAATTTGTTCCACCTTTGTCCACCCTGCGCCCTCTCTGATCCCGCTTTCGCTGCGGTTCACGACCCTCTGTGTCCGGGATGAACAAAGGGCAAAGGCTAAAACTGTCATCACAGTTGGGCCTCTGCTCCTCTACCGCCTCGACCGGTTTGCTCCCGAAAACGAGCTCAAGCTCAAAGTCAGAGCCAGGCAGAGTTTCTGGGTCAGCGGAGCCCAGGAATCCCCAGAAGATGGTTCAGAAGGGATGCAGCAGAGGACGCAAGCGCTTCCTTTCATCCGAATTCAAATCATGCCTCTGTAGTGGTGCCTGCACACCACCTACGTGGTACTTAGTAGTCATTTGCATTGTATGAAAGAGCACTAGAAAAAAGAACATCAGGCCAGCCTACTCTTGGCAGGGGTGGGAGGGGAAGAAGGGAGACAGAAAACACCATCAGCTGCGGAGGGCTGAGCTCTGTATTTACACTTCACAAGCTAAACTATTTAGTGGTTTATTTACACACAATGTTCTTGGAGCAGCTCAAATGCCAGTTGTGTTTTATCTTGATTTTGTGGCAACGCACAGAAGCCACAGAATCATCGGAAGAGTCGGCGAACGAGACGCGAACCTTGTGCAGCTGGAGAAGCACCGAGAGCCGCTGCGAGAAGGGAGAAACCTTTGGGGAGCACAGGCACAGCAAGGGCTGAAATTCATTAGTTGTGACAGGACACCAAAACACGACCCAGGGCCTCCACAGCAACGATCGAGGCACAGTACAACAGCCTGTGCCGCAGGGATCGCACGTCCCAGCTTACCTCCCGCAGCCAAACCAGCACCGGGGCCTCGGGTCTCTCCGGGCTGCCCCTCCATGTTAGAGCGCAAGGGAAGCAGCAGGCAGCTCCATTTTATGCACATTCGATGGCAAGAGGCCAAAACAACTGTTGACCGAGCCAACTCTGGGCCCCCTTGAACTCAGCCATCACCTAGAGCAGAGCAGAGCAGAGCAGAGCAGAGCAGCACACGCCTCCCGCATCTCCAGCCGCCGAGTTCCTGAAAAGCACCCACTTACGAGGTGGATTTTTCCCTTTCCTCAGAGAAGGACAGATTTAACCCTTCGAGCCCGCTCGGTAATTCAAAACAGAACAGCTGCTGCTCAGCAAACCCACCGTCAGTGCAATGGACAGACTCCTCTCCAGCGAGTCCAGTCATTTACTGGATGGGCAGATGGCAGGTCAGGCCAGTGCCCGATTCGGAGGGCAGTTACCATCACGCTCTGCATCTTATCAGTGCTGCCGGCCAAGGTGGCGATGGCTGCTGTCCAGCTGCTGCCTGGCTCTGACCAAGGAGAACGCCCAACAGGCTGGGGAGAGCTTTCGGATCCATTCAGCTCACTTCTTCCCTTCCAACCCTTCCCTTTGATGGGCAGCTGCCAGCAAGCTTGGGAGCTGCACGGTGAGCACCAACGCTCTGGGAATTCCTGAGCAGGAGCTGCTCCTGGACCGTTCCTCTGCCACACGGCAGAGAAATCCCTCTGCTGGCTTCTGCTTTAATTATATTAAAAAAAAAAAAAAAAATCAGCCTCTAGTCTGTGTTCCATTACAGTAACAGCAATAATTAAAACTACTTCAAACGAGCCCTCTAAACCTGCTGCTCCATCCAGGCTTTTTGGCATCGCAACATTCCCTTCCTGACCGACATCCTCAGGGAGGCAGATTGATGGCCAGTTCTCTCCTAGCCTTGCTGCAGGGCTGCACTGCGCTCTCTCAGCGCATGTAAACCGCTAGGTAATATTTGTGTTGGCAACTAACTCACATACTTCTAGCAGCAGACCTCTGCCTGACCCTCCCCGCAGCTCCCACACACGCTCCGGTCCCCTCCTTTGAGCCCTGTTCCCAGCCTGCGTAGGGAACTGCGCACCCACAGTGGAGCCCACGTGCGTAGGGAGAGAAACTGGGCTCCGGCAGCCAGGCCTGCAGAGGGTTCTTATGCAAGGAGAGAGAAGACAATTCATTACACAACTTGCATGCACAGGTCCTGGGTTTCCTTCTACAGACACAGGTGCTATGGAAATACAACTATGAGAAGTTCTGTGAAGAATAACAGACGCTAACACAGCTGTCTGCAGTCGGACAGAGCTACAGGGGGCTGGTGAGGGGCGCTGGGTTGGTTTTGGGTTTAAATACAGTTAAACGCCAGCTGGTTGGGCAGTACCATCGCCTCAGAGCAGCCTCTCACACCAGACCTCTTCCTTCCTCACCCAAAGCACAGCGTGGGGAACACGAGATAAGCCAAGGCAGTAACGCGCCGAGACGATCAAACGAACGCCCGCTCCCTAGTCGGTCGTAGCGCGGCGTTTGTCAACAACTCCATTTAAAGCCAGCAGAGCTAAACCAGAATAGAAGCGATGCAAAAAGAGGTGAAATCCGCCTGGCAGGCAGCGGGGTGAGAGGCAGCTGCAGCCAGCACAGGGCTGTGCAGCCACATCATGTGACGGCAGCAGTGCTGGCAGCAGACACACAGCCCCCGTCCTCCCACCGTCCGAAATCTGGGCCTCCAGCGCGACATTACGGACAACTCAGTCGAGTTTCCACGCAGAACTGGCTCAGGTTTCTCGATTTTCTGAACTGTTGTTCTCCATTTTTATTACTTCTCTCTCCCAAATAAAACAGAAATGAATAAGGCTACAGGCGAGCTGGGTTCTCCTCCCTGCTCAGCACTTCAGCATCTGATCACTTGTAGATCTGAGCGTGGTGCTGCTGCTGCTGCCTCTAGCATTGCTGCCTCCAGCATTGCTGCTCGCAGAGCTCAGCCCAACTCATCACCTCGGTGATGACATCCTCCAGTGTTTGTACGGGACCCGGGTGGCCCCTTGAATTTTGATGCTGCTCTGTACCTACATTCAGAGATAAAACAGCCACGGCTGTCTCCTCTGTAACACAGCAAACCAGTCCTTCTCTCCACACAGGCTACGTGTGAATGGGGTTTGTTTTCTGCAGCAGGGAGCCTGGCTATTGAGCTTGTTTGCTCTCTGCTGTTTTAGCAGCCCAGAATGGCTGGAGAATTGTGCTCCTGGCTTCCAGTTAAGTGACTCACTTCGTCCTTCATTGAACAGAAATTGCCATTCACTTTATCAAAGCAGACCACCTTATCTGATGTGAAAATGAAGCACCTTTTCCTCTGCCAAATGGACCTACAGTCAGGTATCAGATATCTTAATCGCTCCCTCAACAGCCTGAGCAACAGAAGCCCCAACTGTTCCACCATAGGGTTCACCCAAGGTGAGAGAACACACCAGGCAGCGACTGCATCTGCAGACAGAACATCCACACCATGAGGATCTTCGCCACGATTCCCAACGGCTGCTACCAACACTGCAGTTCTGCTGCTCGCAAGAATGGTGGGAGATGCTGGAAGGCTCACACCATCATCTCGGTCATCGTTTGGTCCAACAGTGCTGCTCTGCCTTAGCTCAGACAAGCAGCTCAGAGTTAGGGATTGCGTTTGGCCAGCTTGCGCGAAATCTGGCCATTTTTCGCATTAAAGGATCCATTTTACATGTCAGAGCACCAGGATTGCTTGGTTGAGACACGGCTTAAGCTTGAGAGCTGGGAGCTTGGTTATTAAATTACAGCAGTGCTACTCAGGCAAAACTGGGCTCCCGCTCTGCGGTGGGAGATCAGCCCCCGACCCTGACAACGTGCAGTCGTGATCCCGAGCCTTTTACCTGGGGCAGCCCCCGGTTATGGGCAGCTTTACAGCCAGTAACGGGCAAGACACCTGAGGGGATGACACAAGGATGCAGCCCTTGAAAGCTATTTAAAAAACAAAAATAGGAAACTGCGCTTATTCACTACAGAAAACAAATAAATAATTTATATCCAGGCCACATGGAACATGAATTTTAAGCA
>JAOXOE010000784.1:10497928-10528714 GCA_028565055.1 Phoeniculus purpureus | reverse complement strand
GGCGGGTGTGTTCGGGGCTGCTCCGGCCGCCTCCTCCGCCGCCGCCGCCGCCTCACCGGGCGCTGCGGGCCCCGCGGGGCTCCCGGCGGCCGCAACTTTGCGCCGTGTCCGGGCACAACAAAGGCCGCGGCGGGGCTGCGCGTGCTGCCGCCTCCTGTCAGCGGCCCCAGGGCGAGCGGGGGGGGCTCTCCCGAGGTCCCGGGGGTTGCTGCTGGTTCCCTGCTGACCCCGCGTTTTCCAGGGCCGCGGCGGGAGCGGTTGCGGTGCCGCTGCCCCACGGGGTGTCGGTGGCCGGGCTGCTCCCGCGACCGGTGTCGGTGCGGTCTGGGGGATCCCTCGAGGAGGGTTTTAGGCTTCGATCCGCAGCTCCCGCGTCTGCACTCGAGTGGCCCTGCCCGGCTTTGCGGGTCCCAGTTGCGTTTTCCCAGCTCGGGGTGCTCCTTCCCACAAAGGACCCGCTCGGACAAAAGCGGGGTGGTGTCACGCAGCAGAGTCCAGCTGCCCCAACTGGGCACTCCTCACCGAAGAAGAGGCATTTCCACAGAGAGCCTGAGCCGCAGCCCCTTTGTGAGCTCCTAGGGTCCCTGTCCTCCCCTTCAGGAGGTGCCCAGCTGCGTGGAGGGTACTTTTCATCCTCAGTGCTTGGGGAACTTTCTCCTTGACTTGGTGCCTGTTCCTGTGGTGCCCTGATACTGCGGCCATGCCGACACTTTGTCTGCTCGAACCCTCTTCCTGCAGAAATGGGCGGTTTGGGGAGACTCTCTCGAACCCCCAGGTTAGTTTTAGGGGCCGTTAGTGTTCCTTGCGCCGTCGTTCCACACGACGGCCGTCGTAGCCGTGCCTGTGGTTCGTCTTTTCAATGGATGATGTAACAGCCTGTTCCCACTCTGCCTTCAAAAATGTGAAGTGCTGGGATGGTGTTGAGACACCGCTTGACCTTCAGTCTTTGGAAAGCTACCGCGGCTGGGGGAGGAGCAGGAAAGTTGGGCTTCTTACTTTGTCGGGTTGTAAGAGATCTGCAAGTGGTGAGGGCAACTGAACACTCCTAACATTTCCTCTTTTCGAGGAAGATTTGTAGCACTTTTGATACCCTGAGCTTGCAGCATCCTCCCTGTGATACCGTGACCGTCTTTACTCTCTGCAAAAGCAGTCGCAGTTGCAGGAGGTAGGCAGAGATGAGCAGAGCCGCGAGGATGTGTGAGAAAGCAGGATTATATTCTCGGTGGCTGCGTTCACATCATTCATGAACTTAAGCTCTGCACGTGGCTCCTGCGGTAACCCCGAGCAAACTGCCGCAAGTTTATTGGCGCCTTCGGTGAAAGAAGCCCGGGGATAACTTTGAAATGCAGCCGTGCGGTTTTATTTCGGCAGTTACGGGCAATTGCAGCCTCATTACTCACAGGCGTATTTGACATTCTAAGGCTATAAGGTGGTGGTTTTCCCCCAGCAATTGGAGCACATCCTCTTCCCTGCGAGGAGCCTGTTTTGTCAATGAGCAGATCGATGACGATGAGGAAAACAAACCCTTTAAAAGCAGAATTTCATCTGGGTGTTTCTTTTTCCCGCACTTCTAGCGTTTAGTTCTCTGTGAGGTCCCCGTTTGGGACCAGTTTCCTTACACCTTCAGGCCAGCGGCTCTCCTCTGTGAAAGGAACCTGATGGCTTTTACACAGCTTTAATTATTTGGTGTTTTAACTGAAGCAGCGATAAAGCAGCTTGGTGAGAGTCGAGGTGGCCGGGGATGCTCTGCTGGGTGGTTTGGCCCTGGGAAACAGAGTTAAATCGGGAAACCACTTGAATGTAGTGGTCCCTTCAGATGATGGGAGTTTCAGATAGGTAGATCACTGGTCTGAATGCACCCCTCCAGGGAGGAGAGGAGAGCTAAGAGCCCAAGGAATGTAAGGGATTCAAAGGGGTTCAAAGCAGAATCCCATCGCTTGCGTCCCTTGCCTTCTGCCCGGCGCTCGCCAACTTTACTGGCACCCGCTGACGTTTTTAGTGGCTCCTGATGCTTGATTGCTTTGCGTCTGATGAGATAAGCCTCTGCTTAACAAAGATGATTTCATCGATATCGTTAGCTCTCGGTTTGCTCGCTGTAAACGTTTCTTTGAAGGTGCAGGAAGGAAAACAAATGGAGCTGGGGAAGGGCAGCGCTGCCAAAGTCAAATGTCTCTGGATAAACAAGCAGCTCCAGCGTTACTTGGGCTCGGGGCTGGGTGGGTGAATGCGGGTGGCTCCTGCTTTGGTCAATAACAACAGACCACAATGAAATAGCAGCAGGTCAGGCTGGGGTCTGCGACGGGGAAATGAGTTGTCGTTTAGGAAGAAGTTAATTCCTTTGATTTGATGCTAAGATGGAAAAATACCTCTTGGTGTAGGGTTGGAATTCGGTATTGATGGCTTCTGTAGATGATTAATCAGGGCAGGGGGTTTATTCAGGCCTGGTGGTGCGAGAGCCAGCCCCAGCGCTGTGTGCTCAGCACACGCAGCCTGGGATGCAGCCGCAGGACTCCTGCCCTGCTTTGCTGTGAAGATAACGTGTGAGAGAAAACGAGGGGACTTCTCCACGTAGGGGAGCGTTTCTTGCTTGTTCGGAAGCGACAGTCACCCCTGTGTCGTGGCCTGGCGAGTTGCAGAGTCCCTCGCACTCCCTTTTCTTGGCTGGGGGACTGTTGAAGCTCTTTATTAAATCCCCGTCTCTGGTGGTGGCGTTTGGAGCCGCATTCTCCGCGAGCGAGAGCCCGGTTTATCCTGTCGATAAACTGCCCATTTAAATAAAGCCTTCAGCGCTGTAATCTGGTAATTCTAATTAAGTCATTTACATAAGGAATTGGCCTAGGGTTCCGTCAGCTGGCTGCTGGGGAGCTGAGCCGCATTCTTTCCCTCCAGCTGAATTAAACCAGCCTTTTGATCCTTTCAGTGTTTTAGCCTTTAAGCCAGAGTGGTTATCACTTGGCAGAGTTAATTGAGAAAGGGAAGTTGGGGGGCAAGAGGATGCTCTGAGGTTTAGCTTCAGCCTTAATTACTGCAGTTCTAATTACCTCATTAGAAGACTTGGAGATTTTATACGTTGATAAAAATGGTTCTGCAGCGGGTTTGTTGGGGAGAGAGAGCAGAGCACCGGTAGGCCGGCCGTGCTCAGTTGGCAGATGATTCCCAGTAACTTATCTGGAAGGCAGTGGCTGCCTGCCCGGGGTATCCGAATTCTGCTCCCGCTCCCCGATAAGCAGGTTTCATTTACAAAGGGTGGACCCCACGTCCTTCAGAGAGCCCAAGTCACAGTCTGCCTTCCATTGCCTAATCGCCCTGGCTGTCGGCCGCTGCGGTGGGGAAATCTACCTTTAGAGAGACGGCTGCTTGGGGTGGAGGGTGAATCCTTTCTCTTTCAAACCCCTTTTCCCTCCGTGGCCTCAGCAGCTCTGGGACCCGGCTGCTAGCAGCCACGATGGCCTCGTGTGCGAGCCGCGCTCCGCTGAAAAGGCGGAAACCTTCAGCGTCGTTTGTGGCCGGAACTGGGGAGCCCTTGGGACCGAACCTCGCAATTCTCTTGTCACATAAAAGCCCTGAGCTGCTCCGGCAGGAGGGATGAATTGCAGCCCTGGGATGTGTTTGCAGCGGTGATGCTGTGCTCAGGCTGCCGCAGCGGAGCCTCTGTGCTCCTGGAGCTGTCGGGGAGCCCCCGGCTCCTGTGAACGTTCTGGGTTGCTCTGCTTAGTCGATGCTGACTTACACTACGGAGAGACGCAGGGTTTGTCTGAGAGAGCTGCTCGGCAGCCCCCAGATCCCGGAGCCAAGGGATTCGATGATTGTAGTAAAAAATTGAAGAGAACTTCTGGTCTCTGAAAGCTCTGCCAAGCACCAAATTGTCCTCCAGAAACCCCTTCGCGCAGCCTCGCAGCTGCGAGTTTGTGTCGTCTGGCAGTACTCGCAGCGAGTTGTCCTGAGGTTTATTGTTGCTTCAGATGTTTGGAGGATGCTTTTGCCAGGGGACTCCCTTCTGGGGAGGGACGGCTCTGTACGGGGACCACAAGCAGCAGTTCTTCCACCTGCAGCGTTACTGGGGTTACTGGTGGGTCCAGCTGAGCGCTTGGCCTTGGATTTTTTCGCAGCAGAGTGAAAGTTCATGATTTTTTAAAGAGGGCTTTTCCTAGGGTCAGACCTGCATGTTGGGTCAGCAGGGGCTGGGGTTGTTCTGCTCAGCCCACACCGACTGGGCGATCTGGGGCTCGGTTTTGACCTCTGCATTGGGCTGTGCCTCACTCGTGGAGCATCCCCGGGCTGGTTTCTGCGCAGGTACAAACACCAGCCCTCGCTAGAGATTCCGAGCTGGTGCTTCTGGCTGGCCAGGACGCTCTCCTCAGCTTCGAAGCTGGGTTTTCTCCTCAGAACGCGTCGGCGTGCCTGAAAGGAGGAGCAAGCGCGGCGCTCTCGTGGAAGGGGGCTGTTGGGATGTTTTCCATGACGGAACAGGTCCGAGGAAGCGGCGGTCGGCGCCAGTGCTGTGCGGTAGGTTCCTACTGCCAGCAGCAAGCTGTGGGTGTGGGGACTCTGCTCCCGCTCAGATTGCTGCCTCCGAGCAGCCTCTCCTTGCCCGCTTACCTGGGCCGCGCTGTGCGGGTCTGTCACCTCAACACTCGAGTTGACCTTTAGCGCTTCGCTTTGATTTCCACAGGGCCTCTGCGGAGGGAACTGTCCCTATCCCAGGGCGATATCCATAAAAATGACACTTCCTCGTCTTGAAAAAGAGTCGCCGGGCCCATTGGAGACCTGTGAAAAGGACCCTCAGCAGGAAGAGAGGCCCTTGGCTTGAAATATTCATCAATCATTTTCCTGGCACCAGGAAACCAATCAACTCTTCTAAGGGGCAGAGCGTAATCAATCACGCGATGTGGGAACCGGGGCTCGCTGGCCCTGCCCAAACCGGCCCTCCGTGTTGACAGGGGAGAAGGGCTGCGGCTCCTTGCAAGGGGGGCAACTGACACCCTCGCTGGCGAGGAGTTTCTCTTCCCGAGAGACAAGCTGGGAAGGAAACACTTTAGTGCTGGGGAGGCCACTTCAGCTTCAGCTGAGGGTTTTGTTTGCAGCAGCACTGAGCCACCTTTTGGTTGGACAAGTGGCTTTTAGCCGGTGGGTGAAGGGTTTGTCTCCCGGTCCCAAACCAGCAAAGGCAGCAGGGAGGGTTTTATCTGGAGGATCAGCATTTTAAATGTCTGCTCTTTCTTCTTGAAACAGTTTGCAAAGCAGTGCTGGGGAAGAGATGCTCCTCCCCATGTTTGCCCTCGTTTCTAGCTCGTGTTAAAAAAACAGCCTTCCCAAACACCAACAGTGGGGGTCAACATCTGTAGGGGATTTTGCTGGAGCCAGGGGATGGTGGTGTTTGGATTACTGTTTTCCAGTAGGGTGCTGTCACTTGGAGCCAGGGAGTTGCTTCTGCCCCGCTTCTCTCTGCGGAAACCCGTCGTGTTTATGGCAAAGCGATGGGCAAGTAGCTGGCTGGAATGGCTTAGCCAGTAAAGTGCCTCTTGTCCAGGGGATCCTGCTGTGGCAGGGGGTTGGACTGGGTGGTCTTTCAGGGTTCCTTCTGGTCCCTAATGACTGGATTTAGGGGATCCTGCTGTGGCAGGGGGATTGGACTGGATGGTCCTTTGGGGTCCCTTCTGATCCCTAATGACTGGATCTAGGGGATCCTGCTGTGGCAGGGGGTTGGACTGGGTGATCGTTCAGGGTCCCTTCCGATCCCTTCTGTGCTTGTGTGCGTGGCAGGAAAGAAGAGGTGCTCAGCTGATGGCCCTGGTGAGCCTCTGCTGATGCTGATCTCGGGGTGGCTCTGGGTTGCTTTTTGGGCAGAACCTTCATCATTAAGGATTCCGAAGGTTTTTCTTAAAGCTGTTGTCTGCTGCGCCAGTCGGTGAGGTGGGTAACACCCAGTAGCCCACAGAAGGAGCTGCTCGAGGACAGCCACGCTGTCTGTGCCTGCCCCTCTCCTGTGCGCTGGAGGTTTTCTGTGCCTGTAGCTTAAAACAAAAAAGGGTTTGCATGAGCTGAGCTTCGGTGGCTGTGGGGTGGAGCTGCCCCCAGCGTGCTGGGAGCTCCTGCGGTAGATGTTCCCGGGTTGGCATTGTGCAGCTGGTCCCACTCCAGAGCACCAGGGCCGTGCCAGTGCCATTCTCATCTTACCCAGCCCAGTGAAGATCAGTTCACGCCGGGATTGCTTTTTCCTTCGCTGGAGTAAGATGTTTCCAGGCTTGGCTGGTGCTGGGCTGGGGGTGCAGAAGGGCAGTGCTCAGATGACAGCCCTTGCCCCACTCTGCTGGCCAAGCAGAACCGGCCATCTGTGAGATGGGGCACTGGAGAGCAGCAGGGAGCTGCTGGGGGGGTCCCGCTCTGCTTTTTAGAGTGATTAATTTCTAATTAACATACGAGGTGAGAACTCAGGAGCTGCTGCTTCATAACTATGAAGATGTCAAGTGTTGCCGAGGCAGCTGCAGAGGCATCGCAGCAGAGCAGGGGTGGGCTGGGGTGGCTCTGCAGAGCCTGGCGAAGGCAGCACGGGAGTTGGCCCTGCAAGCTTGGCGAGTTCTGCAGGAGCAGAGAGGAGGGAGGGGAGGATAAATCACCGCTGGAAGCTGGCGGAGCTGCTGGGCGCTTATCTGCCACTTCGTTTTATGGCATTTATTGTTTTTACTTAGTTCAGTGGAGCTGGCCGAGCTGCAGCTCTGCCAGTTCTCAGCAGAGATGTGTTCTGTTCCTTGTTCTGAGCTGAGAATCCTGTCAAGAAGCAGAGCACGGCCGTATATATTCCCGGGAGCACATGGTTAATAGCTAATTGCCAGGCCTGTGCTCTGTCCTCCTTGGGTGGCTGCCCTGCAGCCCCACAGAGCGGTCTGGTAGTGAGAAACCAGCCCCTGACAGCAGCACTGAGCGATGTCCTCCCTGTGCTGGGTGCTGCGACACCCGCCCGCAGAGCAGCAGGGTGCAGGCAGGGACTGCACAGTAAGCTGCATCTTTAGGAGCTGTTTGTGTCTGCGCTGAGCCCCGCCAGCTGAAGCGATGCTGCCTGTGCTGAGAGGCTTTGGAGGTGAGTTTGCTTCCCGTGCATCGCCGGCAGCGGAGCGCTGGGTCTCGTCCCTCGCCCACACGCCAGTCTAGCATCAGCCTGAATTACCCCTCGAAGGAAATGCTGCCCAGCCTCTTCTGGCTTGGTTTGGAGCCCCTGGAAACCCCCCCCCGCTCTCTGTGGAGCTTCTTTTGTGCTTGAGCACGTGGAGGCTTTTCAGGAGAGTGCGGAGGCCCCTGACGGCAGGTGGTAGCCGCGGTGCTGGTTGGTTGTGGAGTGGGCACGCTCCAGTGCCGGCGTGGCCATGGCTCTCAGCATAGGTGCAGCCTCCTGCCTGCTGTGGGCGCTCTGCCTGCGGGGCTCTGGGTGTCAGGGCAGAGCCAGGAGATGGCTGGAGGGTGTTGGGTGGGCAGAGGCAGCACCCAGCCTGCCCGCAGGCAGCGTCTTACTTCCCTGGAGCGGCTGGCGAGCGGCTTGTGCGCACGGACGGAAGGGGAGATGCTGGTCCATCTCCAGCTGTCGGTGCTGTGGGAGATGATTTACTGATGAGCCAGTCCCTCTGAGCTGCGTTTTTGCTGCTGCATGGAAATCCTGACTGGCAACCCGGCGCTCCCCAGTGTTTACCCGGCTTCTGAAACACTGCCTGAAACGCTGCTCTTTAAACAGCTCTGTTTGCTCACCTAATGCTTCCCTCGGCTTCAAAAGGGAGCCCTGGACTAGATGTGTGCAACAATCGTTCTAGAATTTGGAGCTTGTTTGTCTTCAGCCCTGGGATTAAGCCCAGGCAGATTGTCACTGCTGTGCCATGGAAACCAGCAGAACACGAGCTGCTCGTGCTTTTGTCGGGTCAGATTGAACCAGAGGTAAAATCTCCGGTCTCTCCAGAGCAGCAGGGGCTGCTAAATTGACCCCAGCGTGATCTTCCCTTCGAGGAGAGCGGGAGCTTCCTTCTTTGAAACTCTCTTTCGTGTGTTCAGAGTGGTTTCTAGTACCAGAGGAGATCAGTATGCCCAGCAATCCAATGCTGGGAGTGGTGCTTCAGCCTGGAGAACATTTTCTAGCGGTCAGACAGCTTCTGGTGGCTTTCAGGTGCTCTGATGTGTTGGCCCAGGCAAAGGCGATCGAGAGATGGGGCGTCCTGCGAAACGAGGTCAGAGCAGAAGGCTGATGAGGCTGGGGGGAGCCCCAAAGGGAAAGGGCAGGGTTTTGGAGTTGCAGGCAGCAGGAGCTAATGCGCTTGGCAAACACTGCTGACAGTGGGCAGCGAGGGTCGGTGGGGAGAGAGTCGGATTTCCCTGCGTCCTGGCCCGGGTGTAGTCCCCATCGCTGCGAGGCCACACGCTCAGGGCAAGCTTGTTGCTGCAGCCAGCCCCCAGCCCCTGGTGCTGGCAGGGCTCAGAGGGGAGCGCTCAGCGCCACCGGAGGGCTGCAGGTCGCTGAATTTCATGAGCGAGATGCTCGAATCAGTAACGGAAGGAAAACCTCTTTAGCAGGGTGTCAAACCCTCGCATCCCCTTCTGGGCATCGTAGTCACGGCAAGCAGCGACCGCAATCTGGGCTCAGCTCGTGGCATCGGCACGGAGTTCCAGCCGCCTACCGCTGCGGTGTCTGCAGGGCTTTTCCCAGTAGTGCTCTTCTCGTGCTGCTCTGACATCCCAGGGTCGATCTGGGGGGTTCAGCTGTCCCGGTGCGTGCCGTAACAACGAGGGAACGTGTTTGCGTCTGTGGTGCTGACGCCTGTTCTTCATGTCCCAGGGCTGTGTCAGGGCCCTCTCTCAGAGCACCAGTCACCCACTGGAAGTCCCGTTTGGTCTCCTCTCCAGCCTAGCGCCACGAGCCAAGCCCTGGCAGGCATTGGCAGGGTGCAGCGGGGTCCCTTAGAGCCGTCACCTTAGCTCCGCTAATTAAAATGTGAAGATAAATGCTGTTAAATTAATTAACCCTGAGGTTGGGAGGGAAGAAACCCCGTTTTTAGATTCCTTGTGTGTCGGGAGGAGGTGAAGCCAGTGGTGCTCAGCTGACTGTCCCGGTGAGGCGGTGGTGCTCAGCATCCCAGAGGGTCCCTGTTCTGTGCTTCAGGCGGCCCCTGGCAACGCACCACTCAGCGTGTGGGGCAAAGCTGATGCGGCAGCAACGTGCATTTCCTTTCTGCTTTGACTTTTGTGTCTCAGGAGGCATCTCAGGAATCCTGTGACTTTTGATGGCATCAATAAATCAGATCCCACGCTGACAGGGTTGTGCTGGAATGTAAACAGGCAGCCGGAGTCGCCCTGTGTGCAGTGTTTGCCGAGGAACAGGGGCAGGCGTCGCGCTCTGGGAACACGGAGAATTAAACTGCGGGGTGATGCCGGGAAGCGGGAGCTGAGTATTCCACGTGAAATTATGTTCGTTAAAACACTTGTCACAAGCTGACCCGACTTCCCAGTCTCCTTCGCAAACAGCGGGGGCTTTCAGTGGTGACACGAGCCAAGCAGCCCTACCCAATGTAGGGGAAAGGGGAGGAATGTTTCTTGATAGTAAAATTCAGCTGATAAGGGATAATGAATCACCTTTAACTTGGCTCTGCTGAGCAGCAGCTCATCGGGGGAACCGCAGGCTGGGCAGTCTCCTCTCAGTCCCTGGCAAGAGCGTGGAGCAAATTATCTTGAACGATGCTTCCAGGCACTTGAGGGGCAGGAGGGTGTGTGGGAGCACTGGTTTACTGAGGGGGCATTGTGCCTGACCACCCTCATTCCTTCTGCGAGGGAACAACTGGATCCTGAGTGAGGAGAGAGCAGCTCTGTCATTCACCTTAGCCCTAATCGAGGCTTCTGTAGCCTCCCGCATCGTCCTCGTAGCCAAACTGGGCTGCGAGGTGAAGCCCTCACAGTGCCCTCTGGTTCAAAGGGTAGCAGTCGGGGGTTCAGATGCTGCCCAGTGGCCGGCTCTGCCGTGGTTGTCCTCGGGAGTCAATATTTGGGCCAGTGCTACTTAGCGATTTCATCAACCATCTGGGTGGAGGGATGGAAGTGCCCTCATCAGACTTGCAGATGACACCGGATTGATACTGGGAGGGCACAGCTGCTGTTCAGAAGGGCCTCAATAACCTGAAGGACGGGGTTGATTGAGACTTCAAAGTTAAACAGAGACAAATGTCAAGTCCTGCATCTGGAATGTAATAACCCCCCACCCCAAACCAGGACGGGCTGGGGAGCGGCTCTGCAGAGGGGGTCTGGGGTTCTGGTGAACCTCAGGGCTGAGTCAGCAGGGTGTGTTTGTGGAGGGCTGCTGAGACTGTTGGGGCTGGAAGGCATTTGTTTGTTTGGGAGAAGAGGAGCCCCGGTGGGGATTAACGGGCAGCCTCCCCGTTCTTGAGAAGGGAAGATGGAGCCAGGCTCCCTCGAAGGCGCTTCCAAACCCTAACCCTGCCTCAGATGTTTCTGTGCCAGTGTCCTGTTTGCAAGCCCAGGAGCACCACTCTGTTTTCCGCAGAGATGCGGGTGGGTGGTTGATTCTCCTCAGGCTACGAGTGGTGGAAGATGATGCAGATTAGCAGGTTCTGCTTTGGCTGACCTGGGGGGTCCCTATGTTTAGCCAGGGCACCCCGTGCTCTGCCCGTCTGTGGGATGGCAGCGTTTGGGGAGGGGGTACCAGAGCCTGTGCCCCGATACCTTCCGGGTGCAGCCCTGTGCCCCAGGTTCAGGCTAAGTTCATTTCTAGGAGTAGCCCCTGTACCCCTTCCATTAGCATAAAGAGGGACAAGGGCAGCCTGGGGTCAAGAGGAGTTCAGAGCAGCACAACCTCCTCTGGGCAGCGCTCCCGAACGTCCCCAGCGCCGCCGAGCTGGGCAGCCCGGCCCTGCCGACCTGTTCCTGGCCAATTGTGAAAGTCTGAGGACAAGGCTGGGCTTGAGCCGAGGCCAGTTAGAAGCGGGGAGGCTGCGAAGGGGCAGCATTGTTGCTTAAAACAGGAGAAATAATTGATTTATGCTGCGGTGGCCAATTAGGCTGTAAAGTGCCCCAGCTCCTAAAGAAACCCCGTGGCTTCCAGGGAGTTCTTTGCTCTGATTTCTGCTCAGCAAACGGGGGAACCCCAATAAAGGTCGTCAGCTCCCCGGGCTGAATTATTAATGCCTTTCACGGCACCCGAGGCTTGTAAACGCTCCATAATACGAGGAAACAATCGGCACGGCTCGCTCGCCGGGCAGCGCCGAGGTCAGAGGGTAAATAGTTGTGTTGGCAGCAGCTGTTCTTCATAGCGGAGCAGATTTCTGTCCTTTTCATCTCCACCAGCAAACTGGTTTCCAGAGTCGTGGCTGGTTGTTAATCCATATCTCCTCTCCTCGCTGGGTCGGTCTGAGGAGCTTAATGTGCTGCATATGATTATGCAGATGAAGAGGGCTGCAGGGGAGGGCAGGAGGTGATGAGAGGACAAAACCAGTGTCGTCAGGGCTCAGAAAGAGCTGCTTGAGGATTTTTTCAACGTCAATTTCCATGGCTCAGGGAAACCTCAGAGGCTGTGGAGAGCCGTGGGGGCAGCGCTTGTGCGTTTGTGTGCTGGAGAGCGCTGGATCTTGGGGGAACGGGTTATCGATCCTCACCTGCCAGCGGCACGAGGGCAGAAATGTTGGAGTGTTTCTGGTCCTGTGGAGTCACAGACTCGCCGTGTGCCACGGCCCCCAGCCCGAGAGCGCTCGGCCAGCTGCTGGGCACGGCACGGCACGGGATACAGCAGCACCTGGCAGGACATCGAGGCAATGCCTGTGGCTTGCACTGCCGGCCTGGCAGCTGTGACCGCAGTTAGCCCTGGGGAAAGTATCAGGAACAGTAACTGAGAGGCCATTTCCCACGTGGGCTGAGATCGTCCCTTCTGATGCAGCCAGAGATGCTGCCGCTCCTGTCGCTCATCTTTCTAGCGAATGGGCCAGAGCAGGAGCAGCTCGGAGACGAGCCCTGTCTCTCAGTGCGCGCAGGCAGGAGCTTCCCTTCAGAAGGCACCCGGGGTTGCTTTCCCAGTGATACTCGATAAACTCTTGCAGATGTTGGCAGGTGGAGTTTACTACCGAAGTGCCTGCTCCCCACACAGTGCTGTGGCTTCTCAAGCGGTCCCGAGTGCTCTGGGCCATCTGGCCGGCGTGTGGGCCAGTTGACCTCTTTTTGCCAGAGAGCAGCAGGTAACCTTTAAACGACCATCTGCTGAGCTGCTGCTTCAGCCTTCCCGAAAGCTGCGCTGTGCTCGGCGCTGGCCCTTGCGCAGGCTGCGTCTTGCCGCGCTCAGAACGCAGTGAACCTCAGCGGGGAGCTTTGGGGGTGATTCTGGCTCCGTGCAGCGGCACCTGGGGCTTCAGGCAGGGAAAATGACCCAGTGCTTTCCGGGTCCCCGGAATCACTGTAGGGGTGGAGAAGTGGGTTTTCCAGTGTGAGAACGTGTGCGGAGTGTGGCCGGCTGGCTCTGCCGGAGGACTTGCCATTCCCACACCAGAGTGTTACGGTGGAAATAGGTGCGAAGTCAGCCCTTGTCTCTGAAGGGTACCAGCACCCTGCGGAGTGAACCCCGCGTGGCGAGTGTCGGCGGGGCTGCAGGTGAGCAGGGAGCTGCCGCTTCCTCCACACGGCTGCGAGGGGGAGCCGAGCGAGACAACGAGTGAATGCTTGGCTGTTCTAGGCAGCGAATGGCTGCATCCTAGTGATCTTTTGAGGGCCCTTCCGATCCCCAGTGTTCTGTGATAATCCAGCTTGATCTAGGGTGGGGTGGCCCTGCCCATGGCAGGGGGATTGGACTAGATGATCCTTCGCGGTCCCTTCCAATCCCTAATGATTCTATGATCTCGTGGCGTCGAGATGATGGAGGTGGGTTTGTCTGACTGGGTGCTTGTGGTGCTGTGCTGGGAGTGTGGCTCTTTTGGCAGGGAGATCGAGCCCCAAAGAATGTGTCTTTGTTCTACCTAATCTGGGCTTGTAACTGCCCCTGTTACTGGAAGAGGGCTTCTAACTCGCTCGGGTCTCGGGGTGGTGGCCCTTGGCCAGAGCACAGAGGGCACCTGGCACAGATCGTGTTCGGAGTTGGGGGTTTTTCACTGGCAAAGCACAGGAAGGTCATCCTGAGTCGTCTTTCAGCTGTCAGGAAAGGAGAAGCTTTTGCAGTGCCTCTAATATTAGTATCTCTAATATTGGAGCTATTAGGTATCTGTAATATTAGATAAGAGATATTGGATATCCCTAATATTAGAACCTCTAATTGGATTAGATATCTCTAGTATTAAAGACACTTGTTTCTGCTGCTGCCCCAGATCAAACACCAGCACCTGCCTGTCTCTGGAGGGGATCTCTTTCTACGGGAATCTTTTGAAGGTCCACCGGACACAGCTGGGACCTCGTCGTGGCCTTTCGCCCAGTCCTGCTCAGCCCACGGGGCAACCCTGTAGTGCAGTTTAAAGCTGATGCAATTCGAAGTGTCCCAGTGCTGGGACTGGCTCTGAAAAGCGGAGCTGAGGAGAGAGTGTGCGGGAGGGATCTCCTGAAGGAGGGAAGGGGGCCACTGTTAAACATTAACCGCTTCCCCAAGCGGCTTCCGCAGCTCATCGGAGATACACGGCTTCCATTGACATGTAAATGGAAGGGCTAAAATTAGCGAGCAGTTGGTTCATCCCAACTTTCTCTTTGTCCTCTCCCACTAGGTGCAGATGTGGAGCAGATGAGTTCCTCCTCTCCCGGCCTCCCTATGAACTCCTTGGGCAGTAAGTACCCCTGTTCTTGCCGCGTGCGATGCACTTCTCGGTCCGAGATGCTCCAGAGGTACGAGCTCACACCTCGTGGTAGGGATGTCGAGTTACAGAGCCTGCTCGCGGGTTCCTGTGTCTGGTAGCGGCTCAGAGCTTTCGCACAGAACGAGCACAGACCAAGGTCACGCCAGCAGAGATCTCTGGGCGCTAGAGATCCAGCGTGCGAGCTGTAGGTGCCTGTACGTAGGGGATATGAACCCCCGAGCCGCTGGTAGATGATGTTGATGTGAAAGGATCGTGAAGGGTTTCAGTGCTGTTGTGGGAAGAGCAGAGCCCGGGACTGCTCAGGGAACCGAGCGCAGCTGGGGAAATCCTCTTGGGTTCATGTGGTTCTGGGCCTCTGCAAATCCGAGCTGCTGATCCCCAGTGACAGACTGGGAATTCCTCATGCTCCATCTAGTGGTGTTGGCTGGCCTAGCGCCCGAGAGCCGTCGGTCGGGTCTGTTCCACTAGATGGCAATGAGACCTTGGCAGACTGGGGGAAGGAGCAGGTGTGGAGGCAGAGCTCTTGTGCTGCTCACAGAGGGCTAAGCTCCCTGCGAGCTCCTCACTTAAAGCGACTTCTCCTGTCGCTGTGCGGAAGGTCTCGGGCTTTTTCAAGTGTGGCAGCTCCTGACAAAAATACTGCTCAGACCTGCCAAAATCATCCAGAGCCACGACAATGTCTGGAGGAGCTTTGCACCGACTCCGGTGGAGAGCTTAGACGCTCTGGTGAACTGTGCTTCCTCTGCAGTGAGACTAGGGCTCCTCTGTGTAATGAGAACAGCAGTGTGGGATGAGTGTGCGACAGACTCAGGACTGCAGATGCCTCCAGTCAGCAGTGTGTTGTCTGGTAAGACAGCTCTGTTGGCATCCAGGTGGGTTTTCGTGTCGCTGATCTCTGCAGATGTGCAATCGCTTCAGTTGCCATTAGAGACATGAAGAGGAATTGGCTAACGCTCTGGGCCTTTGTGGCCTGACAGATTTACTGGCTCCAGGCCGCTTGTGCGTTAGACGGTACTAAACACCCCAGGGTTTCCCACAGCGCTCTCACATCAGTGCCTCTGGCCAGTGCCGAGTTGGAGGCTGTCTCACACACACCAAACGACCCTCTCTCTTTCCCTTCAGTGACAGTGGTGTTGCCCCTCTGCATTTGTCTAGCTGCAGCTTTCATGTCTGTTACCTTCTGCTGAGCCGAGAACTGCTCTCAAACGTGTGTTCCCTAAGAAGACTTCATATAAAACTTTTGCTAAACTAAATAAACTGAGCTCCTGCTGTTCTTTTTGCTGTCTTCCTGTCTTTTGATCACCCCGTCTGTCAGTGCTGGTGGGCAGGAGGCTGAGCTGTGGCAGCCGGGCCGTGGGCTGCTGCCCGGGTGGGCAGCTGTGTCCTCAGGGCGCTGCAGCAACCTTGGGCTGCCGGAGCTCTGGGCATTGATAGATGACTGCTGGCGATTCCTGTCAGGGCAGTCCCGAGACCTCTCCAGCCCCAGCTGTCCGACTCCTGCAGCAGTGGCAGCAGGGAACGTGCTGGTGCTCAGCACTGTCCTGATGTGTTCAGTCTGGCAGGCAGTTTGCATGGGGGGAGATCTCTGGCGGGGAGCGACCGGCTGGTGCCAGAGACATCTCAAACTTGCCAGGCGCTGACTCCGAAAAACTCTGCCATGTCTGCTAACCCGTCTGCCCCATCTAAGTCCTTTCCCTTCCTGCCTGGCTGTCAAACAGGATGCAAGAACAAAACCTGGAGAAAAATAATGGGAGGATTTTCACAACAAAGTAGTGGAAGAACAGAGTTCTTGGGGTTCTTTGTGCACCCCGAGCCCTGGAGATCTGTGCAGTGCCTGCCTAAGCCTTGTGCTTGGCAAGCGTGAGCACAGTGGGGCTGGCCCCTTCACTGTAGGCTCTCCTGTTTGTCTGAACTGTCCCGTCAGGGTGAGTGCAGGGACTTCTCGCCGGTTTCCTTGCGGTGAAGACCAGCATCTCCCTCAGGACGGTTGTTTTCCCCCTGCTGGTGGGGAAAGCTGGTGGGCTGAGGTGCCTGTGGAAAGTGAGACCCGACTTGCAGGAGAGCAGCCTGTGCAGGATGCCCCTGGAGAGAACCCGAACCGTGCGCTCTCACTTCTCCCTCGCTCTCGCAAACGTGCTGCAGGATCGGGAGTTCCAAAGGCAACAAGTCAAACTGCAGCAGCAGTGAGTCACCGGTCTGGGGTTCGGGTTCACACACCTCGGCGGGTGCGTCTCCAGCTGCTCTATCGCCGTAGTGAATTGTCTGTACGGAGCCACCGTGCCGGCCAAGGGTTTGAGTGGAACTGCTCACGGGAGAGGCCCTGGCGGGGCTGGGCTCGTGGCTGGACTTGATGATCTTTGAGGCCTTTTCCCACCTAAATGATCTAGTGATCCCGTAACGGAACAGAGCCCTGAGGAGCGGAACGAGCAGAGGGACCTAACTGGAGTCTGAAAGTCGTCAGAAGGTTGTTCTGACTTGAACAAGGTTAGGAGTCACGCGAGTGATTATGAAGGTGTTTGGGGGACGGGGCAGGATCCGTTCTGTCTGTCATGCAGACACATTTGACCCTCCCCGCTCGCCCTCAGCAGTCAGCTCCTGTGCTGTCACTGGAATTCTTCCTGCACCTCAGTCTCTCCCACTCACTGAGGCTGGTCCTGCCCAGCCTGGCAGTGAGGAAAGCTCTGTAGCAGCTTCCTATATCACCCCTCCTGCTCTCCTCCCTGTCAGCCCCAAGTCCCACTCCTTCAGTCCTTTGTCATCTCATGGCTGGTCTCCCTCAGAAGGAAGCTTCCTATAACCAGGTCAAGCTGTAGGTTTACACTTTACTGACAGTGAAGGCAGAGATTTACCAAAGGACTACGTGGTTGGGTGTCACTTTTATTAAGGTGTGGAGTGAGTTCAGCCCCCGTAGAGACCCCCCCGCAGTCCTGAAGAGGTACTTTGTGCTTTGAGCGTTCGTGATTCACCCGAGTAGACCAGAGCATCCAAGTAACTTCTGAGGTGGAAATACGGTAGACTGGGCTCATGCTGACCCTCTAGGCAGAACTCCAATTCAGCGCTGCTTCGGCAAGAAGCCCAAGGGGTGCCCCAGACGCCCCGAGCTGTCCGAGCGAGCGGCTCTCTCTGCTAGCTGGTCCGCAGTTTGCATTCATTGATCAGTGAGTTGATAGAAATGAAAACCCACCGACAGCAATGAATGTTGATTGCAGCCATTAGATGCCAAGGTGGTTCTTCAGACAACTCCCCGCACCCTTGCGAAGGGACGTCCTGCTCCGGCCTGTTGTGCAGTCCTACATCGACCCACCAAGACGGACCCTGCAGGCAGTGCTGGGGTGCCCCTGCCTTTGGCTCTCCCTCCCTTTGCCCAGTTGCAAAGCGACCACGTGGGTCACGGGAGCAGCTGGACCTCGCTGGGAGGGATCGCTGGGTCCTCGGCTGGCGTTGCCGGTGAGCAGCTGCTGAAACCGAGCGCGGGTTCCGGCGAGCAGATGAGCTGCCGTTCCAAAGCCTTTCCCAGCGAGGCTCAGATTGGCACCCCAAACGGAACCGAGGGTTCCCTCCTGCTCTGGCCTGGATCCGCTCTTTGGAACGCGGGCCGCGCGCGGGTTGGTTTCCAGGGGCGCCATATGGCGCGGGCACGTTCGCGCTCTTGCGCTGCCCTGCAGGACCTCCCCCTGCCATCAGAGGTTTCGCGCTGCAGAGATCCCACTGCAGGACAGAGCTTCAGTTTACTCTTTTCTTAAGAGAGAACAAACATTTCTTGTGCACCGACTCGTTGCTGGGGAAAGCAGAACAACTGGAACAACTCAACCTCTGCAGCTCTTAATGCGACCTGTAAATCACGACCTGCTAATGGCAACCACATGTGGCAAAGCAGCAAGGCTCAGGCTCGCCGTGAACCGGAGGGTCTGCGATAAACCTCAAGGTACAGTCAACGGTCGATGGTTTTTTCTAGTGCTCAAACTCACCGACAGCGTTGAATGTTCGCTGAAGCTATCCACCGGCGGCCGTGTACCCGCGCTGCTCTGCACGTTTGCTGTGCGTGTGTTTTCCATAGAGCAGCAGTGGAAACTCTGCTGAGGGCTGCACATTCTTTATTGCAAACTCTTCAACTGCAAGTATGTTAATTACGAAGTGGAACCGTGAGGACTAATGAATTGCAGGAGGGTAACGCTGCAGTCGGGGATGCGGAGTTGACTCAGTGTTTCGTAAAAGAGCTGTGAGTAGCTCTGAACCGCCGTTGCGAGGAAGCCTGTTCTCCCGTGGAGAGTCCCAACAGCTAAGCTAAGGGGGTTTAAAGGTTTCACGTTTCCTTATAGAGCTAACTTCAAAACGAAAAGTGGGGGGACAGCCATAACCAACTGAAAGGGAGAGAGAAGCTCCTCCATCTCTTTGTGCAGCTGCCGTCCCTTCTCTTCTCACCTGCGGCTGTTTAAGGGCTCTAGGAGTGCCACTGCTTTAGGGCACTGGGCTAAGATGACCCTGCAACGGCACGAACATCGCACTGAGCGGAGCTGCTGGCGAGCGGGATGGGGTCAGTCAGTGCTGGACACGAACGTGCTCCCAGAATGTGGTCTGTAGGCTGCACGTGGTCTGATTTTAGTAGCATTGCTAAAAAACCCTCCACAGAACTCCCCGCAGATGAGCCTCACCTTTTCCTCGCCATCTTTCTGGAGCAGGAGCTGGAGGAAAGAACAAAGAGAATTCGAATTACTAACACACCGCGCTCAGCCCCTCGTGAGTGTCCCGGGGGGAAGGGAGGCTACGTGTGTAGGTACCACGTCAGTCAAGGAAACGGAGTTCAAGTCAAGCGTGAAATTTTGCTTTTAACGACCGAAAGCTGTGCTGCTATTTAAACTACTCTGTGGGAGAGGCTTTTTCCTCAGTTCACTACTTCTTCCTCCTTTCGCACCTCTGCTGACCCCCAACTCGGTAACTTTCAGCTCGTTTCACCACTCGATCGCCCAAATTCCGTCTGACTCTAAAAACACGACGTGCACGGGATTTCAACGGCCTGGCTCCACACTCCTTCCCTCTCACAAAGCTCAGAGCTCTCCATCTGCAAGGCTTCCGGACAGATTCCAAAACGATAACCTCATTCTCTGGAACCTGCGAGCGGGCAGCGTGTTAAAGGCTCGGGGCAGGCAGAGATCAAATCCTCACAGCTGTCCTGTGCTTGGAAGTTTTGCCCCCGGAGCCGCACGCCAAGTCCACGTTGTCTGCTGACTGAGAGCCCTCGCTCTCCGCGGGCCGGGTGCCCCTCCACACCATCCACGCACAGGCGTGTCTGCAGAGGAAGGGAACTCCGGAGGACTGCCCTGTCGCAGCCAGAGCCGCCTGAAAGCCGCAGCAGTGAGCGCTGCCAGCACGAGGCAGGACGTCTCTTCCGTGCAGCCCTAGCGCCTTCTCGCTTGTTGCTGCTCAAGTGACTGCCTGTGTCTGATCACAAAACAGGTCACGTCGGTTCTCATCTGTTCTCCTCCCTGTTCTGCTTCTCTGCTGAAGTGTCTTTACGCTTAATGGAAGCCCCAGCAGTGGGGAGCCGAGCACCCGCGGCAGCTCTGAGCACCCGCGGCAGCTCTGAGCTGGGGAGCAGAGGGCAGGTAGAAAAGCCTGAGCTCTCCGACTGGTGCCTGAGCAAACGGCTCGAGAACTTGTGCTCATTTCTTTGCGTTAGTGGGGTGGAGCTGGCAGCGCACGGGGTGTCGCTCTGGCCTGTTCAGACCCAACCCAAGAGGTCCTGCCTGGGCTGAATCTTCAACGTACCTTCTTCTCAGACTACTTTCACCAGGGAGCTCTGAAACCAGCCCAGAGTCCACAGCTGCCACCTCTACTGTCAGCGCTTAACCGTAGAATCCTGCAGATTGGAAAAGGCCCCTGGGATCATCGAGTCCAACCATCAACCCTACTCTACACGTTCACCCCTAAACCAGCTCCCCCAGCACCACATCTAAGCGACTTTTAAACTCGTCCAGGGATGAGTTTAATTATTTTCCTTCATGGAAATGGCATTAAGCAGCCCCAGCACCTTCCCTTCAGCCACGGGATGTGGGGCTCTGGAAGCCTCCCAGCTCTGCATGCAGGGCACCTCAGAACCTGGAATCTCGGAGGTCATCAGGGGAAGGAGGTGGATCAGGGAGGCAGTGGGTTGCTGAAGCAGAACATCACAAGGAAAACACAGCAGATTTGGAGCACATGGAGTGATTCTTCAGCTTCGAGTGGACAGAATGGGTTGGTGTGTGAAGCAAATGGTTTCCTCAGCGTGCACCGAAGAGAGGCAGGGAGATGGGGCTGTGACCACCGGCCCTGTCTGTAGTCACTGCTGTGTTACGGAAATGTGGGGGAGCGTTTCAGCAGCAACTGTGGCCAAACACTTCAGGTTCAGCAGCCTTCTGCTGTTAGCTCTGGAGGTTTCTGTTTAACTGCCCAAAAGCTCCTCGGGCTGCGACTTGACAAGACTTGGGGTGACTGAGTTACAAGTCTCTCCCGTTTGCCCTTTTAGCACCGTGAGGGTGATCCTGGAGGAAAGAAATGCAGGGCTCTTCTGGGACCCAAGAGAAACGCTGCCAATACCCGGTTGCAGCGATTTCTGGAAGAACGTACCGAGTTATTCTGATCTCATTTTGAGGTGGCAGCCTCACCGGGGCAGCAGCACCCCCCGGCTTCTGCAAGGTGTTTGCCTTCGTGCCGTCCGACAGCTCCAGCTGCCGTGGCAAATGGACTGAAACGTGACAGCCAGGCAGATCTCGATGCTGTCCCAAGTGGGAACGCGATCGAGCTGGTGCGATCTTGGAGCAACTTTGCCGTGTGCTGAATCGTGGGGTTCTCAGGCCGCGAAGGGGCGCGAATCTGGCTCTCTAGAGGAATCGGGCAGAAGCAAACGCTTTGGCGCCGGCAAAGGCAGAGCTGTGCGCTGGGGAGCGGGGAACACAGACCATGCGTGTGCACAGAGGAAGAAAGGGCCGCACTTCTGAGGCAGTTCTTGCTCTGGTCGATAATGAACTGCATGTGTCGGCACAATCCGGCTTTTACTACTGTGCAAACAATGAAATATTGAACAGCAGAGGCTGCTGCAGCTGCATCGAGTTCTCCTGGAACTGCAGAAATACTTGCTCTGGTGCTGGGACTCGTTAGGCTGCCCTGGAGCCATCCCTGAGCTCAACAGGTTTCTGGAAAAATGTGGGGAGCAGCTGAACCACCAGAAAGACTGACACCAGTGCAAGGAAGCTCCCTGGAGCAAAGCAGTGACGGGCAGGGAGTTGTTCCTGCCTGTATCTCTCTACGAGGCGGTCAGAGCACGGCACCGCGGCCCTGGGCTTGCTAACGGGGGAAGCAGAGCCCTGAGGATGGGTGTTACGGTTTGGATTGCTCTTCAGGAGGTGCACGTGTGAGCTTGTGCGGTGGGAGCGAGTGGGGGAGCAGAAAGCTTTGGTGAGCCGCAGGGAGGTGACTGTGACCAAAGCAGTTCGCACTGTCTGCTCCTCACTGCTCCGAGTCTCCACAAGTGATCTGAACACAAAAGTAAAAGCAGTTTGCGTTGGTTTCCTTTTGCCAGATCGCTCGGTGATGGTTTAGAACGAGGGCCTTCTGAAGGAGCTGTCTGGGTGTTCGGTCGGTTGGATGGCCCAGGCTGGGCAAGCAGTTGCCCTCCAGTTTTGTGAAGCACTCGCAGCTCTGTGTGAGCCACAGACACAGTGAAATAGCTGAGGAAGCATTTGTCACATTTGCTTGCAGTGAGAAGGGCGGCTGAGGCTGGAAGACATTACCATGGCCAGAAGCCTCCTCGCTGACCTACTTAGAGGGGACTGGTGGGACTGGATTAGACCCCACATCATCACTCCCCTGTCTCCAGAGCTGGTTTTGCATAAAGAGAAGGGATCAGACCTGCCGGTCTCTTCACCAGGTTTTCCAAAGGACTAAGTACAATTTCACCCAGGAGACGAAGACTGGGGAGTCGATAAGGAGCTGCTCCAGGTCCAGAGCAGCTTTCCATGCCCCTGAGGGTGCTGTAGGGATGCTTTTCCCCGTGGATCCAGCAGGGTCTGGAGCAAGCGGCATTTACGAGCTACTGTGCCTGTAGCATACGTGGAACAAAAGTGGCCTCAGCCCCAGCTGTCCAGAGAGCCTCTTCGTCTCTTGCGCCTAACTTCAGGAATTGTCTTGCTTACACGATCAGCATCAACCACCCTGGTGTTTGGGACCGCTGCTGAATTGTAGCTGGTGGCTGCAATCAATAAAGTAGCTCTGGCTCTAGAATCAAATCAACCAGTGGCTAATGGATGTTTACAAAAGGATACAAGGAGGAGAGGCTTGTGTGTCTCCTACTAATCAACTCCTGTCTTCCAGACCTTTTTCAACGCACACAGAGGCTTCTGGAGACAGACTTCTGTGCCTTCAGTAGCCAGGAATGCAGCTTTCTTCTCGTTCAATCCCACAGCTTCTCAGAGCTCTTGGCCTCTGTATTTTAAGGGAGCATTTGCTGTCATGAAGACGATTGTCGATGTTAGATGAATCATTTTCAATAGAGAGGAATCCTGGGTGTCCAGCTGAGGAACTCCTGCCGCTGCACTGTGCCCTGGCACAGCCGATGCCGGGGAAGCACCTTGTGTCGCTATGAGATGGGCTCGGGGTGTACTGACTGTGCTGCCAACTCTGCATCACCAAAACCCCGCTCCTCTCCTAGGACAGTGTTTATTGCGGCGGTGAATTCCACTAGGTGCTTCTTCAGGAGAGGCTCCTTTGCTGGCTGCTCATCCTGGCTGCCCGCTCCGCCTCTGAGGATCGGGACTGTTCCCCGTCAGCTGTGAAGCCAGGCGTAGTTCCTGTGCCCTGCTTTCGGGAAGGAGAGGGATGATGCTAACTGCAGATGATTCCTTCACCGAGATGTTTTCTGCCTTTCAGCACTTACTTCAGAAATCGCTGGCGCAGCCGTCAGAGCGACAGTCCTCCCAAAAATCAGCTCTTCCATTGCAGAGAACTGCAGTTTTGCTGTGAGACTGGAGCTAGCTGGGCTTGGCCAGGCTCTTCCAGGGTGAGGAAGGCAGAAGATGCCGTCTGTGCTCTCTACTAATCTCAACAGGGGAGCTGAGATTCCTGTGGTAGCGTCTCTGAAAGGCAGAATCACTGAACATTAGGGATTGAAGGGACCTTGAAAGACCATCCAGTCCGGTCCCCCCGCCACAGCAGGATCCCCTAGACCCAGTCAATGCAGGAGACAACCGGCAGAGCATCCCGGCTTTGGGAATGAAGGTGGTCTTTGGTTTTAGCGGGGCAGGAGGTGCAGCAGAGCGTGGGCTCGGCAGAGCGTGGGCTCACCCGGGCACGATGCCACCTCGGTAGGTGTGTGCTGCAGGGAGTCAGTCTTATCTTGCAGAGATAGTGCAGAAATGCCCAGACCCCGCGCGTGCCGCCGGCAAACACGGGAAAAGTACCTGGCGGCGGCGCTGGGAGAGAAATCCCAGGTATTTGCTTTGTTTATATGGCTGCATCTGCAAGGGCTACACTAATGCATGAGCCCTGCTACAGAGGGAAGGTCCCCAAGTGGGGATGACCCCCTTTTTAACCGCTGCAGTGAGCCCCTCCTCACACACTGATCACACAGAACCCACAAGTGCTTTTTCATATGGTAATTGGGATCTGGGGGTGACTCACTGCCACATTAGCGCTTCTAGCGGGATGCAGCTTAGGTTATCTGCTCGGGAAGCACACGGATGGAGAGGGATCAAATGAAGGGCTGCTTTTCATAATCATAACATCTCCTCCCGATTCATTGATAACTGTCCCTTTGAAGATAATGAGTTTCTGGTTTCCAGCATTATAACCCAGAAATACTCACTCAGAGTTCAAGCTGCTCTCAACACCTCTAAAATCTCACTGTTCGGTTTGGTTTCGGCAGCACTGCCGCAGGCTAAGGCTCCATTTCAAGATACACTCTGTAAAGTCAAGGTTTTCACTTCCAGCAGCTGTGAAGCCAAGAAATTGTCAGGGCAATGGTATTGTAGGGAGCAGGAAAATCATCAAGGTCTGTCCTGTCGTTTCCCTGTTCCCTTGTCGCAGCTGCTACGAGATCCCTCGTCACTCGCTGACATCTGGCTTAGCTGGAAACACGTTCCTGCCTGACTGGGCAGAGCATCTTCCTTGCGAGCTGGCCAGGGGCTGTGCACACACGCACGCAGACACACGCATGTGTGTCCCTGATCCCACTCGGGCGAGATGCTGGCTTCCCACGTTCTGGTTTGGTTACTCCTCGTCGGTCCCGTTCGGTTCTGGGAGGGCTCAGCGCACCGTGATTCGTGCTGGCGGGGTGTCGTGACTCACGCGATGGACACCTGTCCCCTGTTCAGGGTTGCACAGCAGACCGGTTCAGGCCTCGTTCGCCAACTCCAGCCATGTGTCTGTGATGACCTGCTTAGCGCTGCCTTCATCTGCTGCTCTGCCGCACTTCTTCAGGTGCTAACATTTAAAACAGAAGCTCGGCCAAGCCTCCTGGAGAACAGCTAAGTGTGTTTTTGGAGTTGAAGGAAAGCTTCTCTCTTCTTGTCTGGTTACCAGGCAAATGTTCTGTGGGATGGCAGAACTTCCTCCCCGCCTCTTATGTACTTAATTTCTTGGCTTTTGTGTGCTTTTAAATCTTGCATGGCTGTGGATACAGCCCCAGGTGAGCAGGCTCGGCCGTTCCGCCCTGAATTATACATCTGGCCCATTTAAATGCAGCCATCATGTGAAGCAAAAAGCAGAAGAGGTACTTATGTTCGTTTAGAGGAGTGAGCTTGGGATAACATCACCCAAATACTGGCGGCTTTTTATCTTGCCCGTAAAATAAACTGGTCCCAGTGTGCTGCGAGATGCACGGAACCCTTTGAATATTAAAGGAGTAGAGAATGCGGATGACTTGGTGGAACTGGCTTCTCTTAGGCCAGGAGCAGATTTACCCAGTACAGTTCATGAGGAGTAACCAACTGGTGATTTTAGTCTGCAGATCTTAACCTCTTGGCACTGTTCTGTGGGTGTCCTTTGCACCCCCCTTTTCTCCTGAAGTGCAGCGGCTCCAGATGGGTTCTGCACCGGGGCACAGCCCGCCCCAGACACTGAGCATTCGTGGTCCCTTCCAGTCCCTGATGTTCTGTGATCACTTCACAACTCCCATAGTTCTCCCTTCACGCTGAGCTCGCTGGTGCTTAGCAAACACCTTGCGATGTTCTGGAGATACACCTTCTCCCCATCCCGCTCCCCCAGCTCCTTACACCGACAGATGGGGGCGTTCGCATGAGCTGTGGGTCAGCAATTGCTTCCAACCAGAACCGTTAAGGGCTGCGAGGGGAAACTGGTCAGAAGATGCTCCAAATGGAGGTCAGTCTGCTTTCACGTGGTTCCTGAGAGGGCAGCGGTGTGGGTGCATGGCCGCGGTGCCCAGGCGTGGGACACAGGGCGGCTGTGCCCGTTAAGCAAAGGGCAGGGCTGAGCAGGGAGGTCCGGTTGTGCTCTGAGCGCAGCGCTGCAGCCCAGCTCCCGCGAGGGCACCGCAGCACACACCGACGACACAAACAGCCCAGCCTTGCTGCACGCCAGCACGCGCTTCCTGCCCAAAGCAGACTGCTGAAACATCGCAGCTACCCACTGGCTACCGAAGGAAAGGACTGTGTTAAATAGGGCAAACAAAGCTGGAGCTAAGCTAGTCTGCAGTTCGGATTGCTTCGTGCTTGGCTGGAGGGCCAACTGCTGTAGATTACGAGGCATAAGCCCTTCCGAGCCCTCAGTTATTCTAAAATGAAATGGATGGCAGGCACAGGTCTGCTGCAAGGATTTGATTTTCTTTGTGTCTTAGCAGAAGTCGTAAGCGCTGTCTGCAAGCATCTAATACAGCTATTTGCTGCTGCTACGCAGGGGTCTGCGAGGAGAAGCGGGACCCGGGGAGAGCACCACGTTTTCAATAAACCAAATTGAACAGATTCTCCGAAATCTAGGTCACAGGAACAGATGACCTATACATGGGCCTAGTTTTTTGATGCAACTGTCTAATCTGCTCTGAGAGTACTAGCCAGACATCATTCCTAATTGACCTTGATATTCAGTGAACAGAAAGAGAAGCTAAAGCCGCATGATATTTAAATCTTTAGCAGGGAAAAAATATGCGGCGGACTTGCCCGCATTGTGTTTTGTAACTGGAGTCTGCGTCTGCCGTGCGAGCCTCGTCTGCACGCTGTCGATCCCCCGCAACCTCTGAACTCGAGAGCCCACCTACGGGGGAGATCTGAGCATGAGCAGCCATTTGGAACGTCCCACTCCAGAGGAGTTTCACATCCCTCCTGTAACCACCTTTTGCAGCGCTGCTGCCCTCCCAGCCTTGCCCAGACCTTCTCCCGAGGGCGCAGTGCTCTCTGGCCACACAGGAGCCCTAGATGCCCTGCGCTGGCTGGCTCAGCTCAAAGCACGGTGGTAGCCAGCGTTAGGGCGCTGTTGTTATGTAAAGGGAGCTGCTGACGCGCCAGGGCAGAGCACGCGTGCAGCTGTACATGAACAAATGCAGGAGAGCGGGGACTGCAGCAGGGCTGGTTAAACCCTGCCCAGACTGATCCTTGTTGGCGACCTCAGCCTCGAGCCGCAGTGTTACATGCAGGGGGTACTGCTGACTGCCAGCCGTGAGAAAGGGTGGCCACGCGCTTGTAGATGTAGCATCTACCAGTAAGCCCCAAGAACCTGGGCACGACAGCCTCGAGCGTGCGCACGATAGGGCACTCCTCAGGAAAACCATAATCTGATGGAGGTTACCAAAGCAAGAAGGGGCAAACGCTTCCCTGGGAGCGCTTTGTTTCGATAACCCGTGGTATGCTGCACCTCCCCAGCCCTGCGCCGCTGTGCCCATAGCTGGCAAAAACCAACTGCGTCACCGCTGCGGTTCATCGCGCCGCAGCCACCATCAGAGCACGTAGGTGATGCTGCTGTGAGCGGGCTGCGGAGCAGCCCTGGGGTCCCATGGGGAGGGACCCGAGTGCATCGCGTGCGGCCCCATGCCCAGCCACTCCAGCACGCCCATCCCGAGCGGTCTCCTGCCCTTAATCGCCTTTTGGCATCTCATCTCAGACCGCCTGGTCTTTGTGGGTCAAACACGGGTTAACCACGGGGCTGAGCGACGCGGTGCCGCAAACCCAACGCATACAACCATAGGGCGGGCAGGAAGGACGGTGACCCGCTGCCAGGCGGCAGAACCACCTGCCGCTCAGCGCAGTACTGATTAGCACGGGCATCGGGGTGCCCAATGAGTTGTTAACGCAGAAGGGCCCGGTACTGAGCGGCACAAAACCAGGCGGTTGTGCACAGCGGTTGGTGGTGGTGATGGTGCTCGTTGCTTTGGCTTAGGGGTCGGGTCAGCTGCCGATGGGGTCAAATCTTTTCCAGCAGTACAGGCAAAGCCCGACTGGCCGTAGCCTGTTGAACGAGGTGATGTCACGGGTCCGCGTGTCCGTGGTGCTTATGAAAGAGCAACACGACTTCACGCGATCCGAGCACCGAACTACCCCATCGTTATCTCAACGGTGGAAACTTTGGAGTGATATTAATCAGGACATGGCTCTGAAACGATTACGGCATCTGCTGGCTGTTACGGAGATAAAATGAGATTGCTGGGATTCCACACTTTCCGTGGAACTGCCAAGCGCAGCGCTACGCCACGGCCTCCCCGCTGCGCTGGGGCTGGCGCTGCCCCTGCTCTGCAACCCCGTGTAGAACGAGCGGTCGGTGACACGCGCGCTGCTCTCAGGCAGCAGCTGCAGCCTCCAGGTCTGTTTGCAGGCTTCTCCTGTTTGTGACTACTGGATCAGCCCTGAGTGGGGCTGGGAGACCAACTTGGGAATGAGCTGTTATTTCTGTGAGCCCACGAGGGCCAACCATCAGCACCCTTCTCCCACATGCACAGCGGGATTGTTCCCGTGTCCGCTTACTCTGTGCTTACTCTGATTAGGCAAAAGCTCCTTCTGCCAACCTCTGCTGGCTCGGTGTCCCTTCAGAGCCACGTGCCCACCAGGTAATTCCCCCTGAGAGCCAACTGTGAGGGCAGGACTCAACCTGCCAGCCAGTGTTTGTTCTTTCCAAGCAGTATTTTCAATGGGTGGGTTTAAAAACCAGCCTTCAGATGAAGTGTCAGCACCCTTACAGGCAACAGAGAAGGTGCTGTGTGCTAGGAGTGCGCTGGTGCTGCTAACACACACACACTTCTTGGTGGCAGTCCTCAAGTGCTCTGTAGGCAGAGCCATCAATACCCTTAACCCTGGTTAAAACCAACCCATAATGGGTTTGTTCGCAGCCTTGTGGCTGGTAGGGCCTTCTGAGGTTTGTCACTACCAGCAAGAAACAACTCAACTGGCTCGATTGTGATCTGCGCTGATTGTTATCACCTGGGCTTTCGGGAGCAGCAGTCCTCGCCCGCCATTGTGCTCCCTCCCTGAGAGAATTCAAGGAAACTCCATAATTATTCCCCAAAACCACCTCCTGTTAGAAGGATTGATTCCCATTTGTGTTCCTCGTGTTCTGACGGAGCAGCTGGGAATTTGCTCAGCCGGCCCCTCACTGTCAGGGTGTTTTGTTCATCTCACAAGTAGCTCCTCAGAGAGGACTTCCTGATTTTTATGGCTTTTAAAACCTGGGTGTTCTAGTCACCAGGTGTTTCCACGCCCTGCATTGCTCAGGAGCGGTGGGAGCCAGTCCATCGCCAGCCTAATGGGCTGGTGCGGAGCATCAGCGTGAGGCTCCCCCAGAATCTCCCAGCTCCCCCACAAGCCAGACCCGTGTCCCTCACTCCACATTTCCTCCCTTTTTCTGAGGTTGCAAGGACTGTGGTGATAAATTCGCTGTATTTCAAGATGCGATGTCTCTGGGGTTCCTAAGAAAACCAGACCTTTCCCCACTGCAGGGCAGCCCAGCTCCCTGTTTCCCTGGAAAGCCAAGACATTCCCACAGGTGGAGACACTCCCTGACACGTGTGGGTTTGATGCCCCCTGGACCCGCTGTTTTCTCCGGTGCTAACTGGGGCGGGCAGGTTAAGATCGCTGGGAAACCATGGGAAACGGGGAGGAAGAGCCCAAATCCTGCTGCCACTCGGGTGCAGCCTGAGCCGCCTTCCGCCCCTGCCGGCAGGGCCGAGCACAGCGAGGGGGTGGCTCTTCACCGGATCAAACCCGCCCTTTGGTTTTCTGATCCTGATAATTTCTGCTCATTGGCTCCAATCAGCCGATTCCAGCCCAGTCTGAGGAGTTTGCACGTTAACTCTGGACTGGGAGCGGGGGAAGGCAGGGGAAGTGGGAGGTACCAGACACCGAACGTTTTGGTTTTGTTTTTCTTATTTATTTTGGTATTTGCCAAGTTGACACAAACTGAGTCACAGCCCACCCTGGAGTGCACTTACTGACCCTTTGATGATGGAATCAGCTGTCCAGCCCCGTCCCTTACAGCCACCACTAAGCGAAGTCCATTGTACCACCACAGCTCAGCCAGACAACAGCCGCCTCAGTAACGAATCTCTGCTTTTTAATCAACACTTTGAGGTTTTCCGGCCTCAAAACCCTTTTAATTTCTCCCCCCCCCACCCCGAATTAAAATCTGCAGCCAGATCATGCTTCTGCCTTCCAGACGCAGGGCAGCAACCGCAGCTGAAAAGCAACCACTTGGACTTCGTGATTTTATGTACTGCGACAGTAAAAGCTTTTATGACATTCTAGGTGCTTAAAAATGGCAGTAAGGAGGCTCTTAAAACACGGCCCAGTCGCGTTGCTCCTCTGAACCGGCCGAGCTGCCAACAGCGCATCAAAAGCCGTAATTTCCTGTGCACTGAAGCCCCCATCTCTGCTGCCTCCAGCTTTGTGTCCCAGGGCTTGTGCCTGTGTGCTAACAAATCTCTATTGTCCGGCCGGGCGAATAGTGGCTGGGAGCAAAGAATTGCTGTCTGGTTTCTATTCAAATCCAGGTAGTCACAGATATGAATGGAGTTGCTCGAACCGCCATGTGAATAACCTCCGCTCTGCGTGGAGGCGGCCAACGCTCCACGGGCCGCGCGCCCCGGCTGCGGGCGGCACGAGGGCTGCGGACGGCGCCCTTCCGAATGCTCCTCGTGGCGTGTTCATACTTAATAACCTGAGCAACGTGCCGTCCCGCACGCCTGGGCCCGACGGGGAGGGCTCGACCCACCTCCCCGCTTCCCAACTTTCTCAGCTCCTTGAGGAATTCCGCTTGGACACCACGAGTCGGGTTTGGCAGAGAGGAGAGCGACAGGAAAAGTTTAGGAAAAGGGTTTTCTGGGCTCTGAGCGTCGGCTGCACCCAGAGTCCGGACGGGCGGGCAGCAGCACCCGCAGACGGCCCGGGGGGAGCCGCTCCATGGAATCTCCTCGGGAGTTGGGAGAAGAGAAATTTCCGGTCCATAGTTTGAGCAGGAACGGGAAGAAAGCGGCCAACAGGGGTTCGCCTTCCCATCGCTTGTCGGGGTTCGCTTTTTGGCCCCCGACTTCGGGCATGAGCGGGGGGAAGCAGAGCTCTATGCGCCGCCCGACAGCCCAGCGCCGCACAACCCCGCGACTATCGCGACACTGCCCCGCCAGACGGGCGACTGAACCGAGCCCCGCAGGTGCCACCGGAGCTAGACAAAAGCGGGGCGGGGGGGGGAACGACGACGGGGACACGACACCCGGGGACACCCGCGTCCCGCGGGGCCGGGCGCTGCCACCGCGGGGCGGGGAGGCTCCGGCCGGGGGGCTCGTCCGTCCGTCTGTCTGTGCCCCCCCCTCCTTTGTGTCCCCGTCTGGCTCAGTTCCTCCCCGCCAGCCCTGGGGCCACACGCGTGTCTGGTTACCGACCCGGGAGCAACTTCCAGCGCGGGGAATTAACTGCCGCTGCTGCCGCCGGGGGCGGACCCTCAAATGTTCCACGTGGAACACGAGGCCTATACGGGTCCCGGCCGCATCTTCCGGTCCGACTTCCTCGACGGGCTTGAGATCGAG
>JAOXOE010000784.1:10485367-10497828 GCA_028565055.1 Phoeniculus purpureus | reverse complement strand
TTGGGGACCTAAGTGGGGTTTGGAGGTATCTGGGGGGGGGTGTCTGAGGGGCGTCTTGAGGGCTGACGGACGGGGCGCCTGGGGCTGTCCGAGGGGGCTTCTGAGGGGTGACCGGGGGGAGTCTGAGGGGGCTGCCGGGGGTCGTCGTGAGGGGGAGTCGGAAGGCCTAAGGGGTGTCTGGGGTGGTGTCTGAGCGGCAGCGGAAGGGGCATCAAGCGGCTGTCTGAGGGGAGACTGGGCCTGTCTGAGTGTGTCTGGGGCTGTCTGAGGACTGTCTGGAGCCATCCCAGACCCCCACACTGACACCTGTCACCTCCTCCAGGCCCACAGTCGCCACAGGGCCGGTACCGGCTCCCGTACAGGGGTTGATTTTGTATCTCTGTCGCCCAGCGGGGCCCACAATGTACCCCCACCATGGCCTGGGTCCTCGCACGGTACCTGCCGCCAGCCGCAGCAACACACTGGCTGCCGGCATCCCCAGCCCCGTGTGCTTCCCCTGCCTTGGCAGCCCCGTTGCGGCACCTGCCAAATCGCCCGTGAGGGTGTGGGAACCCCGAGGGCCGTGCCCAGCTCCCCGTAGGCCAGGCAGCTAGGTCTGCCCTCATCAGCCGCTTGGAACTCAAGCTGGGGATTTATTCTTGGGCCACAGGCAAAGAGGGTCACTGGGCAGCCTGGCCTGATGCCTCTCTGGTTGGCACGTGAACGTCAATTTCGTTTATGTAATGTGACTTCGTGTTTGTACTTAAAGGCAATAATGTGTCACAGTGAGGTCCCAGTGTGTTTGAAGTGCACTGCAGGCTGCTGCAAAGCCTGTCGGAGATGGCCACCTCCGGATGGATTGGATGACTCCCAGCCTGTCGCATTGGTAAAGCCGCTTCTGAACCATCCGTAACGTCAGGGCAACTCTCCGTCTGCTTTGCAGGTGTCTGGGTTAGTCCTAGGGCTGTTGTTAGAGCGTGGTGGGAACTGCTGCTGCCATTTGTATTGCAGCGTGGAAATACCATGGCTTTAAGTGTGGGATCCCCTTACAATAAATGATTTCTGCTAGCTTGCTGCTTTTGGTGCTTTTGGATTAACAAAACTCAAAGCTGCTCCCTCAGACTGGCCTGTAAACCTCTCTCTGTGCTGGAACAGTGAAGAGAGGCACTGCGATGGCTCTGGGATTGCATAACGAGGATGCGCTGACTTTGTGCTCTCACTGGGAACGCCAGGCCGTGGACGTAGGTTGGGAGACGTTAATGCACGTGTTCTCTTTTCTCGTTCTCATCCCTTTCCAGTGATTTTTGTTTTGTTTCTCAGCTCATTCTCAGTCACTGAACTGACTTTCTTCTCTGAGAACATTGTGACACAGGGAGACCAAAGCACTGAATACCCTCCTTGGAGTGGAGGTTGGGCTAGGTGATCCCTAGGATCCTTCCAACCTGTGATCCTGTAAGGGAAACACAGGAAAGGTTCTTTAAGACTTCACTGCTGTTTCCGCTCTCTGTGTTTTGCTGCTGTTAAAACACTTGCAGTAGCAACTCAGTAACTGGCTGCTGGTTCTGGGTTCCTCTGCTTTGGTGTTTTGACAGTCCCAGTTCCCCGAAGCAGTGAGGCTGCACTGGTAAAGCCGCAGGTGACTGGTTGAGAGGAGGGTGCCACAGCAGTGTGTTTTGTGCCCTTTCTTTGATCTGCTAGGACTTGGTCTCTTTGAGCATTTTCAGTTGTGTCATGCCGTTGGCGTTAGGGGCCCCTTGTGGAACACAGAGGAGGGGAGGGCTGGGTCAGAGGTCCCTTTTGGGCGTTCTTGACATGGATTTCTATAGAATTCCCCCTCAGGGGCCGGACGACTGCATAAATGGAAAATTAAAATGAAACCAAAAAGCAAATGACAGCTACATGGGGCTCGTCCAAAAGGAAGCAATTTGAGGCAAAACCAGCAGAGGTTAATATGCGGCTTTGCTGGTGACCCGGGCTCCTATTGGTGTCACGCAGCTGCTATTGATGTGGATGAAGAGGTTCCCACCTCCTTGTCATGAGTGTGAAGGAGATAGCTCGTATCTGCTCACTGTTGTGCCCGCAATAACCATTCCCGTAACTTCTCTTGTTCCCAGACAGTTCCCTTTCTGTCTCCTCTTGCAGAGATTATCTTTCGCTTCTTGAGTCACTCGATGACTCCTCTGAAACGCAGTTGGTGCTGTTGTTACAAATCGTCTTCTCGTGCTTCCTGGGGTATGATTGTGCTTCTGCAGTCTGCTGTGGGGTGTGGAAAGCAACCAAACCTTTGATCCTGTTTAGGAAAATTCAGAGACTGAGCTGCAGGGGTGTCTCTGAGGGGCCTGTGGGCTTTACCCGCGCTCTGAAGGACTGGCAGCTTTTGCAGACGGCTTCACAGACACTGGATGGGGCCCAATGAAGGCTCTGGCATAACATCCTTATGTCCTCTGCTAACACTTTAGCTGCCCAGGGGGGGGTTGTGGAGTCTCCTTCTCTGGAGTCATTTAAAACCCACCTGGCCATGTTCCTGCATGACTGGATCTAGGGGATCCAGCTGTGGCAGGGGGATTGGACTGGGTGGTCTTTCAGGGTCCCTTCCAATCCCTAATGGTCTGTGATTCTCCTTATTTTAAAAAACAAACAAGCAGGGCAAAAGGAATTGAAGAACACTGAGGTCCGCAGCCTAAGTTGGGTTCCAGCCTCGTGCTCCTGGTACACAGAAATCCCCAATTAGCAGTTACTTAGTGCCAGCTCCTTATGCACAGTTGTGAAAACCCTTCAGGGGCCAGAAGTGCTCCGGTAGCTCTGTGTTCGGATTTGCAGAAGTGATATCAAAGCCCTCCCGTAGGAAATGTTGGGCCCTGGACAAAGGAGCAGTGCTGTGATGTGTGAACATACCTACAGCCCGCTCTCCACATCCCTCTTCTGCCTCCCATGTCAGAGGGGACAGTTCGTCCTGATCCTGTTGCTCTCATTCCCAAAACACAAGGTCTTGTTCAGAGCCACATTTCACTAGATCTACGGAAAAGAGACTTTCCCGTTGGAAGCGAGCTGCTGCAGCAGCACTGGAGATTGAGTTCCCCAGGCAAGGGCACGATGGCCAAGGATGTTCTGCAGCGGCTGTTCCTGCGAGCAGGAGCTGGGCCCTGCAGGACCCTGTCAGTTATGATGGGGCTGGGAGGAGGAGGTGGGGGTTGACCCAGTTTTCGACCCTTAAGCCATTTTACAACAGTGGAGTCATCAGCTCTGCCCTGGGTTTTACTGCATAAAATTTACCGCAGTCGAAAGGAAGCAGCAGTGGAGATCTGTCAAAGCATCAACAAGAGAGGCAGTGCCAGTGCTCCCCTGTGCTTCTCCCCTTCATTCTTTCTGGCAGCTCCTGACCTGGAGAAAGGCCGTGACAAAGCAGCAGACGGAGATAGAACCTTGCAGTGAGTTTGCTCAGATCCAATGCGCATCTGGGCCAAACGTGTCACTTAACTGGCCATAAAGCCCAGCAGCTACGCAGTAGGGGCTTCAATCACAGAGCCTTCCCCTGTGTCATCTGTACGGTAACAGAGCTCTGGGCTGAAGAGGGGTTTGGGGCGCTCAGCTGTGTGGTCAACACTCACTTTCCCAGCTGCTCTTGTGAGGAACAGCGACTGCCCCGTCCCCGCAGCAGCGTCAGGAGAAGAGCAGGACAGGCTCGCTGCCATCACCTGCCCTGTCAGCGCGACCCTTGCTCACGGGCTGTGCAAAGTGCTCGAACAATGCGCAAGAGCCACCCTTTGGTGCCAGGGTCTGGTCACTCCTTTTGCTCGGCCAGCGAGTGCTGCCGGTCAGTTTCGCTGCTCAGTTCCTTCAGACCAGGTTGGGAAACAAAGTGTCTAGAAAACAGCTTGGAAAAAGTTAACTGGGGTCAAAGAGGGATTAGCTGAGGAAATTGTTCAGGCTTGTGCATCTTTCTGCTGAGCAGTAAGCAAGGAAAAGCTTGAACTAAACCTTGGAGAGCCCATTTTTGTGAGTTATTGTGTGTGCGCTCGGTCCTTTTGGGAGCTGTCACTGCTTCAATCTGTCTGGCTCCGTGGGAAAGGAAGGAGGTTCAGTCTGAGAGCAAACTCAGAGTGAAAAGATTTGGCCGGCGACTTGATGAAAGGGATGAGTGTAGATGGAACGGGATTAAACAGAAGGATTCTTGGTGTTGACCACATGGTCCAGAGGCCTCTCCTTCAACGCCCTTTGCAGCCGTGGGTAGATCTTGGTGCTTCTCACACGGAAAAGGAAGGAGAAAATTAATCTTAAAAAGATCAACCTGAACCTGAAAGAGGAAGAAAGGGATAGAATCAAAGGAATTGATGCAGACTTGCTGCAAAGCTGAGAGGCTGCATCAGGGCAGGACCATGTCAGACAGGACGTTTGGGTTTGGAGGGGGTGGTGGTGTCCCTGCAGCTGGCGCGGAGCGCAGGGGGTGGCCTGGTGGCAGCAGCTCACTGCTGGCATCAGGATGTGACGGGGGAAGAGACCTGGCTGCAGCCTTTCCCCGGGCTCCTTGGTGACAAACACTGGAGGAATTTGCTCTTGCTTTTCTGCGCACAGAGTTTCCTCTCTGCTTTAACACCTCAGCGGCGAGGAGTGGCCTGCGAAGGTGGAATTCTGTAGCGATCGCCGTGGAGCGCGTCCTGCGCACAGAGCCGAGCAGGGCTGTGCGCCGCGGCCCGGCCCGGCCACAGTGGCACTGCGTGCTGCGCGCTGGGTTGTCCTCACAGCCCTCGCAGCTAGGGAGTAGCTGCGATTCTCTCCGTCGAGGAGCAGAGCAGAGAGGAAAAGGAAGGTGTCAGCTGAAAACCAAGTACGGAGCCGGTGGCAGCGGCAGCAGTGGGGTCTGTGTGTGCCTCTGTGCTGTGGGGTCTGCTGCCAGTGTTCGTACCAGAAGCATCGGCTCCGTTTCCCTGTCTCAGCTATGAAAAATGCATGTCTGCGGCGCTGTGATCAGGGGAGCCCTTGTGCTGGAGGAGAGGCACGCTGCAGGTTAGCACTCCGACAGTGTCCCTGCGGCTGCCTTTTCCTCGGCGCCTGTCACCTTCTGTAGGCATCAAGTGGATAAAGAAGTTCTGTCATGCTGCCTCCTGAATGAGGGCTGTGCTCCGCAAGAGCAGGAGGATCGGCTCGTGAGTGTGCGCCGCCACGAAGCCCGTGAGGACGTGCGGAACCAGAACAACCCAAACACCCTTTCCCTCGGCTCTCTCTCCGTGTCTCCCGTCACCGCTCTGAGGTCGCGCAGAGCCGGCGTTAGTCTGTCAGGCTTTGATTTTCATGGTTTATTTCCTGGGCTGCTGCTAAAACGCCCGGGATTGTGGAGAGCGACCAGCCCTTTGCTTGTAGCATCATTCAAACCCCTTCCGTTCAGAAACGGCTCTGATATCTTGGTGCCGGGTTTTTTTCTCTCCTTCGGCTTTTTTTAACTACTGAGGACATTTGCATGAAAATGGGATCATTGTTTCTGAAGAGTTCCATCTGCTCCTGCTGCTTATTCTGTAGCTGAAGTCATAATCCTCGGCTCGTGAAATTTCCCATTGAAGAGATTTTTGGCTTGTGCTTCCAGCACAGAGTCGCGGAGCGGAGGAAACAGAGATGCTTCACCTAGGGGGGGAAGAGACGGGCAAAGCGAAAGCCTGGCGGTGACACCAGACTGCTGAGTGCCTCCGCAGTCACCAGCCGGGCCCTGGGGCAGAGCAGGAGGTGTGCTGCAGGGCTTTCCTGGCGAGGCGTGCGGCAGGAGCGCGGGTTGCCTGCTTGCTTCCCTCTATCGCTCTTGCTTTTGGCCCAAGTGGAAGGGCAGGGTCAGCTCGGGGTAGCGGGGAAGCTCCCGCTGGCCGGGGAGAAATGCGCAAAGTCCCTTTAAAAGAAAGAGCTTCAGCCAGAAGGGAGCTGCCAGGCTTCCTCCGAGCAGCGAGGAGGGTCTGTGGGATGGCTGTTCACGCAGCCGCTCTGCCAGCCCTGCGCCTCCTTCAGAGGCGTCTCCTGCCAGGGCGAGCGGGGTTGGCGGTGGTTGTTCTAATTCCCCCTTTCCTGGGGGTTTGTGTGTTTCACGCCGGCCAAGGCTGCGTGTGCCGGCCTGTAGCTGCTCGGCGCATTCTTGCAGGGGAAGCAGTAGGAAATGGAGAATCCCGTGGGCTGGGAGGTGACGCCTGTCCTGCTGGGACCTCTGTCGCTATGCAGAAATACTGCAGGAAAGTGGGTCAGGGCGAGCGGCGCTGGGAGCAGCCCAGCAAACCCACCGCAGAGGGCTGGCAGCTCCCGCCACGCCAGGAGGGCACCGACAGGACCTGGCTCTGTGTGGCTGTGAAAAGCCTTTCGCTCGCTCGGAAGATCCTCGGAGAGATTTAGTGACCTCATTTCGCATCCTCATGCACAGGATTGTTTCCCGCACCGCGAGCGGGAGCTGCGGAAGGCGCTGCATATGGATGAGCCGGGCTGGGCTGTGCAGCAGGTACAGCACCCTTCTGCCCAGCGAGAAGCAGCCGTCCCGAGCACTCGGCGTTTGCCCTGGGAGATCGGAGTGTGCTCTGTACCCCTGTGTGCGGTGCCTGTGCTCCGGAACTGCCTTAGTAACCCTTTTGGGGGATCTGCTTTAGGGGTGAACTTGTAGAGCAGGACTGATGGTTGGGCTCGATGACCCCGAGGGGCTTTTCCATCCTGAACTGTTCTGGGATTCTTCCCCATCCCAGCAGTTGCCGCAACAACCTCGTCCCCTCTGTCAGCACCAGCTGGGCTCCTAACAACAGGGTCGCCCCTTGTCGCAGGCGGTGCCACGTGCACAGGCTCTGAGCCTCCAGCACTGGGTCTCACACCCCCTGAGCACTGTCCCTGGGTCAGGCATGCACTGGGCTACCTGTGTAGGGTCATTTGAGCTTCCCCCCACCTGTTGGCTGGTGACCTCCCTACCCTTTCTAAAGCCTCTATGTACGTTACCCCTTCACAGGAGTCGGCTGCCCTGGGTGGTTGGTCCACTCCGCGTCCGACTGTGTCCAGGTCAGACATGCAGCTTGTGTCTGTAGGGACAAAGGGTAGCTGGCATCTACAGACCCGTGTGCTCTGCCGGCAGCTGTGCCTGAGAGGCTCCACAGGAAAGACACTTGGCCAAACAAAGTGCTAATTATGTGCAGCTTCCTACCTCTGTTCTCTTGCTGTTCGGTGTCACGGTGCTGCTCAAGTACCAGTTGCTGAGGCAAATTTGCTGTATGTGCCTCATCCCAGTCAGGCTCTTACGCCCTTGGTGCCTGCTGCTGCTTCTCCTCCATCTTCTCTCTTGTCTGTCCCTGCCCTTCAGAGCCTTTTCGAGGGATAATTGAAGTTGTCTTGTCAGGTAGAGCCTGGCCAGCCCCTGGAGGATCGGTCAGGAGACGCTGTTCTGTCCTGCTCTGCCTAAAGACCAGCTGTCCATCTGCGGGGTCCCTTCAGACCCCCGGTTCTGACTGTCCAGCAGCTCTGGGTTGGTATCGCTGCGGTGGTACCCCCAGGGTGTTTGGCTGAAGCTGGGGAGAAGATGCTGGAGAGGGTGTGTGACCACCCAGCATCCCCAGCAGTGAGTGATGTGGACCACAGCAGAAGATACTGGCAGAGGACAGTGGACTGTGTCTTGGGGGGGTTGAGTGGTTTCAAGGGAAAGGTTCTGTGTCCTGGGATGTTCAGTGGTTTCAGGGGAGAAGTTAGGACTGTGTCCTGGGGTGCTGAGTGGTTTCAGGGCAGAAGATAGGAGGACTGGGCTTTGAGCATGAACACCCGCATGTTTGTACGTGGATGCTGTTCTGAAAAACGTGGGGGCATCTCTTCTTCGGGGGGAAGAGCCTCTGCAAGGTCTGTTCCCAGTTTGGCACCTCCAGGTGTGAGAAGGGGTCTGTAGGAACGCCCAGGTAGATTTATCGTGTGCTGGCTTAAGGCTGCTCTGTGCTGCAGGTAGAGCTGGGAGCTCGGTGTGTTTCACACACGGTGCCATGGCTGCTCTGGCTGTCCCCTGGAGCCGGGTACGAGACCCGCTACAAGCCCCCGTTAGAGCTGCACTAGCGTGCCAGCATTGCTGGGTAGATGACCTTTCGAGGTCCCTTCCAACCCCTGATGTTCTGTGATTCTGTGAGTCAGGGGCTCGTGGTGCTGTTTGAACGTGGCTCCTTTGTTTTTGCCTTGTAGGTGAGTGCCGTGTTGTCTTTGCGCGTGCAGAGGCAGAGCCGCTCACACGAGTGACCCGGGGACCCGTTCTGCACAGCTACGGCAAAGTTGGAGACGAGACCCAAAATTACATGTAGCCGGGTGATTTAATTTTCTCTGACATATTGAGTCTATGTTTTAGCCTACAGAACTCCACAGCTGTGCCCTAATTCTCTTTTCCTTGTGATCTCAACATCGCTGCCTTTTAAGGCATTGCTATTCTTGGATCCCAGCAGGACACCATGTCAGACCGTCACCCTGCGCTCGCTGCGCTGCCAGTGCAGGGAGCGGCTTCGCCCCGGCCTCGCGGGCTCTGCGTTGGAACGGTTTGGTGGGTGGGGGAGAGGGGAGAGTCTGCACGACAGCGTGCGTTGGGGTGCGGGTGGAGGGACCCCTCTGCGGTCGGTGTGAGGGCGAAAGGGAGATGTTTATGTTTCGATATAAATCATCGGCAGTAACGCGAGGAGGGTTTGGCGAGGTTTGTATCCGGGATGACGGTTCACATGGGAAACGAGGGGTGGCTCTTTTGCTTTAAATAAGAGGGTCGCTGCCCTCTGGTATTTATAGCCCCTGTCCAGTGACCTTCGTATCTATAGGGCTCTACGAGCCCAGCTCCCTCCATTTAACCGGAGCCTGGTTCCATTCCGGAGCGGCCTTTCTCTCCCGTCCTGCCTTTGCAGCGCAGGCAGAGTTGCCCGAGTCTGGGGTAGGAGCTCACTGGGTGCAGCACAGGCGGTTCCGACACTCCGCGTGCCACCCTCGCGGCGCTCAGCTACGCGGAGGCTGCTGTGGAGCGTGCGCTGCCGCGGCTCCAGCGAGCAGCCCCCTGTGCTCTGTGGAGAAGGTGCCTGGTGGGAAGCGCTGCCAGTCCTTCTTTTAGCAGACGAGTGGTAAAACCCACTGCTGCCGATCCGGACCTTTGGAAAAGAGGAGGCTCCCCTGGCACAAGGGACGTGAAAACGCGGCCGGGCTGCAGTGTCCAACAGGTGGTGCCGAGGCGCAGGAGCCGTTGTTGGGGCAGGTCATTTTAACTTCAAATCGGGATCTTGCACGTTTCCTCCGAGATCATCTCCCACCGCTGACGGCGCCTGGCGTGGCAGAGGATCCCTCCGGCTAAAGCCGCGTGCGGGGCGTTCTGGGAGCAGCCATGGAAGTCGTCGGCAGCCGGCGAGGCCGCCGCGTGCCAGCAGCCGTGGCCGGGCAGCTCTGCCTGTCTGTCCTGCGGCAGCGCCCACCGCCATGGCGCTGCGGCTGTGCCTCGGGTGCCCCCAGCTCCGCAGCCCCCCGAGAGCGGCGGGGAGAGTGTGTTTGGTTTCGGGCGTCTGCCATTTTCCCAGTCCCAACTCCGCGAAGCCAGTAACAGCCAGGCAGTAGTGGGGCTTCCAGGGGGGTTTAGAGCTTCCCTGGAGTTTACAGCAGCCATCACCATAAAGAGGACGGCAGCGGTTCAGCAGAGTCAGCCCAGGACACACTTAATGAGGGCAAAACAACCCCCCTAATTCAGGGGCCGTTGTCCGCAGGCAGTCATGGAGAGAGGGGGATTCCTTCCACAGGTCACCTCGAGGCTTCTGGTAAGCAGCAACCACCTGGGTATCCTCTGAGTGCAGGGCTCCTACGCGGGGAATTGAGGTCCCTAAGTCCTGCAGGCAGCTGCTGTGGAGCTGCCTGCTGGAAGAGCTGCTGCCCTTCACCCACCGTGCAGAGGAACTTGGAGCCTCTTCGCCTGTGAGGCAAAATGCTGGGAATCCCTGTGGCCTCAGCTCCAGGTCCAGTGGGCTGTGTGTTTGGTCCCGTGTTTTCACTCTGTTCACTCTAACCCTACCTGAAGCATTAACCCGCCCCGCTGCTGGCTGTCACGCGAGCTCAGTGTTACTGAGCTGCTCCATCGCTTGTGCTCCTTCCCAGCATCAGCCCAGGCTCCTGCTTTTCCAGTTCAAGGTGGTTTCCACATCATTTGGGGATCTAGTGGAGGGAAGTATAGGACTTTGGAAAGCTGCCTCGGCCTTTGCGGACCTTGTTCCAAATGCTGCACAACCCGACCCACCTGGCCATGTTCCTGTGTCACTTGGTCTAGGGGATCCTGCTGTGGCAGGGGGTTGGACTGGGTGATCTTTGGAGGTCTCTTCCAATCCCTAATGACTGGATCTAGGGGATCCTGCTGTGGCAGGGGGATTGGACTGGATGGCCTTTGGAGGTCCCTTCCAATCCCTAGTGACTGGATCCAGGGGATCCTGCTGTGGCAGGGAGTTGGACTGGGTGATCTTTGGAGGTCCCTTCCAATCCCTGCTGTCCTGTGATTCTATGATGGCAGATACTGACCTCGGGCTGGCTCCTCTTGGTTTGAAATCAATGGCAAAACAGCTACAGCTCTGCCTGAGCCCCTCTGCCTCTTTAGGGGGGTCACTCAGTCAGGGTGGTGTCGCCTCTTACCTCTGGAATCTGTTCCAATTGGAACCTGGGACCACTGCAAGTGCACTGAGCTCCCTCCGCTCTGCCTCGACTCGAAGAGACCAGCCTGTTAGCCGGGGGTGCTGGGCTCAGTTTGCTGGGTGACTGGTGCTTAGAGATCACAGACGGGTGAGGTTGTTCAAGCCCGCTGTAAGCTGCTGGTTGCCTCTGAGCTGTAGCTGCTGCTGTTTTCTCGGTCGGTGCTGCTTCTACCCCAGGAGAGCTCCCAGATCCTGACGCTGAGCGATGTGGTGCAGAAACCATCGTAAGGAGTGGATCACACACAAAGTTAAGAAGTGAGTGGTAATGGGAGGCTGCTGGTAGTGGAACCTGCTGGGGAGTTGGGGGTGCGGAGCAGGACTGTGGTTAAAAAGGCCCCATTAAAAATAGAAGCTTCTTTTACACCCCCTGAATTCACTAAACATCTGGCTGCTTTGGGAAGAAACGTAAAGGGCAGGAAACCCTCCTGACAGTGACAGACTGCGTTCAGAGGAGCCATTTGGCTGTACTGCCAGCACTGCATCGCAGAGGTCGTGGGAGAGCACTGGTGGTGATCCGGAAGGGTTTGGACGTGGAGAATTGCTTTACATGAGAATCCAGTGTCTCTCTAAAACAGATGGAACCTTGACATGAGAAAAAAGGAAGTGAAAATGTGAGAAGGGTTAATTTTACTATTACAGAGCATTAGAGGTTGGGACCATCCAGTCCCATCCTCTGCCACAGCAGGATCCCCTAGATCTGGTTGCACAGGAACAGTCCAGGAGGGTTTGAAACGTCTTCAGAGAAGGAGACTCCACAGCCCCCCCGGGCAGCCCCTGCCAGGGCTCCATCACTACTCTCTGTAGCTTGTTGTTTGCTCTGCATCTGCTGTGGCTGCTGCCTGAGACAGGCTTGGGGCTCGTGGGGAGCTGCTGTGGTCTGACCTGGAGCAGCCCTGTCCAAGTTCCCTTCCATATGGAAACGCCACAGGAGCAGACCATCGATCGATACAGATGTGAGTGAGGGCACAGCCAGAGGTTATTGCCTGGGTGATGGACAGCCAGAGCGGCTCCAACAGCTGCATTCAGGTGAAGCTGAGAGACAGACATGGGGAAAACGAGGTGGGAAGCAAATGATCACTTCACAAACCGAGGAGGGGCTCCAGCCCGTGTCTGAGCAGCTCTGAAGCTGTAAATGCTGCAGCCCCCAGCCCCTGCCCACCCTCTGCCCTCGCAGAGGAATGCCACTGGCCACCCCTGCCCTGCTGGGTGTCCTCCTGACAGCTTGGAGTCCCACAGAAGCAGAGCTGGGGGTTCTACCCAGCTCCGCTCCTGCCGCTTCCCCGATGGTGTCGCTCAGCCGCACACATGGAGTCAGGAGCTCTGCAAGAGGGCTGTTGTGAGCAGACCAGTAGCAGACTGGTCTGGTCCCAGCTCCACAGTCCCTTCTGTGTTTGGCTGCCTTATTGAAACAGGCTGCTGTGGTCAGAGCTGCTGACAGGAAATAAACCGGGGAAGATAAAAATGCGCGTCGGGAAGTGTGGTGGGAAGACCTTTCCCCAGCGTTGGTGGGCGCTGCGTGTCCTGGGGACAAAGCGAGGGCAATGCCAAGGAGGCGGCTCTGCTTCGCCTTTAGTGTCGTTTAATTGACTCCGGGCTCGTCCCTGTCACTGCTATAGGGCTGTCGTCTGGAAGGCGAAGTCGAGAGCTGTGCTCTCCCAGCAGAGCTCTGCCTGCCCCTGCTCTGGCTGCGCCTCGCGGACCCGGCTCCGTGCGAGCCGGATAATTACCCTGGAAATGAACCAGAGCAAATGTCGCTTTGCGAAGTGTCTCCTAATGTGAGTGAAGTATTGACTCGGGAGCGGTGGAGCTAGC
>JAOXOE010000784.1:10450682-10484074 GCA_028565055.1 Phoeniculus purpureus | reverse complement strand
CGGGCCACCCGCCCGCCCGGCCATGAGGCGGCCCTGAGGCGGCCCCGCGCCGCGCCGCGCCGCGGGGATGAAGCGGGACTCGACCTGCGGGGAAGGTGAGCGGGGCCGGGGCTGCGGCGGGGCCGGGCTGCTCGCCACAGCCTCCCCGACACCATTTCCTCCTCTTCGCCGTCCCGCGAACCGCCCGCTCGGGGCCGGGCCGGGCCGCTCGCACGGAGCCGCCGCGGTGGGCGCGGGGGGCAGGCGGGTTCCTCTGGCTTGGGGCTTCGTGTGTTTGGAGCTCAAACTTCCTAATCCCCGCGGCCGTCTGGCAGAGCCCTCCGGGCGCCGTTAGTTACTGGTGGGGTCGGGGTCGCGCAGCTCCGCGGAGCGCAGCTCTGGCAGCGCCGGCGGCTGCCGCTTGCGGGCAGGGCTCCCGCTCGCTGTGGGGCAGCTCGCGCCGTGGCAGCGGCTGGGCTGTGCCTGTGCCCGGGCCCTGCTGCCCTCTGCCCTGGCTTTGGGGTCGGTGCTGCTTCAGCCGGGGCTCTTCCCCCGTCCCCACCGAGCAGCAGGGTTCTGCCGGGCCCGGTGCCTTTCAGGCAGGCCGGTGGGCGCTCAGCCTTGCAGCCCAGGGCCGTCCCAGTTTCCCCAGTCCCGGAGCGGTCTGTGTGGCCCTGCAGGGGCCAGGCAAACCCTGATTGTTCTTGGGGTTAGGGAGAGCCGGTGGCTGGGGAAGGCCCCAGTCAAAGCCGCAGCCCGGTGCAGGCTGCACAGAGCTGGGCAGCGCTGGAGGCCCTCGCGCAGGTCCCAGTGGCCGCCCTGGCTAACGTTTGGGGCACGTTTTGGTGCAGGAGCTTTTGTTCCAAACTCTTTGTGCGACAACTGGCTGAAGTGAAGGATCAGGCCCTGTCGTCCGCACAATGGAGCGGGGCCACGGTCTCGCAGCATCGCCCCTTGGCTTGGTGGGGCCGGTGCCGGGTGCCGGCAGGATGCGGGTGCTGTGGGGTGCGGGGCTGGCTGTTGGGGTGAGGAGGAGAGGGGCTCCCAGCCTGCCCGGCCTCATTTCACAGATGAGTTTTTGATATGCAAATGGTGCTAGGTCCCAGGGAGGAGATGGGGATGGGTTTCATCAGCTGCACGCTCCTGATTTATATCTACAGAGCAGCCGATGATTTCTGATTAATTAATGGGGTTTTCTTTTGACCGAGCTCTTCGTTAGCAGAAGCACAACCGGCGTGGAGTAAGACTGGGAGTTTTGGATTTAATTCCTGGGGCAGGCGAGCATAGCTGCGATGCTCTGGCTCTTTCTCCGTTGCAACATTTCTCCTCTTTTTCTCTTCGGTTACTCAGCTGCCGCCTTCAGAGCCCCGGCCGAGCTCTCCAGGAGCAGGACACCCTTGTGCAGTTGGGAGAATCAGGCTGCGGGCAGCCGCTTTCCTGCCCCCTCTTTTTGTGTAGAAGGGCTGGAGGAGGCCTGTCCATTTAAATTAACCTTTCTCCCAGCTGGGCACACAAATGTTTTTGTTTTAGTTCACAGAGGGTTAATTCTATTCAGGCTCTCACCACAGCTGGCCTGATCCCGGCAGCACAATCTGCTCTTTGAGCCCGGCCTGGCCAGGCAGGATGCTGGAGCCTTTGCCTGTGGCCAGCGTGGGGCTGGGACCCCCATCTGCGGGGCCATGGGGGAGCAGGACCCCCCAGTCCATTGTGAGCCCGGCTGTGGGCTCAGCCGTCAAGGGGGCTACTGGCCCAGAGAAGGGCTGCCGGACGGAAAACAGGGTCCCTGCGTTCCTCGATGTGAAGTTAAGGAAAATCCCCTCAAGGAAGGCGCCTGGTTCTGGGGGTGGGCTTGTGGGGACAATGCTGCGCTCGCTCGCGCCTCCGCCTCTGCGTCCTGGCCTTAGCAGGAGGGTTCTCTGGGAACTAAACATTAACGATGAAATTAATTGTTAGGGAAGATCAGGGGGGAAAAGAAACCTCTGAGATGTTTGTTTGTGTTTGAGGCATCATCAGAGGCCAGAGGGGTTTTGTTAGGGCTTCAGTAACACATGTGTGAGATCTCCCCCGCCCCAAACAGCTGGTATTTAGCAGCTTGAAATTTACAGGCAGCTACAGGGTGCTGCAGGCACTCAGAGAGAGAGCGAGTGAGCTGCTCAGGGAGCAAACAACCGATCCACAGCTGAGAAGAGGTTAAATACTGATGTTGGCTACCCAGTGGGTTGCAGCACTGAGTATTGTCATCTCTAACCTTGTTTCAGCCATGAAAGATTTCCTTAGACAACAGAAGGAGACTCACAGCTAAGTGGGACGTTGTGTGAATTCTCTGTGCCCTCCCTCTCGCTCTTCAGCAGCTCCAGGTCCCGGCAGCGGCTGCTCTGGGGTTTGTGCCTTCCCTGCTGGCCTCGCTCTAGGAGATAACAAGCCTTTGTTTCTACACCCGCGTTAGCAGTCACGGAGCGAGCGGGGCTGCTCCAGCGCACGGCCTTCTTGCCAAGGTGAATCCCTGGCGGGGAGCTGTGGGAGATGAAGCATCTGGTCGCCTCCAGGAATGGGGCCGTGCTGCTCGGAACACGGAGCCTGCTCGGGGTGTCTGTGCAGCTGTGATACAGGTGGGAGCGGTGGTGGAGACTCGCTGAGGGCTGGTCCCTGTCCCCTTGCTTTACGTGATTGCCTGTGTGTGTGTTCTGCTGTGCCGGGTGCCGTGTGTGTCTTTACAGCAGGAGTCGAAGCTGTTTCCTTGCGGAAATCCACAGGGCTTTTAAGAATTATCAGGACTCCTCCTTTTGCTGAGGGGGAAGAGCAGTCCCTAAAGAAAAGAAGGGCTTTGCTCCTGCCGTTTTGCCTTATGAAACCTAGGGAGAGACTCCTTCCCTGTCTCAGTCCTCCTCTGTGACTCTTGTGCAACACCGTCATATTCGCGGGGCATTTACATTGTATGAAGATGTGGTATGAAACCTACCGTGACCTCTGAAAACAATACGGCCTTTAATGTGGCTTCGGGGAGGGCTTAGCGAGGGAGTAGCCATAAAAATCTTCAGGGTTCAAGATGAGGTTGAGATTTTTGTGAGTGCTTTTGTCGTAGCAGCAACTGTTTGATTTAGTGGCCCCCGCTACAATGGGGAGGAGAACAAAGCCAGAATACCCCGTGTATGAGTTCCTTACAGGGAAGACCCATCAGGAAAACCGAGGGGTTGGGGGGGCACAGAGCTTCCTCAGGCCTCTCCCTCTGAAATGAAACTTGGGGAAGGTATTGGAGAAAAACTTCTCGTCAGCTTTCCCAGTCGGTGTTACAGTCTTGTGTGGCTGTGAAACCGGAGGAGAGCAGAGGTACCAGAGGCAGGGACGGGGGCAGCAGCTTGCTTTGCAGTTACTGCACTCGCTGCGGCGTTTGATACTCCAGTGAGATTCCCAAGTTGGGGGAGTTCTCGGCACCCCCAGCACAACGCTTCTCCCGTGTTTCTGCCAAGTTTTCACAGGGGTTCTGCCCCGGCTGTCCCACCCTGCGCCCACACAAGGCGCCTGCATCGAGCAGGGTGAGAAGTGGCAAAGATCAGGGGCTGGCAAACGGTGGGCTGCAGGGGGAGCGTCCTGGGCTTGGTCGTGGATCCTGCAGGGCTGTTTTCTTTAAACCTCTAAGACTTTCTGTAGGTCAGTGGTTTTTATCTACTGGGTTTGTTTGAGCAGCAGATTACAGGGTGCACAGGCACCTCTCCAGTCCCTGGAGGTCTGTGTCTTTATTCATGCTGAGTGCTGCTGGTCTACGGTGGATTTTAGTCTGGAAACCCTCCCAATCTACCGCATGTGCAGCTATCGTGGCCGCAGGGCCATTCACACCACCTCGTCGTCACCCTGCCGGCGGGGAGATGGGGACCGAGGGAGGGGTTCTGATTCCTCCGTGTTCCTCAGTGACAGCCCTGCTCTTCCCACATCACAGAAGCTGCTCTGCAGACCAGCCATCACCGTGCTCCGAATGAGGGAGCCCCAATACACCCCGGGACAAGATGCTGCAGCAATCTACCCTTTCATGTGAGCCAGTAGATTTGTCGCTCCCTGGCTCCTGCCTAGCCACGGCACAGTTGCCCAGCGGCGAGCGCAGCCGGTGCTGCTGACCCTGCGATCCCCCAGCACCCACGATTTATGGCCTTGCTGCTGGGAGCAGGGGGAGGGCTGCCAGTTAAGCTGGGGCTGAGCTAAGCCCTGCAGATAGAGGAGTCCTGTGTCCTGGGCTAATCCCCAGCCCCCTCCCACCACTGATCAGATAGCTGAAGGTAGAGATTATGCAATTGGTGACTACAAAGTCATGTTTAGGGAGATGCTCAGATAGCCCCAGTACAGATCTGTACCTGCATTCTTCTGCTGCCTTCATTAGGCCACATACCTGAGGCTGCCTGTCCTGTAAAACTGGGAACCTTCTAGCGGGGTGATGACACCGGGAGTGACTCTGCAGTTAAAAGTTGGTGTTGCCTTTCATTCATCCCTTTCTTTCAAGGTTTTGTCTGCAGAGAGGTGCCTGCTGTGCCCTAGCAAACCTTGTAAAGCTGAGCACAGGCTGGCCCTGGGTTCTGCTGGGTTCAAGCTGGAGAAAGCTGCCTGTGAGGAAGAGCAGCTGCTTTAGATTTCTGCTTGGCTTGTGGAGCTGAAAACTGGTTTCGTTTCTGACCCTCATACATCTGGTTCCTTTATTTCTGTTGCACTCACATGTTCCCCGCTGGTAAGAAGCCCCACGGTGGTTTGTCAGGTTGCTCAGGCTTTGTCACGGCTGGAGACGACTTCCCTGGGACCTCTGCTGCTCCAGAAGTCCCGCAGATGAAAAAAAACCTCCCTGGTGAGATCTGGGTGAGGAAAAGCAGGCTGGGTGTTGCCGTGCCTGTGTGAGTTTGAACCAGCTCCCCTTCACAAGCCGGTGCAGTTGGGGTGTTTCGAGGTCTGTATCGCTTCACCCAGTGCCAGAAAGCAGGGCTGGTGGGGTCTGGGCAGGGCACCAGCACAGGGCCGGTTTGTGTGGTTGTGTGTCTCCCCATCTCAGCTCCCACGATGGGATGGGGGGTGCAGGCAGCTGCTAACATTCAGCTCCTGCCCAAGGCCACCAGTGCTGTGCTGACTTGTTCCTTCCCTTAGTGCCCTGTCTGTGTCTCCTGTTGTTCGTCTTCTCAGCTGTGTTCCTTCACCCATCGAGACCCATCATCTCCAGCCCCCCTTGCTGTGTCTGAGCATTGCTGTGGTTCCCTCATCACCTGGACGGGTCACTTGGTACAGCTGTAGCTCCTTGCAGGCTAGCAGCACTGTGTTTCCCTGACCACTTCCACTTGTGGTCAGCCAGGTGGCCAGAGGTGCTTGCAGCTGGTTGTTAAACAAACTCGAGGTTTCCTTTACCTCCTTCTTCTCGGCACTGTTGAGAATGTCTGGACTTAATACCTTTCGAATACGGGGAGATGATCCTGGTGGTAGCTGGGGCGCTGCGTTTGTGGCAGCTTGTGAGCCTCCAGCAGCGGAGCCAGAGCGGTGCCAAGTTCCAGTCCTCTCGGGAGCGTTTCTGATCACTCAGAGAAACCTTTTTGTTGAGCTCAAGGCCTTTCTCTCCCCTTCTCTTGCAGATGAGCGGGTGGATCAGCGAACCTGCCTGATCTGCGGGGACAGAGCGACAGGGCTGCACTATGGCATCATCTCCTGCGAGGGCTGCAAAGGGTTCTTCAAAAGGAGCATCTGCAACAAGCGGGTCTACCGCTGCAGTCGGGACAAGAACTGCGTCATGTCGCGCAAGCAGCGCAACAGGTGCCAGTACTGCCGGCTGCTCAAATGCCTCCAGATGGGGATGAACCGGAAAGGTGAGGACAAGGGGAACTTCAGCAAAATGATGCGCGGGTGTGAAACACTCTGCTGAGCTGCTGCGTGTCTGTGTCAAGGAGGAGATCTGTGTGAACCGAGGTCATACGGAACGGCTCCGTGTGTGATCCCTTTTTCTGGGAAGGTAACAGCTTGTTACTGTCCTTCCTGGAGGATCTGTCCTTGCGCTGGCCCCAGACAAGGTGGACTTTGTTTCTGTGCTTCAGTGTAGTGATCTGGCTGAAATGGAGGGACTGAAAAAGGCTCTGAAAGTGCTGGGGGATCAGGGTCAGACTTTGCCTGCTCCTTGTGGCGATGAGCTGTGAGGGTCTGCACTCACTGCCCATCTCCAGCTGACAGTGTGGGGCGGGGAACGCTGGGGGTGGATTTGCCAGGTAGGAGGTCGCTGAGGAGACAGTGTGACAGGGGTTAGGGACGGTCCCTGGTGGCAGATGGGGCTGCTGGTGCTCCTTCCTGGCCACGTGGGTGGGAGGGCAGCAGCAAGGCCCTTCCTGGCCACGAGACACAAGTGTCACCTCTTGTTTTTCACTCGTCGTCGATGACTTTCGTGTCATCACTCAGGTAAAAGCCGCCTGTCAGGAGCTCTAAAACTTCCATAAATCTTCGCAAATCCTGCAGGATCTTCTGCACAAGATGCGTCTCAGGGCCGGGATGGAAAGATTAGGTCCTGGCTGCTTTGGTTGCCAATTGTCTGTGCGGGTTGGGCTGGGTAGCCAGTGCCCAGTGGAAGCTCTGCTGGGTGCCCAGTGCCCAGCAGGCTAGCCCTGGTGATGCCCCAGCTGCCCAGTATGGTTTGGTCAGGGCGCCGGTTCCTTCACGCCGGCTCAGCCCGGTGTCGGCCCGGGCCGTACCCCTCGGGGGTGCCGCAGCTCCCGCAGCCGTGCGGGTGTCTGCGGGCGGGCTCAGCCGCGGGGGCACAGCGCCACCTGCCGGCCTCGCCGCCACCTGCCGGCCCCGCTGGGCTGCAGAGCCCACGAGGGAGGTCAGAGCGGGGTCTGGGTGCAGGTGATGCTGGGCTCGGGCAAAGCTGGGCTGGACGTGCCGGGGAGAACCTGCCGGCCTTGACAGGCCCGCTGTGGGTTGGACTCGGTGATCTCAAAGGTCCTTCCTGCCTCACCGGTGATCCACCCGCCACAGCAGCCCTTCTGGAGCTGCTTCTGTGTTTTGGAGTCTTTGAAGCCTGTTCTGATGGACAAGTGGTGAAACCATTTCTGCATTTCCTTAGTGATCTTGTCGTCTAGGCTGTGCAGTGGGCAAGACTTGCACATCCCCCGTTTGAGAGGAGTCTTGGAACGTACCTGGGAGCCACACAATCACAGAACATTAGGGGTTGGGAGGGACCTGGAAAGATCAGCCAGTCCAATCCCCCTGCCACAGCAGGACCCCCTAGATCCAGTCGCAGGAACGTGGCCAGGCGGGTTTTAAACCTCTCCAGAGAAGGAGACTCCATAACCCCCTGGGCAGCCCCTTCCAGGGAATGATCTGGGAGAATTCAAACTTGGCACTGTGGGCAGCAGGGAGTGGTGCTGGATCATGAGGGCTGAGCTTTAAGCTGGAGGTCCCTTCCAACCCCTAATGATTCTGTGATTCTGGGAGTGTTTGTAAGAATTTAAGCAATTGGCCTTTGGAAGCGGTGGGCTCCTCAGCATTGGGCACTTCTATGATCCAGCTGGGCCAGCTTGTCTAGACAGTGCTTTTGCCAAGAGACACTGGGCCAGATGGTCCTCGAGGTCCCTTCCAATGTGGTCTTCTATGACTCTGTGTGAAAACAAACCAAATTGCTTTGCGTCCTGTAAATCCCATTGTCAGAGGCCTGCAGGGTCTGACAAGGCAGCCTGGAGAGCATCACACCATGAGCCAGCAGAGTTCATTTAACCTACAGTTGTTGAAAGTTACCATCTCTTGACAATGATTCAACAGAGCTCTGGTTGAAACAGCCCCCACCACACGAACAGCTGACTGCTCGGAGCACACAGCAAGGGGTTAAAGGTCTTACAGGTTTGCGTCCGGAGTGCAGGAGTTCAGGCAGAGTGCTGCCCTTCAGCAGCAGCCAGTTCGGAAGGCAGCTCATCAAACCAGTTGAGCAGGGTGGGCAGATCGGTTTGGGGGAGCTGGAGAGTCCAGTGGCCAAGTCAGAAGGCCCCTGGAGAGAAAGGAGCAGCCTGGTGACACCAGCATTGACCTCAAGAAGAGCGGTGACCTCTGCAGGGGCTGATTCCCCAAGGTGGTCTGCAGAGCGGGAGGGTGGTTGGGTGTAGAAGAGGAAGAGGTAAGGTGATGACTGCTCCAAGCACACTGCGACGTCAGAACCCCCGCGCAGTTTGTGTCCCCGGCTTCTAGTGGGATTAGCTGAGCAACTCTGCCAGGTGAGGCGCTGTGAGGTGCCCAGCGATAGCTGTGCTGTGGGCCGCGGGCTGCTGGAGCTGTGAGTCATCGGGGCACTCATCTGCAGGGCTCTGCTTTGCTCGGCGGGGTGGTTCCCATTCAGGAAACCGCAATTGAGGTCCGTTTGCAGGATGTGCCGAGCTCTGCCTCACCGCAGTGGGATCCCTGAGCTGAGAGTGTGAAAGATGAGGGCGGTTGGAGTGGCAAATGTCTAAAATTCTCTGGTACAGAAATTTTTCCTTCAGTTTTGTGTCATTTGATGCTCCGGCAGTCCCGTGTGCCGAGCTGGCTGGCAGCAGCAAGGTCACCGTGCAGCTGGGGAGAACCTCCTGCCAAGTCCAGCCAGGCTGTGGTGGGAAAGAGATTGAGACCTGATAAACACAGGGACCCAGCCCAGGAGAGGAGGAGCAGGGTTGGGAGCTTCTGCAGGGCTGCTCTGCCGGTAAAGAGGGAGGTGGAGAGGCAGCTCCAGGGTAATCTGCTTCACTGGGCTCCACTGGAGGTTGTTTAAAGAACAGACTGAAACTTAGATATAAAGTTGTTGTTCCCAAACCAGTAGCTGCCTGCCTTCTTGCACATCTCCAGGGCACTGGGCGCTAGTGTTCCTCACCGAGGTTTGGTTCGTTCTTTCTTTCAGCAATCAGAGAGGACGGCATGCCAGGAGGCAGAAACAAAAGCATCGGGCCTGTCCAGGTGAGCACATCCAGCCGCTTCCCTGGGGTTGCCTCGAGTTTTGCTCTCTTGGCTCTGGCAAACAGCTCGTGGGTGGTGGGCTGGGACCACGGCAGCAGCTGGGGGTGGGCTGGGACTGGAGTGCGTTTGACTGAGCCTTTCTGAGCCCTGCCTGTGCCTTCTGCTGGCCCAGCAGCGCTTTGACTCTGCACGAGCATGAGAAATGCATCGTGATGTGCAGGTCTGTGAATAAATCTTGGTGCCTGGTTGTCCCTCGTGGTCCCTCCTTGTCCCCAGAGGGGGCACAGCGCAGCCCCAGGGAGCTCTGTGTGAACTCCAGAGCAGCCTGGCCGTCACGGTGCTCTGTCCTTTGTGAGCCACACAAGGACATCCGTCCCTGCGCAGCTCCCGGTCAATCTCACGGGCTCTGTGCTGCAATTCCTCCAGCTGCTGCAGGCTGGGCACCCAGTAAACGTCTGGCTGATTGATGGTGCAGCTTGCCTGGAGATAGCTTGTAAAGCGCGAGGTGATTCAGCCCAGCAGCTTGTGGTGCGCGCGTGAGAAATGATGGCCATTTCCAGCTCGCTTCTGGAGAAGAGGCCCTGTAAAAGTTTACTATTTATTTTAGTAAAACAGAATAACACCGGGAGCACTTTCTGTGACTCCACGTGGCTGCAGGGAGACCGCTCACCGCAGGCCAAGGAACCGGCCGCTCTGCCTGCTCCCTATGGTTCTCCATAGCCGGCGAAAACGAGACAGGAGTGGGGCAGTGCCTGTGGTCGGCCTCAGGGAGAGCCCAGCTCGGCCAAGAAAAGCGTCTCAGTGAGGGCAGAAGCCTTTGTGCTGTTTGCAGGTCCCATGTTGGTAACAGCCTTAAAGTCTGGGGCAGAGCTTTCGTTTCTGTCCAGGAAACACTGCTCATGGCTCTCCGAGCAGTGCGGCTGTGGCAGAACTTCCCCCGCTGCTGCCCCAGCAGGGCTCTGCTCGTTGGGGACCTGGCAGTCGGTCACTGGTGGGCCGTAGCTAGTGCCACCAGCTCCCCCCTGGGCTGAGACCGTTTCACCGTTGCCCTCTCCAGCCTCTGTGACTGGGGAAGCTACCGAGCGTTTCTGACCCCTCTGCAAGACACTGGAAGCAGTGGATGTCTCTTGAACGGGCTGTTGAGTTCACGGCCGGTTCCTGCCACGCGTGTCAGGGCGAGGGCTTCCCGCGCTGTGTGGCGGCCCCGCTGAGGGGCACACGCGCTGCTCGGTTTCAGTTACAAGCAGGAGCCCAGAACTCCTGTGTCCCGCCTCCCGCACTGCCTGCTTTCTCCAGGAGCACGCCCGCTCGGTCTTGAGGTTGCGTTCTTCAGCGAACCCCGTTTTTATTGCCTGTAGCCTGTCTGAGCTCAGATCCCTACCGCTAACGTTTGGTTTAAGTACTAGGTGCGTGATCGCTTCTTCGGGCGCCGCTTGGTTCTTACCTGGGGGAAGCCAGCGGCGGGGATTCCCTGTAAATGCTTGCCTGGCTGATTTTGCAGGCGTCACCTCGCCTCCGTCGATTGCTTTATCGAAGCGGTGCCCACCCCACCTTCCCTTTGCCTTTAACTCTGCCGAGTACTGAGTGATGTTCCCGAGGAACCCGGTGGTAACTGGGGCCAGTTCTTCACTGACGGATGGCCCGTTGCTGTCTGTGTCTGACATCACCTTTCGCTGTGCCCGTCGCTGTCTGCTGCGCTAGGCTCCCCTGCATTGCACCGCAGGCACCGGGCGGCCCCACGGCCAGCTGTCAGTAGAGTGGCTCCTGCACCGCGTTCCTGCGAAGCAGGGCTGCAGCGGCAGAGCGTTTCCCTGGCACAGGGTGGGTTCAGCTCTGGGGGATGTGGCCGTATGGCCGAGGTGTTCGTGTGCTGAGGCTCTGTCTCGTTAATGTTCTCAGCTGAAGTGACCCTAACGGTCCTGTGTTTGACAGATATCGGAGGAGGAGATTGAGAGAATCATGACTGGGCAAGAGTTTGAGGGAGAGGCCAACATGTCTTGGAGCAACAATGGAGACAGTGACCACAGTTCCCCTGGAAATGGAGTTTCTGAGAGCAACCAGCCTTCGCCTGTCTCTACTCCATCTTCAAGGTGGGAATGACCCCTGGAAGAATTTCTGCTGCGCCAGGGCGATTGGACCAGATGATCTTTCAGGGTCCCTTCCAGTCTCTAACGCTCTGCGATTCAGTGCCCTGCGCTCCTGGACGTTTCCCATAAGTTCAGTTGTTCTTTCCCTGTTTTTATTAACCCTGATGGAGCTGGTTCAACGGTTTGGTGAATCCAGTGGATCCCTGGAGGCGCCTTAACAGGCTTTTCCTTTTCCAGTAGGTCCGTGGAGCTGAACGGGTTCGCTGCACTCAGGGATCAGTACATCGGGACGCCGGTGTCCACGCACTATCAGTACCTCCCGCACCTTTTTAGCTACTCTGCTCACTCGGCTCTGATGCCCCCCCAGACACGCAGCCTGGACCCCCAGTCGCACAGCCTCATCAATCAGTTGGTGTCAGCAGAGGACCTGGAGCCGCTGGGCACACCGATGCTCATCGAGGACGGGTGAGCACGTGCAGTGAGGGGCTGCCTGGAGCTGCCTGTTCCTGGCTGTCCTTTGGGTTCGTGGGTTTCAGCCCTGGGACTGCATGAGCTGCACAGAGGTTTGTGAGCGTGGCCCAGGGGAAATACCCATGGGTGGAATGAAGCTGGGTGCTCCATGCAGTGGCAGGAGCTGGAGGGCTGTCTCTGAGGCTGAGCCGCCTGTGGCTGGCTGGATGAGTGACCCCTGGGGTCAGGGGTGGTTCCCCTTGCAGCCCTCAGATGGGTGGGCCGGCCGCTGGCCATAGCAGCTCCTGCTGCCAGACGATGCTGGGCACTGGCCCGTGGGGCACTCGGACAGGCACGTGGGTGGGTTTGTCTCGCCCTGCTCTCGGAGAGCCTCGTCAGGCCGTCCTGCTAATTGTTCCTCTCCCTTGGTGCCTGCAGGTATAAAGTGACGCAGGCAGAGCTGTTTGCGTTGCTGTGTCGGCTGGCGGATGAATTGCTTTTCAGGCAGATTGCTTGGATCAAGAAGCTGCCGTTCTTCTGCGAGCTCTCCATCAAGGACTATACCTGCCTGCTCAGCTCCACGTGGCAGGAGCTGATCCTGCTCTCCTCGCTGACTGTGTACAGCAAGCAGATCTTTGGTGACCTTGCGGACGTCACCTCCAAGTACTCCCCCTCTGACGACGAGCTGCACAGGTGAGGCAGGGGCCTGAGCACATGGGTGAGGGAGCGAGAGATGGAGATGGGAGAGCCCTCAGCAGGGTGACAGCCACTTCTCCTGGATTTTTAGGAGACAGCTGTTTGGGGCTTAGTGAGCACATCGGGGTTAGTGTTCAATCCAAACCACTTCTGCAGGGGAAGGGGCATGTTTGAGTTCCCTGAATTTCCTCCCAGCACAGCCCTCCAAACTGCCCTTTTGATCAGGAGATGAAAACTAACCATCGTGTTGGGTAACCCTGAGATGCAGGCTGGAAGGTCTCATTTACAGAACCCCTTGGGCCAGTGGAAAGTTTGTTCCCAGAGCTGGTTGTCTCTGTTATCAGAGGGGTCGTTATTAATTGCTGGTTCAGTGTTTTGATTTCATAAATTCAGAGATGTTGCAACGTAGCCCTTGTGTTTTCCATCCTCTGTGCTATCTGATGCTCTGAACAACCCTCCTTTCATTTATCATCCTGGCCAGGGGCTTGGGGTTTGGGCTGGGTGCTTTGGAGTCCTGCTGCAGGACAGAGCCTGCTGTAGGTAGCAGAGTCAGTCTCACACTAACGTGGCAGAACAGGTGGGATTCATGGCAAGTGCTGCCCACCCTCCCTTTCATTGCTCTGCTCGGTCTGTGCTCTGCCCACGCTGGGCTGGGCAGTTTTGCCACCGTCACCAGGGTATCCCAGTGTCTGCTGAGCAGGGGTTTAAATACCACCGTGGTCCTCAGCCATCGTGGTATCCGACAGTTCCTTGGGGTTCCTTTGTGCACCTGTTTTGACAAGCAGAGGGGCTGGCTGAGACCATGGTGGAGGCTGCTGAGAGCTGGGCCCAGGTGTCTCATTTCCTGGGGCAGGTTCCTCCGTGGGGCCGTTCTGCCCAGCCATTCATCGTGCATCTGGTGCTGCTGCTGCCAGGGACACTAAGGGTCATAGAAAACCACAACTGCACTTGTTCCGCATTCAGGCGGCCCTTTGTCCCTGCTGTCCTGGTCAGAGCCTCCAAAGAGGAGTGCTTGTTCCACTTGGGGCTCGTGATAAATGCAAGCGAGAGGTAAGGAAACAGGACAAAGGAGGAACCTTCGCCCTTCAGGAGCAGCCAGTTCAGAGCTGGTCGCCTCCAGAGTCCTTCAGAGGAGACCTGAGCGCGCGGCTGGAAAGAGGTATCTTGGGAGCACAGGCTGCTGCAGCCCCTTCCGATTTAGCCTTTTGAGTGTCGTTGATGGCCCTTAATAACAGGGACACACTCAGCAAAAACCGCCGGTTGGTAGCAGCTGCACAGACCAGGGCTCTCGGGCCACGCAGCTCCCTCCCGGTTGGCTTCGTGGTAGCTCAGCCACGGCTTGACCGCCCGCCCGCGGCAGTGGGACAGTCTGGGGGTACCAGTCTCCCTGTCCAGCGTGCTCGTGGTGTGTGTGAGAGGTGTCGGGCTCGTGGGTTTCCTCTGAGAGCCCTGGCACTGATCACAAGTGATGCAAACCAGAGCTCTCGGAGCCGGCTGGAGAGATCTGCCTGGGCTGTGATGCTCTGGCTCTCTGGGGTTAATCTCTGGCCCTGTTTAGCAGAGAGGCCGGGGCGCTGCCTTGGGTGGGTGGTGAGTGAAGAAGGCATAGGATGAGCTCCCCAGCCCCCTGCTTCAGTCGCTTCTAGCAGCTGGCTAAATGTTCTGTTTGCCTGCTAGATCAAATGTTTTCTTTTATTGTGCTGTTTTTCTGGAGATGAATATGAAATGAATAGATTCTTGACCTCCCCCAGCACTCCTGGTAGCGCTTCCCTCCCCGTCCCCAGCTGATCCCGATAAACTCCCAGCCAGAAACTTGCCTGGTGTAAACGGCGAGGGAAAAAGTGTGTGGAGGAGTCAGTCCTCGAGAAGAAGTAGGGCTGTGAAAAACAGACCAGCTTTGTTTGAAAGGGGGAGGAAAGTATGTGCGGGGAAAGTAAGACAGTTCAACTCCAGGAATGAGAGAAGAGCTCTCCTGGATTTATGAAGTGACGAGTGGCTGGTAAAAATGTGCATGCTCTAAAAACAATTAAGCCTGGCAGACGACTGAGTGGTCTTTGTGCTCATTAACTTGTTGAGCTTTGCAATCTTGCACCTGCAAGATTTTTAGTGTCAGCTCGAGAGCAAGCAAACTTGTCCAACTTTAGATTAGCCGCCGAGGCTTTCAGCGCCTGCGATATTACTTTGCTGAAGAAGTGACCCGCGGTTCAGACAGCTTGTTTGCGCTCGCCGGGGTCGGGCTCCGCCGCGCGGCTCACAAATAACTTTGAAGTAAACAAACACACCTGCCAAAATAAGGCTTTGTGCCGCGGAGAAGGGTCTATTTCTGGTCTATTCAGAGATGCCTTTCTGGCTGCGCTCTCGTTCTCGCCGCTGCACAATGCCGGAGCGCAGCTGAAGCTTCCCTAAACACTTCTGTCCCACTTCTGAGCGGTTCTGCAAGATGAAGCTGCTTTGAAACCGAGGGGGTATCGCAGCGAGATGTGTTCTGAGAGGCTGGTGGCACGTGTCCGATGGTCCTGGAGCGTGCCCGTGGGTGCTGGCAGCCCCCTGCGCCCTCCAGCTCTGCTTGTGCCTGGCACGCACAGGGTGCTGCTCCTGCAGAGGCAGCCCAGCATCTCCTTCAGCAGAGAGCCTTGCTCTGTACTGCAGAGGCTCCAGCAGGCAGATTCTCAGCAGGTTCTGGGGAGGTTTTCTTTCCCCGTGTGCTGGCACGGGCCCTCTCCTGCCTGGCTCTTGCTGGCCTTTCTCTGCAAGGCTGGGCGAGGCGACTGCTCCGTTCAGCCTCAGGCCTGCAGTTTCACTCCCTTTGACAGGGGGTGTCTCTGGTCCCTCGCATGTGTGAGGGGGATCCCAGCCTCGCTGCAGGGTCTCGCCCCTGTTAGCAGAGTGACCGGGGCGCTGCCCTCAGCCGAGGAGAACGAGGAGGCCGTAATGAGCCGGCAGCGATGCCGTCCGCGTGGCAGCTTCTCGCCTGGGTTGCGTGGGCTGTGTCCTGCACGCGCTGATGTGTGCTCTCTGTCCTCCAGATTCAGTGAAGAGGGGATGGAGGTGATGGAGCGGCTGATCTACCTCTTCCGCAAGTTCAACCAGTTGAAGGTCAGCAACGAGGAGTACGCGTGCATGAAAGCCATCAACTTCCTCAACCAAGGTGAGTTTGGGACTAGTGGACCGAGCGGTCTGCGCTGCCCTGATGAGAGCCGAGCTCTGAAGCCCCGCCGTGCGCGTTTGCCGTCCTGCAGAGCACGCGCTGTGCAGAGCGAGGTGCTGAGGTGCCCACCGAAGGCGGTTCATTTGCTTGGGGCATCGTTCCTGCCTTGGCTGAGGCGCCAGGGACGGTCAGGGTGTCGCTTAACGTGAACCGAAGGTGCCAGCGCCCCCGTGAGAACAGCAGAGAGGCTGCTGAAGCCCCTGTGGGTAAGGTTTGGGTGGGTGGTGGCTCATGGAATCAGAAGTTCGGGGCTTGGAAGGGACCTCTGCAGATCGTCTGGTCCAGGACAGTGTCGTCTGGGAGCTGCTACTGAGGGAGCTCTTTGGGCAGGTAACAGAGCGAGGCTTTAGAGCCGGCTGAGTGGCAAGAGGGGTTTTTCTTTCATAGCATCAGCTATTTCCATAACAACTGCTCAGAGTCCCACCTGGAAGAGGTGTTTGTTCAGCTCCCTGCAGTGAAGGGTCGGTGCGTACAGCCTCTCCTTCCTCTTTTCAGAGCTGCTCTGACGCTGTAGCTGCTGCAGGACGCTCGGAGCTCGCAGGGAGCAGAGTGATTCTTTAACGTGTGAGGAGATGCTGGTTGTCTCCTAACAGCAGTGATGGCCGGGGATGGCTGGGTCCTGCCCTCAGCAGTGCTCGCCCCTGCCCTGCTCTCGTAGCTGGGGTCGATCCACTGCTCATGGCTCCCCTGTCCTAGCTGTTCGTGGCGGCCCTGTGCCCGTGGGACCTCACAGGACGTTCCTCCGTGCCGTAGATGAAGAAAACTCGAGAGGCAGATGCGTGAGGGCCGGGGATTTTGGAAACAAATGTGCCCGGGGTGAGGGATGGCTGCGGGGCCGCACAACTGTGCTGTGGGCTCTCTCCTCCCCCTCTCGTGTCCAGGAGAGAGTGCTGACGCTTCAATCTGTGCCGGGCCGAGGTTCGGCTCCGCTTCCGCGGGCAGTTTCCTGACACTGGCTGATGCACTTCTCGAGCTGCTCCCATTGTTTTCCAAAATGTATTTTCATTAACTTCCTGCCTTCTTGTATTTTTAGTTGAAGTTTGCAATTTTTTATGTGAAATACCTGGGAATGCTTTTCAGAAGGCAGCTTCTGGGCAGCAGATAAGTGGCTCTTCCGTCAGGTGCCCTCACAGTGCCGAGCTGCACCCGCGGCTGCCTCGCTGCGCTGGGCTGGATCCCTCCCAGGGCCCCGGCAGCGTGCCGATGCTGCTGCGCGGTGCCAGAGGGACCCTCCTGCCAGCCCGAGAGCTGGGCAACGGCCGTTCTGCGAGCGTGGGGCCTCCCTTGGCAAAGCAAAGCGGGAAAAGACGGGCCTGGCGGGTTTATAGGGCTCGTAGGGCTGATGAGGAGAAAGACGAGGGCACCGCAAGGTACAGAGTTGAGTGTTTTCCTCAGCCAAGGTGCTGTAGCTCAGATCAACGTGTCTCTGCTGAGGGGGCCTTAGCTGAGTCTGCACTGAGGGCTAAACCTTGGCACCGAGCTGCTTCGCACCAGGCAGTGGGATTTCAGGTTGCTGGAGCCGATGTCTCCCAGAGCAGCCATGGAGCTCTGCAGGTAGACAGCTTAGGGCAGGAGCTGTTCTCATGCCAGTCTTCCACAAAGGAAGTCCTTACCCAGACCCAGGAGTCGAGGTGGGGGTTCCAGTGTCAGTCCAGCTGGGCACTCAGGGCCAGTCTGCAAAGCAGTGAGGGGTGGGTGCCAGGAGGATGGAGCCAGGCTCTGCTCAGGGGCACCCAGCGACAGGACAAGGGGCAGTGGGTGTGAGCTGCAACACAGGAGGTTCCGCATCAATCTGAGAAGGGACTTGGTCCCTGTGAGCGTGCCAGAGCCCTGGCAGGGGCTGCCCAGGGGACTTGTGGAGTCTCCTTCTCTGGAGACGTTTCAAACCCCCCTGGCCATGTTCCTGTGCAACTGATCTAGGGGGTCCTGCTGTGGCAGGGGGACGGGACTGGATGATCTTTCGAGGTCCCTTCCAGTCTCTAAAGCTCTGGGATTCTGTGTGGCTCCGCTTCGAGTTTTAGCCGTGGGCTTGTCTTTGCTGAAGAGGTGGCAATGAGGACGACTCTGCCGCTCGCGGGGGAAGCTGTGGGGCCGGTGCCGTGACTCTCGCTGTGTTCGCTTTCAGACATCAGGGGCCTGAGCAACGTGTCCCAGCTGGAGCAGCTGAACAAGCGGTACTGGTACGTTTGCCAGGACTTCACAGAGTACAAGTACCCCCACCAGCCAAACCGTTTCCCGGATCTGATGATGTGTTTGCCAGAGATACGCTACATTGCAGGTAACCGCCTGGGCTCTCCTCCCGCTGGGCTCCTGCAGGCTGCCGTCTGCTTTGGAAAGGAGCTGAGTCTGTGACAGTGACGTCCTTGTTGCCTTTGCTGGGGCTGTTTGCGTGGGACCCTCTCAACTGAAGCTTCTCCATCACCTTTAATCTGCTCCCATCGCCCCCAGCCCAGCCAGCCAAGCTGGCTCTTGGCACGTTGACCCTGTGATGCTGGTGGACGTGGGGTGAGGTCCCGCTCTCCAGTCCCCTGCTCCCAGCAAGCCCCTTCCAGTGCTGTGGTCTGGCTCTGCTTTTATTGTGCCCCTCCGAGCCCTGGCTGGGAGGCACCTCCGGGTTGTAGTCGTGGCTGGGGAGTTTGTTACCTGCTGAGAGAGATGGGTCCCTGCAACGCCGCTTAATCGAGGAGGTGCTGGGCGGAGCAGGAGCAGCTGTACAGAGCAACCCCGAGCCCCAGCTGGGCAGCACCTGAGCCCTGCAGGTGAAGTCTCTTGTGCAGTGGCCTCACCAGTGAGATCGCTGGGGTCTGCCGTTACGAAACCCTTGCTCGTTCCCGACCGTCGCGGCCCAGGGAGAGGGGCTGCCTCCCCACATCAGGGCTCCGTGTGCCTCGTCCCGCTCCCTGGTAACGAGCTAGGTGGGACTTGCGGAGTGGCTCTCGACCGCAATCAGCGAGGGAGTCTGAGGAGAGACGGGGTTTAGTCTTTCCCGGGTTCTATAAATACTGCTCCGCTGCGGAGGAGCCATTTTGATCTGCCTTCGCCCGCTTGTTTTGCTTTCGGTTCAGTAAATAATAAATCCCGCCGTGTCCGCTGACTATCAAATGTCTAGTGCAGTGCTGGGATGATTAACTGCTTCTCCGAGAGGTTCAAGGTAAAACCATCTCCGGCGCTGCTGCTGGCTTAGGTGTCTCTGAAATCTGATTCAGGAGTGGCTGCTAATTCTGCCTTCTTTAATTCCTTCCCAGGAAAGCTGGTGAATGTCCCCCTGGAGCAGCTGCCTCTCCTTTTTAAGGCCGTCCTACATTCCTGCAAGACGAGCGTGAGCAAAGAGTGAGCCCGGCCCCGCGGTGCCCGAGCCGTGCCCAGGGCAGGGAGCTGGCTCGCCCCGGCAGAGGGGCAGCGGCGCCCTGGCCGCACAGCAAGAATCTGTTTAGGGTTTGTTTTGTTTTGGTTTGTTTTTTTTACTCCTTTTCCTAAATATTTATTTCACGACAGAGTTGAATGTATGAGCTTCAACACGATGCACATGGTTCTGTCTGGGTGCAGCAGATGCATCCTCCAGCGGTTTACAGAATGTGAAGATGTTTAATGTGACAGTGTTTGTAGGGTTAGTGCTCTTGTGCTGGGGACGGAGACGACTAAGACTACCTCAAGGAGAAGGCGCCGCTTGCGCGCTGCTCTTTCCAGGATTGGCACCCGGAAGCGTTTGTCGCGGGGAGCCCGCGGCACCGCGGAGCTCTTAGTAGCCCAGAGGGACCGGCGTGGACGGGCAGGGGTCGGGGGTGCCAAGCTGCTCTTTCTTTCAGCACAGCCATCGTTCCACAACTGCAGGGGGTGGAGGAGAAGGGAAGTTTCCCCGAGTCCTGCCCCTGCGGGATCGTAGGCTCCTTCCTTGCTGCAGCCCCTCCTGGGAGCTGCAGCCCCTCCTGGGAGCTGCAGCCCCTCCTGGGAGCTGCAGCCCCTCCTGGGAGCTGCCCTGTGGGCTCTGCCCCGGCCGGAGCAGCTGCCTTGGCTGCCCACGTTCCCGTTCGGCTGAAGCGGCGGCGCTGCCGTGGGTGGGAGCCTCTGGAGTCGCACAAGGTGCTCCTGTTGCTAGAGAGCTGCGAGTAATTTCTGGTGGCTTCCTTAACGTCCATTTTAGGTTCACAAAAGCAGGAAGAAGCTACTTAGCGAAGAGCAAGGTTGTCCCCTTCAGTGTGTTTCTCTAGGGGAGGGTCTGAGGAGGCCCCTGCATTGCAGCAGTGCCAGGCAGCCTGTGTCTGGGCACAGTCGGGTACCCCGTGGGGGAGCGTGACCTGTGTCGCTGGGGCAGGGACTCCCGTGTCCTCAGGCAGGGCTTCCTCTGCCGGACTCGGGGAGGGCACGAGCCACGAGTCCTGTCCTGCCAGCACTGTTCTGCTGCTTGTGGAATCCATTCTGCCCAGGAAAGGGGGGGCTGGTGCAGCACCAGATGACCTGCTCTGCCCTGGGTGTTGCCAGGCCTGGCTTTTCCATCTCCCAACCTCGGCACTGCTGCGGTGCCTCGATGCCCGCGGCTTGGCTGCCCGAGTGACTGCCGAGTGCTGGGGTTCACCTGGCCTTGGGTTTTCTCATGAGCAACCTCCTGGCTTCCTGCTGGCAGCGGGGCTGGGGAGATGCTCTTGTCCTCATCTCCTTCGTTAAGAACTAGCGTCCGCAGACTCGGTGGCTGCTGGGCATCCTGCCCCGTGCCTCTAGAGCAGACGTTTAGGTAGCCAACACCAGCAAGGGTTTGAGTTTGAGCTGCTCTGGAAGAGTTAGGGAATGGGGAAACCCCCTCTGTTCCTCAGGGCAGGAGGGACCAGCTCCAGCTGAGGCCATGTGGGCACTGCCGCTGCTCTGAGGTCAGAGTGAGAGCGGTGGTGAGCAGGAGAGAACCTCCTTCGCTAGAATCCTCTTTCCTTCTCCTTCACCCAGCAGGTGCTGCCTCAGTTGCAGCCCGAGAGACACTGTGACTCAGCTTGGCACCCCTCTCGGTGGTCGGCAGCCGGGGGTCAGAGCTCTCCTTGACCTGCTGCCGACTCACCGTGGACCCGCAGCGAACCGCCGCCGCCCCGCTTGGGCATCTCGCAGCTCAGCTCTTGCCCGTCGCTGCAGGTCCGCTGGCTGCTCCCTGTTGGTCGCTGAAGTAGGACGTTACGGGTAATGGCTGCTGGCCCCGCAGCAGCTCGGCTTGGGAGAGCTTCACCGATGGGGCAGTGCCGCCGCCGGTCTCGCGGAGCCTGCGACCGCACGAGGAGAGAGCGCGGGCTCCTCGGGAAGCCTCTGCAGCCAGCCGGCACCTCACGCGCCAACGGGGTGACATTAGCGGCTCCGCTCTTGACGCGGAGGCTGCTCCTCAGCTTTTCATCCCCAGGTAGCTCGATCCGATGATCTTCCGTTACGGGTTAGCTCGTGGCTCGCTGTCTCCCACGCTCAAGGAACTGTTGCTACAGGAGGACTTGTACCCTCCGGTTACCGGACGGCGCTGGTCCGTTGACGAGGAGGGGTTTGTTGTCGTTAGTGCGCGCCCGTGGGCCGTCCTGCTGCCGGACGCCCGGCGCGGTGACCCGGGACGCGTGCTGGGTTGAAGCCAGGGTAGACTCCCGGGCCCGCCGCTGAGCCCCCAGAGCACCCACCCGCTGTGGGCTGCCGGCCGGACAAGGGCGTCCCGCCGGCGGCGGCAGCAGGCGGGTTCTCCGCAGGCAGGCTGGCTGGCTGGCAGCAGCCTCCCGGTCGGTCGTGGGGAGCGGGAAAAGCCCTCGTGAGCTGCCAGCTGGGGCAGGGGCTGCTGCGCCGACGTGGGCTCCGGCTCGCCGGACGCTCCTTCTGAATCTCTTCCGCACCAAGTCCTCTGACGGCTGGTGGGTCTTAAACAGGGTAAAGTGAATGTGTTGCTTTGCAAACTCAGGTATTAGGAGAAGGTAGGGACGTAGCTAGAGACGTAGAGGCGCTAGGTCGCTCGCTAGATGTATTTGTGCATTTGGTTTGAAGGACACTCGGGAGAGGCTGGGACTTGGGTTCCATTCTTCACCCAACACTCGGTGTGCAGGGGCTCATATTTTACTGGTGCTTAATGCTCGCAGGGGGAAGTTCATTATCCTCGGTGGCTGGGTGCTCCTGCTTATCTGACCTTCTGCCAGGGGGGAATCCATCAACAATAATAGTCCGTGGTAGAATTTTCTGCCGTGACAAGTCAATTCTTATCCCCGATTTGAAAGATAAATAGGCTGAGTGACCCCCTCGTCTCCGTCGCAGCGGCTCTGCGGGCGGAGAGCTGAGGAGTCGCTCTTAATCTGAGCAGAGATGTGGGACGTGGCTGTGAAGTGCTGGGGCTCAGGTGCCCAGCAGGGCACTGCCCGGGTCTCCTGCTTTGCAGCCGGGAGCTCCTCACCCAGAGCAGAGGTGGCTGCGGCCGGCGGGTGGGGCCGATCCCGGCTCGAGGGGCCGAGCAAGAGCTTTCGGAAAGCGCCCGGGGTCTCTGCTGCTGCCGCGCTGGGGTCAGGCGTCTGGCCCCGGGAGGGCTGCGGGATGCCCGGAGGCGCCAGGGCCATCTCAGCTGGCAGGGCTGGTGCCGCAGGCGCCAAGTCGCAGTGGCTCTGCAGCCCCGGCAGCTGCTCTCTGGTTGCCAGCCGTGCCCCCGTGGCGCTCGTCTGCCGTCACCTCGTGCCCACAGAGCCGTGCGGCAGCGCCCTGAGCTCTGGGCATCGGGCGCAGCTCTGCCTTCCCCTCGAATTCCCAAATCCCGGTCTCTGCCGCCTCCCGTCACGCAGAGCCGGGGCGAGCAGGGCTCCCGGGGGGGAAGGTCCCAGCGCTGCCCCATGCTGCTGCTCGCCGGGCTGGCCCTGCCCAGCAGACCCCCGTGAAGGTTTGAGCTCCCGCCGAGCGCTTCTCGCTGCCCACCCCTCCCTGCGCCACACACGGTAGCCCCTCGGGCTCGGCCGCAGGCCCGCGGCCACCTCAGGCCAAGGAACCGTAAGTCTCGTCCTTCAAACCAACCTTTTTTTAAGGAAACTTGAATTTCTTTTCTCTTTCCTGCGTTTTTTTAATGGAAAAGCAAGAAGATTCTCCTGTGACCGTGCTGTTTACCGACCGATTCTCTCCTCTCTCGCGGCTCCGACGGGAAGCCCCGGAGCTCGCTGTCTGTGAACACGTTGTTCTTTCTCAGGATAATAAGCGGCAATCATCCCTGCCCCCTAAAAAAGGCAGGAGAAAGGGGGGAACTTGGGGAACTAGTTGAAGTATGAAGCTAATTGTGACGTCGTAGATGCTGTGTAAATCGAGGGTGATCCCTAGGGCGCCAGGGTCGCGCTGGGGGTCTCTCGGGGTCACGGTGTGTTGTTTGCAATACACGGCAGCTCAGGGATAAAGTATTTAAAACGTGACCCGGGGACACCCCAGCGTCGATGTGGCCGTTGTTGCTTCTTTCCTGACTTGCTCGGAGCCCCCAGTGGAAGCTGAATAACCCCCCGCGTGGAGACTTTGGGGTTGGCTTGTGGGAAGAGCAGAGGGGCCGGAGGGTCTGCTCAGGGCTCCGGCACTGCCCTGGCTCCTCGCCGCGGGGGTGCAAAATGCCATCGGGGCTCAGGAACTTCACCTTCCACTGGGGGCAGCTCGGAGCCCAGGGCTGGGACAGGTTGGCTCCTGTTCCCACGTCGCCTCATCCTTCTGCCTGGAAAGGGGGAATTTCTGAGGTGGTCCCTGGCAGCCAGGCCCAGTGCTCTGCTCTCAGGTGGCTGCTCGTGGGTTAGAGAGCCTTGGCTTGCAGTCAGCACCGCTTCCTCCTCGTGGGTCGCTGGGGTTGTGGACCCGGGGTGTTTGAGGAAGGTGCTGCCGTGTGCAGTCAGTCCAGTTAGAGCTGCCAGGAGCATCCGGAAGGCACCGTCACTGGCAGCGCCAGCGCTGAGCTCCGCGGGGCTGAACCCACCTGCCCGGCGCTGCCAGCCAGGGTCTGCGAATCCGAGTTGGAGGCCGATCCAGGCAGAACCTTCCCCTGGGGCCCAGAGCTGAGGGCTCTGGGCAGCTGGGCTGCAGCAAGTCTGTGGAAGAAGCAACAGGGCTGGGGGGCGGAAACGCCCCCCGGGGTAACAAGGACCAGAAACCAAACCCAGATGACGATCAACCTTCACGAAGCCTTCGGTGATTCGTTGTTTTTTCCAGTGTAGAAGATGTCTTGTAATAGTTGAGAACATTATTGACTCAGTTTCCATAACAAAACTACCTCGCGTGACATCCTGTGCAGCATCTCGGAGGGACTGTGTGAAAAACGGAGCCGTGCCTGCGGCTGCGGGGCCCTGGCGGCCACCCTGGGGCGGCTCTGTCCTGCCACAGCAGCTCAGCCTGCGGGTGGTGGCTCTGGCTTTGCCTCTGCCTGGAAGGGTCGGGCTGTGCCCTGGCAGCGACCACTGTGGCCGCTGCTCGTGGTGTGCCTCTTGCCACCTGGGGCTTCGTTGGTGCTCATCGAGCCATGAGCTCCTCCATGTCCTGGCCGTGGCTGCGCTGGGCAGCACAAGGAGGAAGCGGGTCCAGTTCGCTGCTGGTGCTGGTGTTGACCCGCCGCTGGCCTGCCTGGGCATTTCCCAGCCGGGCGGGTCCCGATGTCCCGGCTGGTGGCTCCTCCCGGGGAAACTTCTCGTTTTTCCCACAGTCCCTCGTGTGAATCAGGGAAGCAGGATGTTGCCTCGGCAGGACACTCGGTGGCCGCTGGCGCTCGGGGCTGGGGCAGGACGGGCTGTCCGGCCGCCGCTGCCCTCACCCCGCAGGGCCCGAGGAGGAGCGGGCACCGTGCTGCTGCCGCCCTCCGCGCTGCCAGCGAGTGAAGGCTTGTGCCGCGGCGGCACCAGCGCGGCTCCCGGGCTGCCCCTGCTCCGCTGCTCTGCTCTGAGACTTGACTACCTGTGGAAATGTGACCAATAAGTGTTGACCGCATGTTAGCCAGTGTTAGCTGTACGAACTAATAAACGTGACTTGTCTGCACCCGCGGCCTCCGCTCCTCCCTTGCGCCGCCTCCCTCGCAGCGGGAAGGCATCGCCACGGCTGCGGCGCTCCCGGACTGCCTGCTGGCTCTGGGGAGGGCCTTGGTGCTGCTGGAGACGCAGGTGGGTGGACGAGCCCTGCCCCGGGTGGCCGTGGGATGAGGGGAGCCTGCGCGGCTCTGGCACCTTGCAGTGGGGCAGGGCTGAGGGCTCGCGGGGACTTCGGGGCCAGCCCTGCCACGTGGTGGCCACACAGTGGGCACCCGGTTGTCACCTGCCCCTGGCCAGGTCCACAGGGGAAGGCAGGAGGATGGGGTTTCGCCCTCTGGTCGTTGCCCTGCAGCGGCTCGAGGTGCCCACCCTCACCGGGGGGTTCCAGTCTGCGGGGTGGCCAGAACGCGCAGCGGGTCAGGAGGTCGCTGTGGGGAGCTCGGGGAGGAGGGTTTGTGCCCACAGCCACAGGAAACCTGAGCAGCGACGGCTGCAGCAGGCGGGAGGACCGATCCCAAGGAGCAGCCTCGAGAGAGCTCCTCGCCCGGCGGACTGCGGAGCGGAGCCGCGGCCGCCCCGAGGTGAGCGGCACCCTAAGGGCTTCGGCAGCACTTCCACGGGCGCGTGGAGAGCCCGCTGCAGCCCTCTCAGCCAGCCAAGTGAGCAGCCGGCCCCGCTCCCTCCCTAGGGCCGCCTCGCCAAGCTCGTGACATGGAAGCCCTTCCATCCCAGCGCTCCGGCGCTTGCGAGCTCTTAGGCGCTCGGCGGGGAGGGGGCTCCCACTGAATAACGGGAGCGTCTCCGCAGAGAACCAGCGGGTCGGGGCTTTCTGAGGCGGCTGCTCCCGGTTGCCGCCAAGCTGCAGGATTTGCTCCCTGATGAAGCCCCGGGGCTGGAACATGGAGCTGCTGGGTGGCACCGAGTGTGTTTGCTGTGTGTCAGGAGTGCTCCAGCAGCCCTCCTCTAGGTGCTTCTGCAGCCCCTCCTGTCTCGCCAGGACAATCTCTGCTCCTCTTTGTGAAGTGCCGGGGCCTGGCCGTGCTCGGGGGGCCCGGAGGCTGCAGCGGTGCCCGGACAGCTGAGGCAGTGCCCAGCTCCCCACCGGCCCAGGTGCTGCTCCCTGGGCCAGCTCCATCCCCCAGCACCTCCACAGACCTCCCCAGTCCACTCTCTGCCCCTGCCAGGCTACTGGCCACAGGGTCTTCCCGGAGCTCGGGGGGGTCCCTGCTTCTCCCCACCGTCACAGCACCGTGACCACCCCGTCCCCACTCCCTCCCTTCGAGGTTTATTGTTGCCTCCTGCCTTCGATCCCGCCGCGATCCCGCTGCCCCTCCTGTGCCGAGAGCTCCCGCGGCCCCTGCCCTCTCCGCTCGGTTCGTTTTCCTTCTTTACAGCAGCCCCCCTCCTCCTCGGAGCAGCTCTGACACCGCAGCCGCCGGGATTTATTCTCTGCAACGGGACCCCGGAGGTCTGCGGCGGCTCCCGGGGAGGCAGCAGAGGCTGGTCCGTGCCCCCAGCCGGGCGAGAGGCGTCCCTGCCCCGGCGCAGAGGGCTGCCCGGAGAGCAGCCCCGGGCTGGGAAGAGTCCCAGCGCGTTCGACTTCCCGGCTCGAGCCCCGCTGACCACTGGGTTTTGATTAGAGCTCCGCTTCCCCTTCATCTCGGAGCCGCGGCCGGTGACAACTGCCGCAGCCCCGTGCCGCGGGGCAATAGTTTATCGCCGAAGGCCAGGCGCTCCATGAATCCCGAGCCGGCGCGGAACAAATCACGCTGTCACCAACGTCAGCCTTGTTAACCTGATCTTTGGCGGATCACCCGTGTCAACATTGCCCGGGACATCCATTACCGGGCCCAAGGACTTCGGGAGATGCGTTTGTCAGGCTGCTCTGTCACCGTCCCGCTCCTGACCTTCGGGAAGCAACTTTCAAGGATGAGCTGCTGCTCCGCTCGCAGAGTCGCCCTGCGGCCACCGCCCGGGCCGGGGCTGCCGGGTGAGGCCGGGTCAGTCCAGCGATTGGGGAGATGGATCTGCCCGATGGTCCTGCGGGGGGTGGCTTCTGGCGCTGGGGAAGGGTTTCCAGTGCTGCCCATCGCCCTCTGGGCTTCTCCCCACCCAGGCCCTGGGATGGGCTGCCCAGGGTGGGCGCTGAGTCCCCATCCCTGGATGAGTTTCAGAGTCACTGAGGTGCGGTGCTGGGGGACCTGGTCTAGGGGTGACCCTGTCGAGTGGGCTGACGGTTGGACTCGCTGATCCCAGGGGGGTCTTTTCCAGCCTCTGTGGTTCTGGCCACCAGCTGCTCCCGCACCTCTCCTCATCCCTCTGCGGTTCAAACCAGTCTGCTGTGTGCAGCAGACTGGTGGGTCACCAGTTCCCAGGCCATCACAAGCCCCCCATGTCCTGCTGTGCCGACTGCAGGTGTCAGAAGTGCTCTCGTTGTTTCTGATGGGGTTGGTTGCCCCTGTGGAGGTTGGAGGATGAGGCCACCAGGGCCGGGACAGTGCCAGCCTGCTCCTGGTAAGCACCTGCCCGAGCTCCTGCGGGTGGGTGGGTTTCGTGGCACCTCTGCTCAGGCTGGTGGCATCTCCCCCCCTTCCCCAAACCCCAACGGGAGCAGCGATGCTGCCACCACCGTGGCCGTGGAGGGGAACGGAGTGGCCTGAGCGAGCTGCCGGGGCAGTGGGGCAGCGGGTGGGCACCCTGCCGCAGGCGCTGGGTCGGAGCCCCCGTGTCCCTGTCCCCGCGGGCGGCCGCCCGACCCCGCTAATCAGCCGTGAGAGAGCGAGAGGGAGCTGGAGAGAAATCTTTCTCTGCGCTAACCTCGTCACAATGAAGACTCCCGTAAAGAGCTCTTATCCTTGAGGGAAATGAGGCACATAAGCAGGAATAGTAAACAAAAGGCTGTCATCCTGACCCGGGAGCGCTTCGTGCTGCTGGCAGCTGCCAAGAGGAATCGCGGGGAGCGGCTGCATCCAAGTCCCGGTCGTGCAGAACTATGCGGCTGCCGCGTGCGCCAGTCCCCCTGGGGAGGAGACCACCGGCGCTTGCGGCGCTGCCTGCGCGCCATCTGCGCCGCCACGTGCGCCGGGCCGCCAGCCTCGAGCCGAGGCGCGTGGCATCGCAAGAATGCGGGGGACAAGGTAATGTCACCGGCGACGCTATCGCCGGAGTCCTCGCCGCCGGCACGTTATCGGGCCCCTGTGCTCCAGAGTCAGGGACTCGCGGGCGGCCAGAGCCGGCCAACGGTAGTGCCGGCCACACCTGCCGCTGCGGGCCGCGCTCCGGCAACGAGGGGCTGCCCCGGCCCGATAAGCGGAGTGGCCGCAGATAACACCCCAGCGGGAGAGATTTGCTTTGCTGAGCATCAAGGCTGCGCGCCGGCCGCCAGCCAAACCGTGGCTGCGGCCCGTGGCGGGCGGTGAGACGCTGTGGGCTACAGCTGCGCCGAGATCGGTGGCCCTGGACCCAAAGCTGGGCTTTAGGGCAGTGGATCCGCCGGGGCTGGGACCTGCCGGGAGCTCCAGGCGGAGACGGTGACAGCGCTGAGCAGAGCGGTGGCTTCGGGACCCGTCCCCAGCCCTGAGCAGCAGCCACCCCTTCCCCAGCTCCTCCCCAAGGACTGCGTGGCTGGAAGTCCAGGGCCACCCCATCCCTCCCTCCTGGGTGCTGGGGCCACCGAAACGTCGCCCCGGTCTGCACGTCCTCCTTGTCCCCTCCAGCGCCCGGGCGCAGCCTTCAGCACCAGCCCTGTGGGTGCTGGCTGCTCCTGCCTGTCCTTGGCCGGTCCCAGGTGCAAACCCAGTGCGGGACAGGGAAGGAGGGCAGGAGCACACTGGGGTCACTGCCGCCGCCGCGAAGGGCCCCGGCGTTGGAGCTGGTGCCCGCTCTGGGCGCTTCCTGGTGCCCGAGCCCTGGCCACCCACCCTGCCAGGAGCCAGCTCTGAGCAGCCTTCCCCAGTCCACCCTCCCGCCACCAGCTGGGACCCGCTGGGCTGCACCGCGACCCCTGGGCCGGCCCTGACCCGGGGCCGTTGCCCGCTGCGGAGCCTTGGCACAGCCCGGCGCAGAGGAAGGTGCCCAAGGCCAGCGGGGCCGCGTTTACCCTCCGCAAGCACCTTGCTGCAAAAATAGCCGGCGGCCGGCACGAGGCCGGGGCTTCCCGGGGGAACAATGGCCTGGCGGGAGGAAGCGGCCGCCCCGCAGCAGCCCCTCTGCTGCCCGGCGCGGTGCTGAGCCGCGAGCGCTGCGTGCCGGCCCGCCGGGGACCTTGACCCTGCCCCAGATTTATTTTCTCCGCCATTGGCACCGCGTCGGAACATCTGGCACGGGGCTGATAATGGCTGGGGATCGGGGCGGAAGCCGCGCGGGGCCTGGCGCTGCTGCCGGGGCTGTTTGCCTCGGCCCTGCTCTGCTCTGCCCTTCAGCTGCTCGGCGAGGAAAAAACAAGCGGCTCCCGCTGCCCTCCCCGCGGCCGCTGCACCGGGGGGTCCCGGCTCCCCGCCGTGGGGCAGGCAGAGCCCAGCAGCGCCTTGCTGGAGGGGACGAGCCTTGCCCTGACCCCTGACCCCAGGGCTGTGGCTCTGGCCGAGCCCTCGCCGCGCCGGCTCGGGGCTGCCGCTCGGCTCTGATGAGGCAACGAGCGGGACGAGCCGCCCGCGGCCGTGGGAGGCTGGACGTGGGGCTGGCGGCAGGAGCAGGTCCCCGCTCTGCGGGAAGGGAGGTGCCGCCCGCGGTCTCTCACCCCGGCGCTGCCGTCGTCGTCGTGTTTCCGCGGGCGATGGCAGAGCTGGACGTGGCGACTAGCCCCGTGCCCGGCAGCTGGGGCTGTGGCCCTGTCGGTGGGAGCTGAGCCTGGTGTTGCCCCACTGCACCCCCAGCCCGGGCGCTGCTCCTCAGGCACACGGACCCCCAGACCGGGGGCCCCACACGGCAAGGAACTCCTCCCACCCTCCCCTGCTGAGGAGACCCCTTGGGGCTGGGGAGGCCTCAGCCGTGGGTCCCAGAGCCGGGCAGCTGTGACGGGGTCACCCTCCTCCCCGAGGCGTCGTGTCCCTCCCGCCCGGGGCCGTAAATCAGCCTGGCCATGGGTGCTGGGGCGCCCGCCCGTGTCCCTCGCCTCCCCGCGAGGGCTCCTCTCCCGTGGCCCCTTATCGGCCGTGGGGGTCCCCCTTATCTGGGCTGTCACTCCCTAAGGCTGCTTTATGGGCAGCGTTTTGTACCTTAATTATGATGTTTTTCAGCGCCGTCACGTGCCCGCGGAAGCCAATAAGGCACCGAAGTGGGTCCGTCCCGGCTGAGCCTGGCCCCCGTGGGGAGGAGATTGGCCGGTGTCCTGCCCGGGGCGGCGTGTGCGCAGCCACAGAACCCCGACACCTTCGTGCCGGACACCGGTCCCATAAATCGCCCGACCCGCTGCGGCCGGGGCAGCGGCGCCCACGGCCTCTCCTCGGGTCACAGCCGCAGCCCACGGTGCGAGCGGCGCTGTCCTGCCGCCCGGCCCCGCGCTCCCAACGCCCGGGGTGAGTACGTGCGCGTGGGGAGAGCCGCAGTCACCCCGACCCACCCCATCCCCGTCGCCGCCACGGTGGTGGCCGAGGCCGGAGCAGCTGAGATACGTGGCAGGGCCTGGCGAGGCAGCAGGAGCCAACCGTGGGCCTCCGCTTCCCGTCGCCACCGGCAGCCGTGGGGTCGAGGCTCTGCACGGCGGGCGGCACGGGGAGGCCACAGCCTTGGCCCGTCAGCCTCACCGCCGCCCGGCAATGACACTTCCAGCAGCCATGGGGCTTGGGGAGCCCCGGCGGTGGTGGCCACGGGCCCTTGGCCACCCCCATCGCTGTTATCCTTGGGAGCGCAGGCGGCACGGAGTAGGAGTGGGAGGCAGCTGGGACCCCTCAGCACCCAGGGCCGGCTGAGCCGACGGCCCTTCCCCACCCCTCACAGACACCCAGCCCTCCACCGCCCTCGGCTCTGCTGGCCCGCAGCCCCTGCAGGGTTCCCCTGCCCGCATGGCGGGTCCCGCTCCACGGCTGCCCGGCAGCGCCCCTGGAAGCTCACGGCCGGTGCGGGGCCGTGGGTGAGGGCGTCCAGCCAGTGGTGGGATCTCTCCTTTGCCGCCAAACGGTGGCCAACCCGCACCTCACGGGGGCTGTTCCGCTGCTATTCTTAGCCTGGGCTCGAGCCCTCGCGGCCCGGGAGCGATGATCTGCAGAGCCCGTATCCTGTTTGCTGCTTCCTACCCGCTGCACCCACGGATGGCGGCGAGTGTGTGGGGTGGGGTGACGTGTGTGGGGTGAGCTGTGTGGGACGAGCAGCGTGCGATGGCCTCTGTGGGACCAGGGACGGGCCGTAGGGGGTGAGCTGTTTGCAGCGGCAGCCAGGGCTCCCCTTTGCCCCAGCTGTGCGGGAGCTCCAGGCACCCGCACTCCCACTGCTGCCCTCCCTGTGGCTCCCTCCAGCACCTCAAATCAGAGCCCCTTCCCCAGGAGCTGTGTGGCCAGTGGGATTCTCTCCTGACTGAGGGAGTCGGCCCTACTGGGTTGGGTTCACCGCCATCAGTGGGGACGAGCTGGAGCTCAGAGCCGGAGCCTCGAGCTCCCCGTGGCCGAGTGCCTGGGCCACGGTGTGTGGCCAGCTGGCCCGGGAGCAGCCCGATCAACAGGACAGACCGGGAGCAGGCACGGGTGCTCCCACGCGGCTCTGCTGCCGTCACCGAACGGCTCAGCAGGGACCCCTAAATGCAGAGCGACGAATCCAACAGCAGCCGTGGGCAGCACCCCTCTGCCAGGCAGGACAGGGCATCGCTGGCAGGGGACAGGGTGCTGCTGGCAGGAGCTGCTCCAAGTGGGGTGGCCAGCACTGGATCTGAGTAGTCACCCCATCAGCAGTGGCCCCAGAGGTGCTGGGAGCTGCTCACACCCCGGTGCTCCTCATGCAGCTCCCCTGGGTTCTGTTACCCCTCCTTGCAGCTGGTGGCTGGCAGGACCCCCAAGCGTGGGGTGGCTCTGGCAGCACGTGGGGGTCTGGAGCCCTGCGCAGGGCTGCCTGTGGGGTGTCCCTCCTGCTCAGACACATTTCACTGGGCTCCAGCCCCTGGGACTCTCAGATCCTGCCCTGCCCCAGGTGCTGGGGGATGCGGGGGACTCCCTCTTCCCCACAGATGTTGTGGAGCAGCTCCAGCAGCCCTGGAAGGGAGCAGATGGTTGGGGAAAAGGGAGGCTGGCTAGGAGAAAGGGGAGGTTGGCCAAGGGGAACGAGGATCTGGGTACCAAAGAGCCGGGTGTCCCCACCTCTGGAGGTGGCACTGCCCTTCCCTCCCTGCATCCACCCTCTCGCAAACGAAAGGAAGAGCTCTGCCGTCTCCCGAGCGTCTTCGAGATTCCATCAAATTCAATTAATCGCCGTAACTCCAGGAAACCAGCGGAGATCCACCCAAGCAAGCCAGGAGCGGGGGCTAACAAAGGACCTTTCTTTCCAGAGGGTGTAGGGACCCCGCTGGCCTCTGTGTCATCCACACTCCTGCCTCTCCGGGGTTAACGACTCAGCCACCGCCGCTGCGAGCTCGGGGATTGCAGCTTGGCTGAGATAGAGTCTCAGCCCTGGGGCAATTCCTCTAAATCAATTTTCAGAACAATCAGTTTAGGGGCTTTTAATTAAGCTTTAAACCAGCGGTTAAAAATAGCAGTTTACTTCTTTGGGATGCAAACTAGGCGAGCGAGCGTCAAAATAAATCAGAGACACGGACCCGCTGCCTTTTGGGATTCAAGGAGACGTAGATTATACACGTCCCAAGATTACGAGGATTTTTTTGTGTGCCTTCCCCTTCTCTCTTCTCCCACTCATTCTCCCTCCCAGCAGCTGCTCTTTCCCTGCCAGACACTGAACTGTCCGTAGGACTGCGAAGCCCGGGGATGCCGCGCAGCTCTTTCCCCCCTGAGGAAAGCGAGTGTTCCAGCGAGGAAAAACTCTTCCCCCCTTCCCTCCCTCCGGTTCTAGGTCAGGATCATCTCCTCTTTTTTTTTTTTTTAGACATCATCAAGGGGAATAACAATTAAATCACGGCAAATACACTCCGCAGCCCCCGGGGATGGGAGCAGTGCAAACCCAGCCTGCTCTCCCCAAAGCTGAGTTTCACTCGAGAGACGAATTTCACCGAATCACTCCGGCTGGAAAAGACTCCTGAGATCATCGAGTCCAACCACTCATCCCACCTTACAAGTCCCCCCCTAAAGCAGAGCCTCAGCACCTCATCCAAACGATCTTTAAGCGCATCCAGGGACGGCGACTCAACCACCTCCCTGAATTTCTCCTGTTTCCCCCTTTCCCCCCGCCCGCCCTTTGTAGTTTTCAAGCGGATCCTCCAGGTTCTCCCCACCTCCCCAGCACCCTCTGTCTTTGTTTAAGACTTCGATGGTTCCAGCAAAAAGGGATGCCCGCGGCTCCCGGCCCCAGCCACACGCTCCGCACCTTTCAATCCCTTAAGCCGGGAGCAGGTTTTTGGCTCCTCGGCCGCGAAGCAGCTGCTGAACCTCAGCTCTCGCAGCAAAAGCAGCTTCTTTGAAGGGGACCGACTGCGCTGGTTTGATTAAAGAGTAATTAAGGGCAGTGGGACTCCTTTGCTACCGCTTCCAGCACTCCCCGCAGCCGCAGGGTTTCTCTCTAGGTGACCCAGATAAATTACAGATAGGGCTGAAAGAACTTTTTCTCTTCTATTTATTCGGCTGTGTCCGCGCTGCAACGGGCCGGGATGAGCCTGGCCGGCAAATCCCAGCTCAGCAGTGGCTAATGAGGCAGTCATGCACGACGCGCCCAGTTCAACCTGAAAGGCAGCGGCGCGGGGGCAACTTCTCCCTGCCAGACCCGCGGGGGCTTCGCGGGCAGGTTCCCCCCATCCCATCCCATCTCATCCTTCGTAATCTCTAATTCACGCTCCTTCATGGCCGGGGAACACGCGTGGCCCCTTGATCAAACGCGCAGCCGAGACCTTGACCCAGTTTATTCCCAGTTTGGGGAAAAACCGTCGGGTTCAGCCGTCTGGGTTTTGCAGGAGCGAAAGGAAAGGGGGGGGGGGGGGTTTCAGCGCGCCCCCCAGCC